>JARHVA010003056.1:1165000-1185000 GCA_037957365.1 Torreya grandis | reverse complement strand
TAATTTATTTGTAAGTAAATGTTAATGTGCATAAAATTAGATGATATGTATATGAGTATGGATATAATCCCATGAGAGGATGTGAATATAGAGAAAAAAGGTAATGTTTTACCTTGTTTTGATAGAACACTAAATATTAATGAATTAAGATAATATTTAAGAGTATTATATAGGTTTAAAATTATAAATATTTTAATGCTAAAGATATATGATATTTAACTATTTGAATTTTGATAGAGATATTATATATATATATATATATATATATATATATATATATATATATATTGTTATTTTTTTAAAAAGCTAAGAAGAAATAATGCTTAGCTCACACAAATATCAGTTGACTATTTTTACATCTTAATTATAAAAATTATAAGAGAAGATAATGTAGGCTTGGCATAAGTAATAAAAACATAAATATAATATGTAGAAGTATGTTATAAGTGGATGGTATCACAATGTTTTTGAATTTATTTAGTATGGAATTATACCAATTGATTATGACAACCTATAGGTAGAAATAAATAGAGAAATTAGAGATCTAAATGTGATAAATAAGAATAAAAAACATAAAATATCTCTAAACATGTACACTATAGGTGGACACTAACATAATGCACTTGAGTTTATTAAATGTGGACTTGTCTTGGTTAAATGTGATACAACTAATTATTCCACTACTTATGCTTGCATTAATTTGGGTCATGAATGCATATTCATATCTAAAATAAGGCATGAATTATCGATAATGATCAAACCCTAATTTATTGCACACAATCTAAATTGAAATTAAATGGGGAGTAATCAGTTGAAAGGGTTTGAGTTTGACTAACATTGATCAATCCCCATTGAAAGACCAAGCTCTACAATATATTTTCTATAATCCAAGGAGGGCTCTATTATTCCCATAACCTTTGGCATGTCTAGGGATATGTACATCCCACTTATGGCTTACATACCTCTTTTATTTCCTTGTTACATTTCTCTATGTTCTTAGCTAGGTAGGCTTATGAAATAACCATGTCTAAGTAGACTATATATAGGAGTTAGAAGTTAGTCTTTGATCATGATGTTAAGTATTCTACTCTTAGTGCATTATTGTGGAGGTTTCCCCCTCAAAGTGGCTTTGTTATATTATTTAGTATTCTACTCTATTGTTAATTATTATTGTGTGATCTCTCATATTTGCTTATTTTATGTGATATATCATCATTCTATGTGAATATCTAAGTAATTTCATTACAAGTGGTATTAGAGATTTGATTTTATAAAATTTCCTACCATGTTGTTTTTTTTGGATCTATCAAGGTGTGACTTCTAAGAGAGGAAGGAATAAAAAAACATAACTTGCAATTTGAGAATAATTAATTTTTTCTATCAGTGTAGTATTTTTGAAACACTTTTTTGAAAAAAAAATTTGAGAAAAAGTTTCACTTTGTACAATTTCAATCATTTGATTCATCTCAATGAGATGATCTAAATAGTATAGTCTACATGGTACACTCTTTTAGTTCTAAAATTTTTACCCTAGTGCACAAAAGTACTCGTTAGATTCATCTTGGTGAGGTGATCACAATGGTACCATTTCTTGGTACACTTTTTTTTAGGATAAAAACTACTCTTAGGATTTGTATGTAGTTGGTCCTTCTACATGAGGAAGAAAAGGGGGGCGAGAAACTCCTAAGACTCCTATCTGTCAGTGACATAGAATCTAGAACTTTAGATCCATTAATTTATCAACTTTAGGATGACATAAAGGTCTTAGTAAAGCATGATGACTTTATTGTAGTTCAAATATATGTTTCAAGGATATGTGAAGAGATTAATGGTGTTCACACTCAATTGAATAAAATCATGACTCAATTGGCTAACCTATAATCTCAATTATAGTCAAATAACCCTCCACTTCATCATTCAAGTCCTTCTCCTCTCAACACTAACAACTATAATTTTGATGTGAAATTGATGTTGGAAAAAGTGGATATGTACAAGTTTAATGGTAAGTATCCTCTCAATTGGATTACCTAAATTAAGAATTTATTTTATCTACATCAAACTCCTAGTTCTCATAAGATGATAGTGGCATCTTTGTATCTGGAACCTAAGTAATTCATTTGGTATCACTGGTTGTGTGCTCAAAATAAAAATAATAGTGATCGTATTACATGGTCCATTTTCACTAATGAGTTATCTGGCTCATTATCATAATAATGTCTCTGATAGAACTACTTTAGATAGTTAGCTAAACTATGGTAAATAGGAACTATGATGAATTATATTCATCAATTTTAGAATCTATCCTTATAGGTGAGAAGATATCACTAAGTAAAATTTGATTGATCTATTTTTGGGTAGTCTCAAAGATAAAATATAATTAGAGGTTTGGATGTTTATCCCACCATCTATATTATAATTTATCCCATGGGCATGCATGGTAGAGGCAAAAGAGATGGTCAAATGGAAAACCTTCACTATTGGACATGATCACACCTTTATAGCACCATCATATCCTCAACCCACCATATTGACACCTCAAAAAATTGAGGAGAAGTGAGCCAAAGGGTTGTGTTATGTTTGTAATAGAAAATGAAGTAAATAACCTTCATTGTGCTAAAAATAAGGTGGTTTTACATTGAAGGTGCCAATGAGGATGATGATGATGAGGAGGTAATTCGTGAGGATGAAGAAGGTCCTAAGGAGGAGTCTAAAGACTCTC
The DNA here is from genome assembly GCA_037957365.1 of Torreya grandis. Taxonomy (NCBI): domain Eukaryota; kingdom Viridiplantae; phylum Streptophyta; class Pinopsida; order Cupressales; family Taxaceae; genus Torreya; species Torreya grandis. Next base: position 1,182,281 of record JARHVA010003056.1, on the reverse strand, counting down.
GACCTACTATTTCCTATCATGTTCTTTCAAGTATTATTACTCCCCAAACTCTTAAGGTGGTGGGTTTCCTGAAGAAATAGAAGTTCACTGTATTGATTGATTCTAAGATCATACACAATTTAATCAATAGTAAGTTGGATGCTCGATTTAAACTATTTCATTTAGCTCTCTCCAAAATTTTAAGTCATGTTTGTAGATGGTGGTACTATCAAATGCTCAAGAAAATTCCATAGTATTAAGCTAGCCATGGGAGACTACTTGTTGGATTCTCCTATGTTTTTTATTCCCATGGGGGGTGTTAACATTATTATGGGATTATAGTGGCTCACCACTTTGGGCACTATTGAGATGAATTTATATGAATTATTCATGCATTTTCATTCTAAGGGAAGTAAATTTGAGCTAAAGGTATTAAGGGATAAATCTCCACAAACTTCTTAGCTCCCATAAAATGAAAAACATTCTTCAAAATGGTGATGAAGGATTTGTAGCTTGCTTGTTTTCCATGGAAGTTTAGAAAAACTCATCCATGTACATATCCTAATCTATATCTAGTGAGTAATTCCAATTTAGTTATTTTTGGTGACTTATCCAAAAGGACTTCCACCTAGTTGCACACATGATCATGCTATCAAACTTATTCTTAGTAGTACACCACCCAACATCAAGCCATCTAAGTATCCCTATTCCCTATAAAAGTGAAATTGGAAATATGGTATAGGAGATGTTGGATATAGGAATCATTCACCATATCCAAAGTGAATATTCTTCACCAATTATCATGTTGAGAAAGGAACATGATACTTATAGGATGTGCCCTAACTACAAATAACTCAACAAATACACTATCAAAGATAAGTTTTTTTTCCTGTCATTGATGATTTGATAGATGAATTAAATGGTATTCTTTATTTTACCAAGTTAGATCTATGTTTTGGGTATCAATAAATCTAGATCCATGATGAAGACACCTAAATCTACTTTCAAGACACATGAGGGCCATTATGAGTTTTTGGTTATGCCTTTTGTGCTAACGAATTCATCATCCACCTTTCAAAGTTTGATGAACATTATTTTTAAGCCATTTTTGAGGAAATTTGTTTTGGTATTTTTTGATGATATCCTCATTTATATTAAAAATTAGGAAGACCATTTGCACCATGTGAAATAGTTACTCTGAATTCTAGAACAACATCAGTTGTATGCCAAACCTTTCAAATGTACTTTTGGAGCATGTTATACTTTTGAGTATTTGGGTCATCTAGTTTCACATGTAGGAGTGAAAGTGGATCATAAAAAAATCCAAGTAATGGTAGACTAGCCAATTCCTAAGATATTCAAGTAACTAAGGGGATTTTTAGGGTTAACTATTTACTATCATAGGTTTATCAAAAATTATGGTAGCATTATATCCCCAATCACCTCTTTATTGAATACAATACTCATTTTAGTGGACTGATATAGCTACTAGGGCATTTGAATAATTGAAATTGGTATGTATACCACTCTAGTATTGGAAACTCTTGAATTTTCAAAGAATTTTTTGGTTGAATGTGATGCATATAGGTATGATATGGGTGTTGTACTCATGCAATAAGGAAGACCAATTTAATTTGAAAGTCATCAACTGAAGGGTAAAAATCAGCACAAGCCCATTAATGAGAAGGAAAGTGATGGCTATTTTGCATGTGGTCAAACAATGGAGTCCTTATTTGATGGGTCATCACTTTCAGATAAGGATTGATTATGATAGTCTCAAACATTTTTTGGAACAATGGTTGTCATCTTGAAGAACAATAAAAATGGGTAACTAAGATTTTAGGCTATGATTTTGAAATAGTTTACAAGAAAGGCAAGGATAACATAGTGGTAGATGCACTATCCAAGAAGGATGAATCAGTTGAGGCATTTCTATGTGTTATGAGCATTCTATAGGTATATTTGTCTAGAGAAAGCATGATTTAAATGGGACAATGATATTAATACCCATGATTTGATTTAGAATATTCAACAAGGTTTGTGTGGATTTGAAAAGGTAATCCATTATGGTATAAAGATAAATTATACCTATGTAAGAATTATATTCTTAAACCAAAAACTCCATTGGGAACTTCATTTAACTCTAATTTGGGGTCATTAAATATTTTTGAAAACCTATCATATAATTAAGTAGGATTTTTTTGGGAAGAACTCAAGGGGGACTGTCTAGAAATATGTGGTTCAATATATGATCTGTTAACAAAGTAAAGGAGAAACCATCAAAACCCCAAGTCCTTTTTCATCCTTTATCCATCCCTAGCCAATGTTTGGAAGAGGTGTTTATGGATTTCATTATAGGGTTACAGAGATATGATGGTCAGAATTTTATTATGGTTGTTGTGGATCATCTTCAATAAGTATGATCATTTTTGTTCTTTATCATAGTAATTTGTTACTAGTACAGTAGCTTCTAATTTTCTCAATATAGTTTATAAACTTGCATAATACTTAGATCAATATGGCTCATAATATTATCTATGATTCTACTATGATTTCAATTATTGTTGTGTGATCTCTCATATTTTCTTATTTTGTGAGATATATCATCATTCTATATGAGCATCTAAGTAATTTCATTATAGGCTCAAACTTGAATTTAGTTATCCAACATTAGTTTCTATGTGGAATGATGAATGCAAGTTTATATTGTATTTATCCTATTTTACCCTTGGAACAAGTATTTAGATAAATATTCAACTTTGAATATTGTTTCAAGAGACCTATAGATAGATCATGAACATATTTGAATAGATTTTGAGCATGAGGAGAGTTGTCCTTAATGATCTAGAGAAGCCTTATATTTATTTTTATTTTTATTTTTAAATTGGGACATATTTTCATGTAAAATCTAACACAAAATAATATCCAATGGATAAAAATAAGAATAAAATGAAACACACCTTGAAATAAGTTCCAAAATGTAAACCTAGACAAGTTTATGTTAAATGGACAATGTTGTAGGCCACCCTTATCCAATTACCATGAGCCTATCTATAAGGATATAAAACCAATACTTGGGATCCCCATGATAAAGTGGTAAGATAAATTACTAATAAGAAAACACACTAATCAAAAAATAATGATAGAATCAAGTAAGTTGCACCAATAAATTATTCATTCATTATCAATAGTCTATGCAATAGATGATGTAAAGGATGGGATTGTATAAAATTTATGTGTCTACATCCCCCTTCCCCTATTATTATAGTAATGAAATTTATAAAATAAAGGAAATAATAAAAATAGAGTGTGTATGATACACTTTATATTTTTTTTATAAGTGTGATTTTGTGCCAACTATGTTGCAACTAAATATTAAATAACATATATAGTAGTCAATGCCCATAAATAAAAAAATGATAAATCATAATTTTTAATTTGAAAAGATATAGATAAAGAGATAGTACACTTGTATGCATGTTTCATTATGCTATTTTTAGAGAATGTTCATATCATGCTAAGTGGAGAAAGGATGTTTTTGGTGCTATTCATTTCCTAGTGAAGGAAAAGAGTAGTCCCTCAAGTGGTAAATGGAAAGTAAATGTGTATTTAGTTATCGCTATACCCTTGATCATATTAGAATGTTAATATATTTGAGAAGATGTGACCCCATTCTAAATCACTTTAAGAATGTAGTTGCTTATGTTGAAGTGTTTTAAGGGTTGAGAGTGATCAAATCTCAAATTTTAGATATGATTAAGCAATCTCTTGAGTTATAAGGATTAATTATCCCAACTCTCATGAAATTTAATATTACCCAATGTACTAACCCAAATATTTATAATCATGATAGGTTTTCTATAAGTGATGCCAAGGTCATTGATTGTCACTAAACTTGAACGTACACCATAAACACATATTCAAATCATAGAATTGTAGATGTATCTATATTCTAGACTTTCATGATATAAATGAAATGGATTTTATTTGTGACACCATCATGACTATAATGATCATATATTTTTCTTCTGACACAAATATTTTTGCCTTTGAATTTGCATATTTTACTCTTTGAACTTTAAAAATTTTAAAATCTAATTTTTTACATTTTTTTCCATTTTCAATAAGCATGAGCATGAATCATATCATGCCATATTTGAATATGTGTTAATGATATAAAATTTTATATATCTATAATCTCACATTTAACTATATTTGTAACCTATAACTTTACTATTGTAACTAGTTTTGAGTATGTATGTTTGTACGCATTCAAATGTGCATAATAGTTTGCTATATATTTTTTCCATGTGTGTGCATATTCATATCATATTCCCCCATAATTTTTAATAGTTTTTCCATTGAGGAACATATATTGTATTATATATTCTAAGTTTGCATCATTTACATATATGTATTTAACCATTGATTTTATTTTTAAGTGCACATGTATGTCATGTGCCCCTAGTATTATTGTGTGTAGTTTGAATATGTCATAAAAATGTATCTTATAAACCATTTAAACCATTATGCCTTGTATAGTGTGATGATATTGAGTAAATAATAATCCCAATTGGTTCCCCCATTTTAGCATGAGGCATGAGATAATTGAGTCCATCATAACAAAATAATACAATGTATGTTATGCAATAAAATGTGCTTAAATATTATTATTATTATTATTATTTATAATTTGAGAGATTTGATTAGAATATGATGGTTTATTATATTTTATAAATATGTTTTCTAAAGCAAATAAATAGATGGGAGATAGGATGTGTAAGTAAGGGTAAAATTTGTATTTTTTGGAAAAGGTTGATTACTGTGAGGAAAATAGTATTGTCCATAAGATCACATTGTATTTTTTCAAATAAAACTTACAAGGAATTATTTATATATGATTTTATTGAGATAACACAAAGAAAATGTGGAGGATTAACTAAAAAGTTATGAATTTTGAAAAAAATAGGTAAACACATTTAAATAGATTGTTTGAAAAATAAAATACATTTCATTTTCACATTGACACTATATGATTTTGAGATTTGAAAGAGGCGCCATGTTATAGATAATACCATAATGATTGAATTAGTTCAATTAGGTGGTAGCCAACAAAAAGGTAAATAGCATTGATGAGATCTACAAATGGCCTAATCTACCTATGTAATCCTTTCCCAACTTATTCCTTTTTGTCATACTTTCCATACCTAACGAATCATAATATACTCATGTGAATATGTAATGTAGATATATATAAAAATTAAATATTAAGTTTGATATGTTATTTTTAATGTTTATAATGTAGTTTAAATGGTTTCATAATGATTTTAAATATTCATGTCTAAAGTGGCATGAAGAAGATCCTTGTTTGTTATGTTTAGTATCCCATAGCCATTCTAGAAGATAAACCTAAAATCTTTGATTGAATAGATTTTAGAAACACAAATTGACTACAAAACCTAGAACCACCCAAAAACACTATCCATGAGCACATGTATCAACTAGTTAAATACACAACTATTGTAGGTGGATATATTCAATAAATAACCATAACTTCTAGTTGTCATCTCTATCAACCTTCTAGTTTACTCAACGATATTCAACAATCATGTAACATGATGAGAAGTTTTTATAAGTGTGTGTGAACTCCACTGACCATTATTTCATTATTTAATTCTATGGTCATATGGTTTTAACCATCATAACATCCTTCTTATCTTCATCTATCATTATATAAAATATTTTGGTTGTAAACCATTATGTCATTATTTAGATAACAGTCACCTAGCTTCCCTATATAATGAGAATAGTTTTAGGGGATTACAATCATAGCATAATAAATCATGTAAAGATAATGGGTAAGAGTGACCATTGCTTCAAAATTTTGTACGTTTTTTAATCAATCATTAAATTTTTATAGTGTTTAATCAATGAAATTGAAGTGATTTGAGTCAAAGTATTGATAATAAATGGATATAAAGCACAATTCCAACCAAGGAGAGCCCACTTATGAGTATCTTTACAATACCATCTATTAATTAGATATTTCATTCAGTTATGTGTTTATATTCTAGCTTTGTGTGCGTATCTTTTGGTTTCCATAGTTTATTTCATTACAAGTAATTGTTATTATGTGTGATTGATAAAGTATATTTTGTGAAAATTATAAGAATGTTACAAAACAATATTTATTTTATTTATATAACTTTCATTTCATGAAAGTGTATTTACCTTCTTTCATTTACATTTCTACAAAGTCTATTTCCTATATGCAACCATTAGTAATTTAAGCTCTTTTAAGAATATAGTGTGAATATACAGTGATGACATCTTACCAAAATATATATGGATACCGGGTTGAATATTTAATGAATGATAATTATCAATAAACTAGGTGGATACCACTCTAGATCACCTATGTTAGGTTATATATAGAGTGATTATAATGCATTTAATTTGGGATTTTATTTTTATAGTCATTTAGGTGATATTATTAAGGAAGGTGTTAAACATTAAAATATCCAAAGTTTGGGTAATTTTTATTACTTTATTATAATTATATTTCTTGCTTTATTAGAATAGTTGTTTTTGCTTTTATAGAAGTAAACTTTCATGCTTTCATAGAAGTAAAATTTCTTGCTTTCTAGAGTGAAATTTCCTAATTTCTAGCATAAAATTTCATGTTTTCTAATATAATATTTATTTCTTTCAAGAGTGAATGTACTATTTTCTAAATTGGACTAGGAAAAAAAATTAAACCCCTTTTTGAGTTAAATCTATGTAGGACAAGTCAAAAAATACAAAAATAAGATGGAAGGGTTTGTATGGAGTGTGAAAGAATTTATCTAGGAATAAATATTCCTAAAAGATTAAACTTCTCTTTAGAATAATAAGCTAGGACATTGCCTATGGAAATAGATGTATTATTTTTATAAATAGGAGCATTGACTATAATAATAAATATATCACCTATTACAATAAAGATATTACCTACAATGACTGAGGAAATGATTGTACTTGATCTACACTATTGGAGGTAGAAGAAGTACAATCAGAAGAGTTTTTAGCTAAATTGGTAAATTAGTTTATGTGTAAGGAGCCTCATGATAAAATAATTTGACTATTCTAAACTAATGGTTATATTCCCTTGGTGGTGCTGACTTTAAAGGTAAGAAGATTATGCACATGGTAAATATTGGTTTATTAATGCTTAAATTATTACCTTAGACTACAATTAAAATTACATATGCATTAAGGTGCTATAAGAATATCACTTCATGACCTTATCAATTACTTGGTAAGCTAACTACATTATCTTAAGTAAATTATCTAGAACTATATAATTAAAAGATTTGGATATTAGGATAGTGGATTTCATGGGTGAAATAAGTGTGTAGGAATAGGTCATTACCATCAAAGGAAAAAAGACTATACCATCCATTGTTATATCATGTGTGATCCCACCTATAACCTAAATATTGTCTTGAAATTTGATGGATGGTAATTTAATTCCTTGTATGTCATTCAAACCTTTATTTAGTATTATTGTGTCTTAATATATTGTAATAAATGTTATTTTGGTCAAACACCTTTGGATGGTCATCTTCAATGCATGAGGACAAAGTAGACCAACATCTAGAAGGCTTTATAAAAAAATTATAGAATTATCCATTAATTTCCTTTGCCTTGAACCCTATGTAGGGAGGTGGATTATATTAGAGATAACCATTAGACTCTATTAGTGTCATCATGTGCCATTATGGATTGGAAAAGAGAAAATCCATTTATGAAGGTAAGGGCTAGTAAGTAGAGCGGTTGATAGATCTAAACAATGAACAACCACATTTCATGTTTTTATTGGGTTATAAAAAGGAGAAAATGCCTATTTTAGGAAGGTGGATCTCTTATAAAATGGTTATATTCTCTAAACTTTGAAATCAATAAATTTTGGACCAACCTAAAATATAAATGAAAAATAAGAAGAGAGCCTAGAGAGGCAGAACCTCAGGTGGTAGAATCCTTTAGTAAATAACCATAGAAGGTCTTGGATCATTTGGTAGTATCCTATTGACTGTAATATCCTACTATTTGACTAAATTAAGTATGTGTAATTATTGATTGAGTTATTGTGTTTGGTATGAGTAAGGCCATATGGCTTACTTATTATATTTTATTATTTCCCTATGGTTGTGCTTGGACCACCCATAGTTCTATTAACCTTGTGTGGGAGTTTAAAGTTGAGATATTCACCATGATAGTTTTAACTATTATATTTCTCCTTAACTAGATATTATGGTTTCATTATGAAGAGTTTTGATTCCTTGTAAGGTAACATTATTCATGATGGAGTAAGGGGTAAGTATCTCACATTGGACATAATTCTAGGTTCCCTAAGTCCTCTCATGACTTATTATAAAATATATCTTAGTGGATGAACATTTGATGGGTCAAATCCTTGTGATCCTTAAGTTTTCTATTTTATGTATTTTACCTATTGAAAATAGATTTGGGGTTGGAAACCTTTGATTTAGATATGTTTGGATTTTCACCTTGTGAATAGATATATCCTTGATCACAAGACATGTGGACTACTTTTTACTTTACTTACCTTGCACCATGATATGAAGATGATTGTAGCTAGGAGTCTTACTTGAGTGATTCCTAGAGTGTTATAGGTATAATCACTAAGGGGGGGGGGTGAATTAGTGAGCCCAAATAATCTAACTTTAATTATAATCTTTAAAAACACTTAATTAGTAACAATAAGCATTCATGAAGCATACACATTATTCATAGTAATGAGCAAGAGAGATAATGCAAGATCTATCAAATAACACATGACATACATGGGAAACCCTCTTGGGTAATAAAACCCACTAAAACCTACAATTGGACTACTATCCTATAATAACAAGATCTAATTTATCCATCTATAATTGATCAAGTAATTACAATCCATATTTAATGAGAGTACAATCCAATAAGGTGCTACAACGCATGTCTAGCTAAGCTACAACAACAACATCCAAACGTTTTATAAAGTTTCAAACTTATAAGGAGGATAAAACCACCTTAGTTGATGAGCATCCACAACAACACCTATGAACACATCCACCTTTGCACTAATGTATTCAACACCTGATGATGGACCAATGAATATCACTCTTCACCTTTTCTCAAACTCAAACAAACAAGTGCACTATTTTTCCAATATAATTATGACCGACAGGTCATACATATAGTCATCAATCTACTATTCTCTTAAAATCATCCTTAAAGAACTTTATCCATCCTTCACTCTATAAAACACACATAATCCTCTCTTTAATTGCTCCTTAGCCTCTCATACAAAATCTAGAAATCACCATCTTTGATTTCACTATTTATAGGGAAATCTTGACAACCACTACATTGGTTGGCCATTAGGCATGCCTTATCCCTTAGTTTATCTCTCACATGAAGACATGGTTCAAAACAATCTTCATAGGTTATCCATAGAATCTATGGGTCATCCTTAAGTAGATACACTTTTTAATAAGGTCCTTATAGCTTTTATAGGTCTTATAGAGACTTATTCACCCATTTAGCTCACCCTTGAGTAAAATAAAAACACAAAACCACTTTAAAATACATGGGTCCACTCCATATTCCCCCTTAAACATCCTCAAATGATAAAAATAATCTTATTTCACCTCTATGTATGCTCAAAAACTCAAACAGAGACCTTATACATAGGAACACCATTACCAAACATATAGTGAACTTCTTAAGCATTGTTCATACTCAATATAGATTGATCACACCTTCAAAAACCATACAAAGCATCTTCATAGAGTCTAAAAACCTCCCAAATAGCAAATTGATCATGAGACATCAAATTAGAAACAACACAATCTCAGATATCCTTCTCGGGTCATTTGCAAAACAAGCACAAACACACAATCAACTTCTAGGCTTAATATCTTTGATTTTACTCACTTCCAAATCTTTAAAATAGGTTCATTAGATGCAACATGGAATCCTTGTCATATTTTATTTTTATAACATCATAAAATTTTACTTTTATCAAAATATATGGATAAAAATATAAATCTCTAGTTTTACCTATGTTAAATTCAAATATTTGATTTCAAATAGTCACAATTAATCTTCAAACACAATTCTTGAATCTCATGTCCTCTCAACTCAAATCAAATATACACCATCAATCATGTTTGATATTTAACATGTAGTCTACCAATACTAGATGTTAAACTTTAGTCATTTTGACCTCATCTCGTGCAATCTTCAAATATTGAATCAATGCACTCCATCGATCTCTAAAAGTAAATCATGTCTTTAATGATCAATGCTCATTATTTGATCAATCTGTATAAATACCTACTTACTATTGGATCCTTATCCTATACCTTTGCACAGTCATTAAACATCATGCACCTATCTTCATCTCACTTATTTTTGACTCCTTGGAGTAATGTGAACTATTGATCTTTCTTGAGCTTTAACACTTTTTAAAATTACCAAGTATGGACAGCCTTTCAATATTCTTGAGTATCCATATTTACACCTCAATAACTTCTTTTACACTTACACATGATCTCAAACTTGGACTAGATGATTCTTCACATAGGAGAATCCAACCATATGACACATTTTACTTGAATAATTTTCATGTGAGAGATATATCACCATTAAAATTCCTTCTCAAAATATTATATCATAGAGATAACTATGCCAAAACCTACTTGGGAGGCTAACTTTGAATAAGCATAACTTTTATTGTGCTTCAGTGCATGATCTCAAATTTAGAACAAATCATCTATGCTAAAAATTGAACAAAATCATATAATTAATTTATCTTGAAAATTTCACATGTGTAAGATATAACACCTTAAAAATTATTACTTTTCTCTTCTTGCCACATTTCAAAATTGGATAAGTATGGGAAAACATACTCAAACTACATGGGTGCCCAACTTTGCATATGCATATCTTTTGATGAACTAATATTCATGATATTAAATTAAGTGAAAATAAAATAGGTAAAAAATTTGAGAAAAACCATATGATTACCTTCTCCTCAAACATCCACACATGTGCGATATTCCATCATCAAACTTCTTATTTGGCTCTTTTTGGACACATTGTAATTTTGGCTAAGTATGGGAAAAAATGAATTCTAACTGAGAATCCAAATTTTCACGCTCATATCTTTGATCAAACTTTGATGCATGAATTTATATATGGTAAATAATAACGAGGAACTAATTTTATCGCAACCATATTACCAACTCCTCTTGACTCATTCCCATGTGGCAACGGTGATGCCATCAAATTGCCTACTTAGATTTTCAGCTACTAGACCCAAAGTGTCGAGATGAGAACAATGAAGAACCATATGAATTATAATTATGAAGATAATCTATCAAAGATTTTTTTACTTTTGATATGACCCCTTTAATATGCTCAAATCACCATACACATCCCTAAACATCTCTAGCCATGTCAATACTAAAGATCAACCAACCATACATAAAACATAATAGAACAAGCACATTACACACTTTGCCATTATCACTTAGGCTATTAAAGCACTTAACCCACTCAATATGACACCTCCATGAACACATAATTACATCAGCATGAAAAATCTCCAAAAATATCCCCCTTTGTCATTGATGTCAATAACCATCATATAAAGCAATATACATCTCTTCAAGCACTCTCACAACATGAACTTTCCACAATAGAAAATTTATCCCCCTTTGAAACAATGACAAAGTGGGCACCAACTGATTTTGAGGATCTATAAAGACTAGAAAATATGAAAGTACCATCTTATAAAGATGATATAAACTCCCCCTTGCCTTGAGCTTGCCTTGAGCTTACTTCTTCTTTCCTTAACAAAACTTCTTCTTGCACCATGACAACACTCTCTTCAACCAAGATAAAAAAACCAATGATGAAAGAACACAAAAAACCACTAAAATATAATGGAACTCACCAATACACATTTTAGAGGGACTTTTCCTAAGAACTTTATGTAATTACACCTTCTGAGCATCTTTAGATTTCCACACACTATGAAGAATCACCACACATGCTTACTAGCCTTCTCTCTCAAACTATCATAAGGACCACCAATAAAACTTAATAACACTCACCAAATAGGAAAAATTCACTAAAAAAACATGAAAAATCACCTTGAAAGACACATGCCTTGCTCTTTTTGAAAAATTGAGCAAAAAGTAGTCTTCTCTAAGCTAGATTTGTCTAGCCTCCTTATAGCCCAACCTAGAACTTGTAGAGCCCACATATTTCATTAGACACATCTTCAAGACCTAAAACACCATGTATAAATCACTCTCATATGCCAACTCAAACACACAAATTTTAATCACCAAGCTCATCATCTGTAACACACTTCCTTCACAAACCTACTAGATAATTAACCTTCCATTTTGACAAAAACTTGAATAATTAGATAACCACAAACCTTCAAATATATATATAAAGATTTATTTTACCACCCATTTTTCCCATTCAACATATTAATAATCCTTAGATCTCAATTCATGAGGAAAACCATTTTTCTAGTATAACCCAAAACCTTGGAATCTCAAAACAAGTAGGGTCAACAAACCTCCTTCTGATTAATACACACTTTTGAAACTACTTTCACACTTGGAGACACCCATCACAATTTTTGGACAAATATTTGAGATTCCATACCTTTGGGAACCCATACATCCTATAACCCATTTTAGGCTTGCTTGCCCTTAAGCCAAAAACTAAGAATACCAAGAGCACTCAAAAATCTTTAATTTTTATATAAATACTTTTAGACCTCAAAAACACATAGATCACACCATAAAGAAAAGCATAGACCTTTCTAAGCACCAAACATTTTTTGACATTTTCATAATTCTCATTAAGCCACCTAGAACCATCCATTGTGACTCTATACTACAACTCCTTCACAAACATCTGAAATTGGATCGTGAACTTATTAATCCACCTTAACCAAAGACCTTATATAATTGGAATTATCATCTTTAGAACATAAACTTTCTTCTCCACTTAATAGGAGTCTCTTAATAAGTATAGATAGAGACACCCTCTATACCTCAATTCTCTAAAATAAAACCAACTCGTCGTACTGCTTATCTTCCTTAATCAATTGATACTAATAGTTATTTTTATTCTTTTTAGGCTTAAGACAAAAAACTTATTCAACCACTACAAAATTCTCATTATCTTCTATGATTGGATTGACAATACATGGAGATAACATAGATTCATGGCATACCTTTTCCTCTAAATAATCTTCCTTATAGCTTGGAACCTCATCACTAGGTATAGACAATTGATGTTATTTGTATTAAACATGCTCAATAATAGCATGATGTTCACTTGGATCCATACTTACCTCATAACTAGCCTCAACCAGTATCTTGGTCTTCTCCTTGAGCTTGAAATCTTCATTCTCAACAAGAGTAGATAATTAGACCTCTTGGCACTCTTCAACTTTTGAAGTATTTTAAACCATATCAAATAGGTTACTTATACTTGTAGTCTCATCATGAATAACACTAGTCACCTTTGAACTTCTATGTGTTAACTTGCCTTCTTCCTTGAACATTAGGATCTTGATTAAATATATTCTATTTTGTAGGCCTTTACTTGTAAAACCTAGCAGTGTGACCTCTTTATTCATAATTGTAGGAAACCATACCTTTTGACAAGAAATGTATCTTACATTACCTTATTTTCACAAAAATTTACAATGTGTCCTATGCCAAGACAAACAACACAACCTCCCCTTTTTAAAGAGGACCTAGCTTGTCTATACTTATGTGGACAATGGTTTTCAAAGTGTCCCACATCAAGATAGTTAAAGCACTTGATTATGTTCACACCTTTTGAATGATGACCCTTATCATAGTCCCATGTAAAATCATTTCTAATAGATCTGCTTGCACTCTTTAGCCCTATGACCAAATTGATTACATATATAATAGTAACAATTGAATCTTGCATACCTCATGGCATTTAGTTGTTTGATATGATTTGTATTTAGTCTGCTAGCACCTTCATTCCTTGTCTAATAATTTGTCTTCAAAGTAATATTATCTTGGTTCACATTAGTCTTCATCTTATCTTGAGTAATATTTTTTTGTTCTTCTTCACATCTAAGACCAGTTCTATCACTGTCATACTTTTGACCAGTTCAAAATGTTGTCTAGATCACATGAACTCTTTTCAAATATCACAAATGTCTTCACCTTACTATATGTTTTCTCTAACTTATATTTCAAAGACTCATTTATTGAAACATACCTTGAACATTCTTCTTCTTTGGCTCTTAGACTTCTAGACATAGATTCTAACTTAGAATTAGGAAACATGAAAACAAATTCATGTTCCCTATAGTCTTTAACCAATCTTGCCTCAAATACACTAAATTTATCCTCTTAGTCCTTGAGCTTATATTTCATCTTCTTATTGACATTCTTCTCAATCTTCAGTTTTTTTAGAGCATTCATCACTACTATCTCATAGTCCACCTCATATTCATCATTATATGAATCACTCCAAGTAGACACCTTTTGATGTGATCAAATTACTTATTCAACCATGAGTAAAGATTTGTTTTCAATAGGACCATCATCTTCATGATCATATTCTAATTCACTATCTTTAATCTCATCTGATGAGCTACAATCTTCTTTGGTGTAAAGACTCTTCTAATGCTTGAAAGACCTATTCTTGTTGTTATACTTTCTCAATCCTCTCCTATTGTATATGTATTATTGTCATCATATTTACCTTCACCATGCTCTTCATCATATTTATTGTTGTTCTTATGAGGGAACTTCTAAGAAAAATTTCATATCTCTCCATAATTGAAACATTTAAAGGGTTGTTTACTACCCTTATACTTCCTTAAGCATGTGTTCAATTTCCTAGTAATCAAATTAACTAAATCATCCTCGTCAATGCCAAATATGTCATCTTATTTCAGATTTATATACTTAGGAAACTTATTTTTAGGATTCATCTCTCTCTTGAATATAGCTTCATTCTTTGGTGGTATATCATCATTTATTCTCATTTCATGTGCAGTGAGGGTGACATACAATTGATCCATCTTCAGTTTAGTAAGATCATGACTCTTTTCTATAGTAGATACTTTTGGATCAAACTTGAGAGAAAGAGACCTTAATATATTTTGGATTATATTATCCTCTTCAAGATATCTCTCCAAGACCTCTGATGATGTTCAGATTCTCATCAACTCTCTACAGAAAGGATGCCACAGAATCTTCTTCCTTCAACTTGAGACTTTTAATATTTCCTTCTATAAATCTAAAAATTAGAAATATTGACCTTTTAATGTTCTTAAAAAATATATTAATTTTTTCCCATATCTCTTTAGTAGATGTACAATGGATTACCTTATTGCATTTAGTCTCTAAAAGACCACAAGTGATAGTATTCATCACCTTGGATTTTTTTTAAATGAATTCTTATCTATACCACTGAATACAGTAATAATAGGAGTAACATAACCATCTAGAATATATTTCCATATAACAAATACTAAGGACATAATATATGTCCTCATCTTTGCACGCTAAAAAGTGTAACTAGATCCATTGAACATTAGTGCATGCTTAGTAGAGAAACATCCTTGATGACTACCCATATTGTACCTTAGATCACCTCCAAGCTATTAAGCCTATACCAAAGGACCTACTCTGATACCAATTGTTAGAGGTATAATCACTAAGAGGGGGGATAAATTAGTGAGCCTAAATAACCACCTTTAATTTTGATCTTTACAAACACTTAATTGGTTACCAAAAACATCCATGAAGCATACACATTATTCATAGAAATGAGTAAGAGAGATAATACAATATCAATCACATAACAAATGACATACATGGGAAACCTTCTTAGGGAATAAAACCTAATATAACTTATAATTATACTACTATATTATAATATTAAGGTAAAATTTAGACCAATTACAATTGATCAAGGAACTACAATCCCTAGTTAAACTACAATCCCACAAGGTGCTACAACACCTATCTAGCTAAGCTATAATAACAACTAGACCTTTTAGTAAGTTTCACCTTGTAAGGAAGATGCAACCACCTTAAATGTTGAGCATCCATAGAAACACACATGAAAAAATATGCCTTTACACCAATGTCTTCAACACCTGATGATGGACCACTAAATATCACTCTTCACCTTTACTCACACTCAAACAACAAGTGCACTATTATACCAACAAAATTATGACCAATAGTTCATAAAAATAGTCCTTAATATATTATACTCATAAACTCATCCTTAAGTCACTCTATCCCTCCTTCACTCTAGAAAACACACACAAGTCTCTCTCTGATTGCTCCTTAGTCTCTCATATAAAATCTATACATCACCATCTTTATATTCACTATTTATAGATCAATCTTGATAATCACTACCTTGGTCAACCTACGTATGCCTTAGAACTTAATTCATGTCTCACACTAAGACATATCTAAAAAAAATATTCATAGGTCAACCATAGAATCTATGGGTCACCCTTAAGTAGCTACACCTTTCACTAAGTCCCTTATAGCTCTTATAGGTCTCATAGAGACATATTCACCCATTTAGCTCACCCTTAATAAAAACAATAACTCAGGATGAATTTCAAACACATGGGTTCACTCCTTATATCCCCTTAGACATCCTCAAAGGATCATAGTCATCTTAGTTCACATCTGTGTATGTTCAAACAACTCAAACACAAACCTTATACATAGGAACACCATTACCAAACATAAAATCAACTTATTAATCATTCTCCATACCCAAGATAGATTGGTCACACTTCCAAAAACCATATAGATCATCCTCATGGATTCTATAAAACTCTAAAATATCAAAGTCATCATGAGACATCGAAATAACATCAACACAAGCTCAGATATCCTTCTTGGGTCACTTACAAAATAAGCACAAACACATAGTCAACTTCTGAGATCAATATCTTTGACTGACTCACTTCTAAATCTTTAAATTAGATTCATTAGATGCACCATGAAATATTATTCATCTTTACTTTTAACAATACTAGCAAATCCAACTTATATCAAAAGGTATGGATTAAATACAAAGCTCTAGTGTTTTTGTATGTTAAATTCAAATATTTGAATTTAAATGGTCGTAGTTAATCCTCAAACATAGTGCTTCAATATCATGTCCTCTCAGCTTAGATTGAATACGCATCATATAT
>JARHVA010003056.1:1142500-1155000 GCA_037957365.1 Torreya grandis | reverse complement strand
AGGATTGAGTCAATCCTTTTAGGTAGTTGATTATATTCATAGAGTCTTCCTTCACCTATAAGTACTATATTTATATCTTAGTTATGAGTTCAATACCCTATAAAGCTACTTTAGCTTCTAAAACATGGTTTGTTTGGATCCCTAATGGTCCCATGAAAGTTAGCCTAAGATTCTCATAGGAATCTTGGATAAGTCCTCCCACTTCCACCAAACCAAGATTACCTTTACTATTTATGTCAAAATTAATTTTGAACCAATGGAGAGGAGGGTGAATCCATTTGAACTTGGATCTATCAATGGTCTACTTGTGGGGATTAGCAAGGATTTTAAGATTAAATTGTTAGAGAATCTAGGTAAAATATGGAGAATTAGGCCCCTCGAAGGATGAGGTATAGGAGAGCCAATTATCTTTTACAAAATCCATTATTTTCTTAAAATTGGATGAATGTTTGGGAATTAGATTATCAAAGATAATCAAAATCCTTTAAATCTAAATGCCCCAAAAGATATGAGGAAGAACCAAGTTCCACCAAAATTTCAATGGTGGATAATCCCATGGGGGATTCCATTGGTAGATCAAATATTTAATAGATACTAGAGTAACATAAAAGTAGTTGGAAAGGCTAAATAACGAATAAAATATTAAGGAGGCAAAATATTAGGAAAGGAAAATATGTTCTATAGATTCAGCCTCCTATTTGCAAAGCACACATCTATTGGGAATTGGGATTCCCCTCCTTATGAGATTATCCACCATTAAGATCTTGTTCTAAACTTCCAGCTAAAATAGAACATTAATCTTTGGGATGAGTTTTTAATCCACAAATAATTCCAATTCTCTTAAATTTTAGCGTAGTCCCATAAAGAAGAATATCTAGATTTGATAAAGAACAATCTGCTAGGGTCTACCTTCCAAATGAGAACATCTTC
The DNA here is from genome assembly GCA_037957365.1 of Torreya grandis. NCBI lineage: Eukaryota > Viridiplantae > Streptophyta > Pinopsida > Cupressales > Taxaceae > Torreya > Torreya grandis. Next base: position 1,154,070 of record JARHVA010003056.1, on the reverse strand, counting down.
TTTTGGGAAGATGTTGATGTTATAAAGCATGATATTAAGCATGATATTAAACTCTTTTAGGAAAAGAGTTTAGTTTTGGTGCATATCTACTTTATGGAATTTTCACACCTTTTTCTACCATCCATTATCTATTGATAGTGACATGCCTTATCATCAATGGTCTCTTTAAAATAAAGGGACAACTACATTTCATAAGGTGAGGACATAAGTGGGGTTTTTAACTAGAGGTTCTACCAAAATTACATTTTTTTCATATTCCAATATTCTATTTTAGCCCTCTTCTAAGAATATCCTTCCTAGATCTTAGTGCTTTCCATAAGGTTGATCCATTGCTAGGGCCAACTTTAGATAGGAAGCAGGAGCTCTCCACAGAATTTAGATATTTTGACTTGATAATCCTTTTCCTATGATTGTCTTCCTTGATCACCCTCCATCCTTTATTTGCTAATAGATCTCGATTCATGAATCTCAATCTTCTAAGACCCAATCCTCCTTTAGAGGAGGGAAGACATGCTATGTTCTAGAAAATAAGAGGAAATATAAATCTATCGTAAATTCCCCTCCATAAGAAATTATTATTAATCTGTTCAATTTGATATACCACTTTTCCTAGAATAACAAATAAATACATGAAGTAAATTAGAATGTTTTGTAGTGAACTCTTGAGTAACTGTAGTTTACTAGCCTGAGATAACAAATTCCCTTTCCACCTAGATAACTTATTTTAATCCTATCAATGAGAGGATTCCAAAATTTAGGTTTCATAATTCCATTTAAAAGAGGGATACCAAGATATTAGGAAGGTAAATTATTAATAACATAACCAATGATCCTAGGAATCTTTTCTTGTAGATAGGGTGGAGTGTTGATAAAAAATAGGGAGCTTTTAAGGAAGTTAACACTTTGCCCTGATATAATCTCATGGATTTCAAGAATTTTCCTAAAGTACTTAGCTTTAAAAATGGAGGATTTTCCCATCATCAAAGTGTCCTCCATATATTGTTGGTGTGTGATAGTTTTGGTGTTTAGAGCCATTAGGATTTGCTTGATGGCCTTGGAAGTTCTAGTTGTGTCAATGATCCTACTCAGGGTTTTAACCATGAGGATAAGAAAGTAAGGAGAAAGAGGATCTCCTTGTATGTGATCTCTACCAGTTTGGGAAGAAACCTCTAGGAACCATGTTGATGATCACTAAAAACATGGGGGCAAGAATGTCAAGAGGCTATCAAATTTTTGATAGTTTAATTAAACTCAAACTTTTGAAGGATTTGATCCAAAAACTACCAAGAAACTCTATTATAATATTTATTCATATCTAACTTAAGGAACATACCTTTTTGAGAGTAATTAATTATTGAATGGATTGTTTCATGTGAAATTATGATACCATCTAAGATTTATCTACCAAATATGAAAGCCCCTTATTATTGTGTACAATCAATTTGTCAAGCAACATCTGAATTCTTAACGGCAAACCTTTCATGAAAGTCTTTTAAAAAGTGGAATAAAGACTAATGAGACTGAAATCCTTTAATTTATTTTACCCCATAATTCTTAGGGATGAGGACAAGAAAGGTATTTTTGAATTCTTGAAACATGGTTCCGACTTTAAAAAATTAAATTATAGCCAAGCAAACCTCATTTTGGATGATATCCCATAAAAATTGAAAAATAATGGAGGAAAGCTATCAGGGATAAGGGTTTTATCCCTTTTTAATGAGAATAAAATATATTTTATTTATTCATCCAAGGGATGAAAAATAATGGTAGCATTATCTTCTTGGGAAATAGTTCCTTACATGAGATCAACAACTTATTCTTCTAATTGTACATCTTAAGAAGGAACATAGGCCAAAATATCTTTATAAAAATTTAAATTTTTTAGCTCAATGTCTTTTCCTTCCTTATACCAGTTACTATATTATCCCTTAATTTTATAGATTAAGATACGTTGATGATTCTTAGAAGTTGAGAGATGGAAATACTTGGTGTTCATATCACCCTCCTTGAGCCAAACCTTTTGTGAAATTTGGTACCAATATGTTTCTACCTTAGCTTATATGTTGTGGTTAAGACTTAAAATCTCCCTTTGTTTTGAATGTAGGGAGGGGTTAGATCCAAAATTATTTATTTCATCTTAAATACTATGAAGATACTCCTTGATTCTACATTTTTGGTGAAAAATATTCCTAAAAACTTCCTTGTTCCAAATTGTGGGTTTAAAATTGACATGTTAAAGTTTTATAGCCAATATATACATAGTTGATCATTAGACTAGGAACTTCCACCATTTATTCAGATGATCCTCTAGGTTCTAATTATAGACCCATATTTTCTCAAATCTAAAATGGGTACTTTTGGCTTTGGACATCTTTTTTCTAGAGAAGACTAGTTGGTTGTGATTAGATCTGATCCTTAGAAGAGAAGAGAGGGAGATGGTAGAATGTATGTTTGTTTGTAAAGAAATAAAGAAACCTATCTATACTAAGTTGAATTATATTTTCACCCAATATCCTATTTGACCAGTTGAAAGGGTTGCCTTTTAATTCAACATCTGTTAGATTTACTTCTATAATGAAATCACTAGAATCCAACATGTTATCATTAAGGGACCAAGGTCCCCCTTTATTTTCACTTGGGGGCAAAGTAAAATTTAAGTCCCTTTCCACCATCTAATTTTTATCCTTGAAAATCTTCCTAATATTAATTATATCCTCCCATATACGTTTTCCTATCATTACTGGAGTTTGGATCATACACATTAGTAAGAACCTAATTTTTTTTAGTGTGAGTCTCTTTGAAAAAAACCATAATATGAGAATCAAACTCTAAAATAACTTTTCCTTCTAGAATATTAGGATCCTAAAAAGATTCCATCTCCCTTGAGGCACCTCTAGAGCTACTTCTACTGCACAAAGCTTTATCCCAAATATTAGCTTTATTCTTTAAATGTTTTGCCATAGAAATTTTGGTTTCTTGAATCATAAGAGCATCAAGTTTATTATTAAGGACCATATTTATATCCAACCTCTATTTTTTTAGGTTATTCAGCCCCTTTATGTTCCAAGAGATAATATTCATTTCTTATTGGTCAAAAAAATTCATATGGTCATTTGAGTACCGTTTGTTACTTGCTTGTTAGTTTTAGATTTTTTAGAAGTTTGATGAGTTGTTCTACCTAAATGTTTTGGTTATTATAAAATTTTAGCCTCTTTCATACCCTTTTTTGGTTGGAATTTCATCCATTTTTCCTTAGCCATTTCCTTGCTAATATCAAAGATGTCTATTTTATTTGTTGAAGAACATTGGCCTTCACAAGGGGAGAAAGCCTTAAACACCCATAGCTTTTGATTGGGGTTAGGAGAACCTGGTAAGATGTTAGTTCTTGAAGGATGAAACCCTTATTTATCAATAAATACTGAAAATATATGGTATAGGGTGACTTTATCCTTATTCCTCCTTTAGGTTCCTTGAGATATGGAGAAGGAACAATGGGAGAAGCAAACACTACTTTAGCTAAGATGTCCCCCAAGGGTGAAGTAGCCTTATTTGGATTGAACACATTTTGGGTAATCTAAATACTTAGGATTAATAACCATAATGGCCCTAAAAATTTAGTTATACTAAGAGGGGATAAGGATCTTTAGGGTAGAATATGGTCAAGAAGGGGTAGTAGCCAAAAAATGTTTCCCTAAGATGAGTGGAGTCAGAGTGGGTTTTAGAGGAGGGAAAGAGGGAGATTTTATGGGTGAGGGGTAAATAGTAATGGGAATATAATGGGGACAAGGATAATGATTTTGGGTAGAATATTTATTAACCCAATGAGAAGTGGGGGAAGGGAAGGCTTTGTGCTCAAGGGGTAATTTTTTGATGAGTGATTCAAAACTTCACAAGTTTTTCATATATCTGAATCCCTTTAAAATTTAATGCATTAGTTATAGACCCCATATTTAGATTTTATCTTGATGGAGTGATTAAGGGGTTTGTTAGTAGGGATGAACACATAAAATCATTTAGCCAAGAGCCTATGTCTATATCTAGTCACTATGTCAATAGAGATTGGTTGGCTGAGGGCCCTAATAATTGCCAAAATAACCTCTATTGCCCAAAATTCCAAAGGAAACTACAATAGTTTCACCTAAACTAGAATTTCTTCCATGATGACACTATTCAAATTAAAACCTGCCTTCCACTTTCAAAGGCTGACTATGGATTTTCCCATGAACCATGGACCTCCAATGAGAATCTTGATGTAATATTTATAATGAGAAAATTTTAATCAAGAAAAAAAATCTTGGGTTTAAAATTGATATAAATTTTGTCCTTATGTCTCCACTTTAAATTTTCCCACTTATGAAAAAAGTCAATATTTGACCTAAAGTCTCAAAATTTAGCCAAAATAGAGTTTGACTATGATGAGTCAATATGCTCTATGCCAGAGTTTGGAACCTTAAGACATACCTCATTATTTTCACCAAATGGAATGAGTAAGGAATATTCTAATGGTTTTTTGATAGGGCACTCACCAACCACCAAGTCAACCCATAAAATGGGTCTTTAACCTTTAATGGAATTGGGTCCTATGTCTGGTATACCCTGAGTTGTTCTCGATGCAGGAACTAAAAATTCCTTTGAGAATACTAGTGATACAAGAGCCCCAGTCATACTATCACATCCTACATGGGATATTTGATCTATATATCACCTTCTTCCTACCCATTTCTTGCATTCAAAATTCCTCTAATAGTCTTCCCTCCTAGTCATTTACGTTATAAATTTTCATTGATTAAAAGGGTTTGAGTGTAAACTAGTGTGAATTAAACTTGATTATGTATAGCACTAAGACCATTAGATTAACACTGCACCTCATAATTTGCCTTTACACCAACTTGGCTACATCCTCACCCTTAATAGTCTAAATATTAATAGCATTCCAATTTTAGGTTATGCCTTGTGGAAGAGTTTCCTAAAACTTAGTAGATGATTAGGTAAACTATTGTAAACCTTACCCTACTAGGACCATTTCATATTAAGATAATAAAATTATTAGAATTTATATCTTCCCTTATATTCTTAAAAAAGGAATGAAACCTTTAGGTTTGACCAAGATCTCCCTTGTAGAGTTATAATAAATTGACAATAAATATCATAGCATGGATCTTGGGCTAAAATTAATAATACAAGGCAACCATATGGGTGAAACCATAGATAGCCTTGTAGAGATTAATGTTTTTATTATAAATGTTTTCATAGGCTAATCCTAGAATTCATATTTTAAACCTTATTAAATCCATATCTTGTGATTCTTATCATTGATTTAATGGATGAAGTCTTTATAGTAATGTTAGAATATTTTACTTCTAATGAATAGATGAGTCAAATTTTAGGTTGAGCTTGCATGATATTTTTCAGACATTTGACTAAACTAATGAGAATATTCATTTAGTGTCAAGAGAATTTTTAATCCTTGACATCTATTTGTTTCATTATTTTAGACTCATTCTTTCTTTTTTGGTTGATCAGTTTTATAATATCCCTAATATTCTACACTTTTCTTTTAATGCTAGATTCTATCATGGATAAATTATTTTGTATAAAATAATGACATAATCAATATTTTATTTCCTGTCACCTTTTGAGTTATTTTCAAGCCTTTACTTAGTCAATAATCCTTTTTCTTATTTGGGTTATCCTCATTGACTAAACTGATTTGCTTGGACTTTGTCTTGACACTTCATAGAGAGGTCTTTTGATGGCCTTTTTCCTTAGTCATTTTTATGACTTTTTATGAGTGATTTAGATGAAGATAAATGTCATCCTCTCATTAACATAAGAGTAATCTAATCTTGGTGTATGGTATGGTTGATGTTGGTCTAGTGGGATGTTTCCATGTGGCATCATCTATGTGATCTATACTCCTAAGGAGGATCATACATCTAAAGATGCCTCTGAGATAGTGGGATATTATCACATGTCATCATCTTGATAAAATGAAATATTGGGGATGATCTTAAAATGTGTAAGCCCCTAGGAAAGTAGGATCATTGTATGTTTCCACATGGCATCATTATGGTAACCTAATATCTTGGATATGTTTATACAACTTACAAAACCTCTAGGCAAGTAGGCTCGTAAGATGATACAACATGGAAATATCCCACTGACCTTCTATTCTACAAATGTTCATACTAGGTGTAAATCCTACATGCTAGTAGGTGAGTAGGATGTTACCATGTGTCAAAACCCACTACTTCATAGTCTGCAAATATATTTATATTTGGAATGAAGCTTGTGGGCATGCAAGTGAGCAAGATGTTGTCATGTAGTAAAATTTTGCTACTTCACTATTTTGATGGAATTCATATTGAGGGTAAAGCTTGTAGGCCATCAAGATAGCATAACGTTTGTCATGTGGCACATTTATGCTACTCTATAGTCCCTAAAGAAAATGTGTTATCCCTATAGAGTGGTAGGATAATGAGTTAGTGAATTATCACCATGTGGTACTTTTTGCAAAGTCACCTGGTAAGTGACAAGTGGAAAGAATGGACTAAGAACCCAAAGGGAAGCTATCATGTCCAATGAACTTACATAAGTAAACACATGGATCTTGACTATGTAAGTAGTGGTTGAGGTCATTTTTTATGTCTCTCTCAATGTCATTTACATAGTTGTCATTTGGTGTAAATTATGAAAGGATTTTTGAGTGTTGGGTCAAATAAATTAGGACTATGGGATTTTGAATTAGTGGTTTACACCTATATGATCCTTTTATCAATTGAAGGATTATTTTTATTATTGGATTCAGATTCTATTATTTATTTATGTTCATTAATGTGTTTTATATTGTAATTCTATGGCATGCCTATCTTTTAGAAAATAAATGAGAATGATATTTTGGTATCAGATCCCAAGATAAACTCTAGGAGATCTAGGGATTATTTGAATGAGTTTAAAACCTTTATAAATCTATTTAATCTTGATTTATGTAAATTTAATGTGATACATTATGATTTCTAACTTCTTAAACTTGACTTGTGTAGATAAATGTCACAAAAGGAAGGAATGGAAAACACTGCATTTGGGTGTCACCAGGATCCCTGAATTATGCAACCAATGGAAATCCATGATCATGTCCTTAAGACCCTAAAATGTGTAATTATTTTTCTAGATTAAATGTTTCCCCAAGTTTTTATGCTATAAAAAGGAGCCTCACCACCTTAGAGAAAGGATGGGTAGGTTGGGAAAACTTCATATTCTCATCATAAAAAGAGGAGAAGGAATGGCCTTCAGTAGTATCATAGGAGGCATTGTTCTTATATAAAAATATCCACCTCTAAGAACATGGAATTATGACCAAGTAAGTCTAGGAAAACATAGTCTAGAAGGGACATTATTTTAGGTTCTTGCTTCAACTATGGAGCTATGGATCATTATGAACAAAATTTATCCTAAGAACACTTTATTAGGGGATAATTAATTTATAAAATATATTAGTTGTGAGATCTAAATTTTTTTATAATCATTATTATAATTATTTTGATTATTTTATCAAAACATGAAATGAATGTGGTATGTTGTATATTTGAATGCACAATGGGTCTTCTTGTTAAGAATCCCCTATAATTGAAATATGTATGTATATGTCTGTGCATGTTAATTATTTATTTTAAATGATAAGTTTTAGATTAAGGTAAAATCAGGTTTTTATGGGGCCTTGAAACCCATTACAGATCAAGAAAGATAAAAAAATACAAAACGCCAGGAAAGGCAAACCCACTGAAAAATAGTACCAAAACTAGGTTTTACAAGGAATTGAAACCTAATCAAAACCAGGTATAACAACTTGAAACAATGCTAAAAAACATAAATAATTAACTACAAGCATTACCTGAGAATGAAGAAGACACTGTTAGATCCATGCACTTTGATAAATGATAAGTTAGATAAATGCACTTTGATTATTATGTTACCATGCTAGTGAGAGGTCATGAATTTGAATGAAGTTGACTTGATATGATTAAACTATGTTCAAATGCTGATAAATTGAAATAATAGCTATAAAAAGGCTTTAATGACCTATTTTTTTGAAATTGTGAATTCCTTAGATATGTTGATTACTTATGTTTAAATTATGGGAATTTTAAATAAAGTGTCTCCTATTATTTAGAGAATTAGTACCATTTAATGAGTGAGGATATTGTAAAAATTTGGTATTGAGATGATGGATTACTCTAACAATTACTTATGCTAAATAGTTGAGTGGCAATGTTGCATCTTGTTAGTGAAATAGGATAAATCTCTTGGGAACTAATTAGTAGGTATGTCACCACATATTTATTCTTTCATGAAATGAGCATGCTATATTTGAATATCTTTAGGATGTTAATTACTTTGTTTTGCATATATGATCATAGTGTGACTTATGAGATTTTTTATAGGAGGCATGTTAATTAGTTATGAAGGTATCTTCCTATATGTGAATCATATGGAATGATTATAATGCAACCTCACACATTCTTGAGATTATGATGATAACTAAATTAATTGGTAAATCTATATCCATGATAATGTTAATTGTATCTATGATAATATTGATTGGCTGAATGAAAGCCTAGAAGAAAAAATAATCATGATTCCTTAGATGCTATGTGGAAAAAACATTTGAAATAATACATTGGTATTATAAAATTTTATCACAATGATAACATGTCGATTTTGATAGTTAGAAATTTTAACTTCCTTGGGCACTTATATAACACTATGTGTCAACAAAAATTAGAAGTGGCAACTATAGAGGTGACCTTCTCTTGAAATGATATCCTTGAATCTCTATGGCCATAAATATTATGTCTACACATATAAGTGGGACCTAATTATAGGTAGAATTATATCTAAATTCTTATCTTAAACTAGGTAAGGCCCGATTTCAATGCCAAATCACACCTTATTAGGTGGGGTGAATACAAACTATCTATAAGTATGTCCTCTTAATAGGGCACAAGGTAATAGCTACTCAATTGTATCATTTTGTGTAGTGGTAGTAATATAACACCCTCTTACATGTTATTATTGAAATTGAGAATATCATTGTGTGTAGTGGTAGTGGTCTAGCACCCTCTTACATGTTATTACTCATAATTGAAAAATGGTGAATTTTGGCATAATAAAGTGTTAATTGGATCCATGAGGAATTTCATTTAAGTAATGGATAATGGATAACCGCTATCCTCTTACCTTATTCATTTTTCTCATAATTTATTCATAGAGCCACATAGTGATCATATTATGATCTAATTTTTGCTAAATGTGCTTACCAAACTTATTTTAAGTTGTCTAAGATTGTGTTTATATTACATGGAAACTAACATTATTTCTTATTGACTTCTAATGTTTCAAGATAAAGTTTGATTATGGAATTTGTTGATGAATTTTTTTCATTTGATTTCATTATTGAGACTACTTGGTCTCCTTTTTATTGATTTTACACTTACATGATCAGCTAATGTTTCTTCAAGTGATTATAATACTTGTGTTGGTTTCATGTGTTAGTATGTACATATATGTCACTTAGGCTGAGTTTGCGAGAAAAGAAGTAGTTTGAAACATATATTATTGATTATATCTTAATATTTGTAATTTGGTGTGCCTAAGACCATCTATACATTGACTCTCTTGTCTAGTGAACTGATGTCTTGAGGGCCAAACATATAATGATCTGTACATAATTATCTTGGATAATGGAATTATGTCTTGAGGGCCACATATATATTGATTGGAACATTGATTCTTAGATAATGGACTAATGTCTTGATGGAAAAATATATACTAATATGCAACATATTTTTAATGGCTAAGTGGACTAATAATCTGAGAACATCCTACATATTGAGTTGCACATGATATATTGGCTATTAGGTTCAGATGTTACGAACCTCATACATTTGGGTTGGCATATTATTATCTTGGTTAATGAACTCATGTTATGGGATATTATCTAATGAAATAACATAAAAATAGGTTTCTTAACACCTTCCATGAGTAGTATGGTTTATTAAAAAGGGAGACAATCCCATGTTTATGTTCTTCTTCACTGGAATTGATGTGATGGGAAGTATTTTCCCCATGATCTACTTATTTCAAAGGGACTTGGTTTTTAGATAAAACTAAAAATGGAAACTCAACATTGACCCATATGAATATAATGATAAAATGTGAAATCAATATGTTTGAAATTCATACATAATAAATAGTTAACTTTAACACGCCACACCAACATCTAATGAATCTAGTAAAGTATTGGCTAATAGTATAGCCCTATATGAATCAAGGCTTGGGTCTAAAATTAGACCACTTTCATCTATAAATTAGAGATACTTTATTAAGAGGAATCTTATATTGTTATGATCAAGGAGTGAAGCATCCTTATGATTTGTTCATAGGAAATTATCATTATGTTGTAATGCCATTAGCAATCTTATAGGAAAATTATGGGAAATGGACAAGGTGTTATCCCTTATTACATGAATTTCATGTTGGTATAATATCAAATTCCTCTTATGGTAAGCATAATGGAACTTTGTTTGATCCTCACATGAATGTCAATTTTGGTAGCATATCAAAGTCTTCATGTGTTGGGCATGGTGGAAGGTTTTGATATCCTCCCATGACTATCATGTTGGTAGGGTATCAAAGTCCTCATATGATGAACATGGTATAAGTTTGTTTGATCCTCCCATGATGGTAATGTGTCAAAGCCCTCATGTGATGGGCATGGTGGAAGGTTGTTTGACCCTTACCTAGTTATATTGATAGTAATGTGGTAAAGTCCTATGCTAGGATATGGTGAAATTTTATTTGACCCTTACTTGGATGTCATGATGGAAGTGGTTGAAGTCATCCTCTATTGGGTATGATGGTAGGTTGTTTAATTCTCCCATGACCATTGCCAAGAGAATTATGTGAATAAAAATCCTTGAATAAGTGGAACAATTGCTTGCATTCTAAAAATAGAATTCATGAATTATGTTGTATGTACAAAGTAATTATGTGACATTATTCTAGAACCATTAAGAGAATTGGTATAAAAAAGGATTGATGATCTAGGGATATATAAACTTTGAAGAAGCAAAAAACTAACAAATAGGATTGTAATAATGTGGGTAAAACCCTCATATGTGCTTAAATAGTTTTACAAATGATAAATGAATAAACTCAAGGGATGTTGTAAATATAGAGGAATAGTGTGATTGATTTTAGATAGTAGTTAGCCTCCACATTGAACAATGTCCTTTAATGATGCAATGAAATGATCACCTTTAGCTGCCTACTTGGGGTGACACATAGGTAATTTAGGATGATGTTCTCATAATAAAATAGATTTAGAAGCCTTGAAATATGAACAAAGTAGTCCAACATCAAGGATGTTTCCCTTTTTAGGGCCAGGGGTGCTAATGTAAAGACCATCATTAGATAATAATGTGACTATGCTAAACCAATGGTTATACTCCCTTGGTGGCTTTGAATATTAATTAAGAGGATTATGCACATGTTAAATGCTATTTTAGAAA
>JARHVA010003056.1:842500-1137500 GCA_037957365.1 Torreya grandis | reverse complement strand
AAGGTTTAGCTCTTTGACTTAATGAGTCCACTAACACAAATATTATTTGCTTAATTTTATAGAAAGGATAATGGTGATAGAGAGATAAATTGGTGAGGGTCCTTCTAATACAAACCCACATGCTAATCCTATATAGCTAACAATAGAAAAAGATGAAAAACTTGATTAGATACTCATATTTATGAGTGAAAATTATGATCATATTACAACTCCTGAATGAGAAGTTCATGGTATTGAATATATAGTTGAGTAGGAAGTTCTTGAAGAACATCATGTTTAAAAATAATTTCGTTGAGAACATAGGCATGAAGAAGTACAATAGGATGCTAGAGCTCAAGTAGCTACTGAGATATCATGAAACATGAAGCAATTAAAACCACCCAAATTTGATGTCATTATTTTGGGTAATGGAGCACAAGCTTGGATGAAAGAGATGGAAAACTATTTTTAGATTCTAAATTACTTTGAGGTCACTAAAGTTGTGTGGGGAACTTAACAATTAACTAGTGAAGCAGTAATTTTATTGGAAAATGAAAAGCTCAAAATGAATATGGATTCTTCTACCACTATCTAGGATAAATTTATTGCCCTATTTAGAGTATGATAATTACCTTATATTTAATTTGACCAGAAGCTAACAAATTTTAAGAATTTTAGGCAAACAAACTTGAAAGTAAATGAGTATTGGAAAATATTACTAATCTATTGAAATATGTTCCACAATATCATAAGCATGAACATTTCCATATTTGGAAATTCATTATGGGACTGTGACCTCAGATTGGATGTGAGGTGGATTTGCATATACCATCCAATATGGATTAGGTATTCGAAAAAGCTGTAAAATGGGAGCAAAAATTGAAATCTCTAGCATAGGTCAGATAAAATTATAAAAAAAAATTAGTAATTCTAATAATAATTTTAATAAGAATAACTAGAAGAGGAATGGAAACTCCAAGAAATAATTAATTAATTAAAATTCAAGGTTTGAAAATACCTTCGGGAATAAGAAACTAAGAAACAATTTTAGAGAAGGCTTAAAGGGTATAAAACAATCTAAGAGGAAGGGACCTCCAAAAGGATGTTTCACTTATGGATGAGATCACTATGACAAGGATAGTCCTCAATGGAAGAAAGATGTAAATAATTAGAATAAAAATTCTTCTTCACAATAGATAACCTTATAATAATGTATCTACATGATAGTGGATAATTGATAGGTTGAATTCTAAGTTTCTCCCATTGAAGTGTTAGGTACTCTTTTTGGTCATATAGTTACTGTTTTATTTGATATTGGAGATACTAAATGCTTTATTAATCTTATAATTTTGAATAAATTATCTAATAAAGTTGGTTATATGGAAAATACATGGTCATATTAGTATGGGAATGAGTTTAAGGTCAACGTTCATAGATGTGTCATGGAAGCTAAAATTCAATTATCAGTAGTCACCATAGTTGTGGATCTATTTGAAACATCGTTAGGGTCATATGACATGATCCTAGGAATGAATTGGATATTTAGGCATAAATACAAAGTGGATTATTCCTCAAAAAGGTGAAATGATAGGATGATTTAGGAAACTTAACTAAAATCTAGGGAAATTAGAAAGAGTTGAAGCTCAGACAAATTTTTGACATCCAATTGAAATGAGCAAAATAAAAGGGATGTCAAACACTCCTTAAAAACATGGATGAAGTTATAGAAATCAAGGAGCCCACCTTGGAATATTATCCCTTTCTATAATAATTTTATGATGTTTTCCTTGAGAATTTCCAAGGTTTCCTCTCAAAAGAGAGATTCATTTCACTATATATATCATTTTAGGGTTGGTATGATAGTATAAGGTACCTTACAAGATAAAAATAATAGAATTGATTGAGTTTAATGCTCAAATTAAATAAAAGGTTGTTAAGGGTTTGATTTGACCAAGTTTTTTTACCTTAGGGAGCACATGTGGTTTTTATCAAGAAGGATGAAACCCTTTATTTTTGTATAGGCTATCATATTCTCAATAAAGAGATAATAAATAATAGGTATCCATTACCTCACATTTATTATATTTTATATAAAATACATGGTGCTACAATATTTTTGAAGATATATCTTTGAGTATGATACCATTAGTTGAGGATTTGGGAAGAGGATATTCTAAAAATAGCTCTTAGAACTTGCTATGGGCACTACAATTTCATAGTGCTAACTTTTGGGTTGACCAATGCACCATCAAATTTTTTTTGAATACCATGAATAGTATGTTTAGATATTATCTTGACCAATTTTTTCTAGTCTTCCTAGATGGTATCCTCATCTATTTTAAGAATGGCTAAGAACATGTTGAGCACTTAATGTTAGTGTTTTACTGGTTTTGAAAGCATAAGTTATATGGTGAGTTATCCAAGTGTGCCTTATTTTATACAAATATTTTTATATCTATGTCACATCATGTTTGTAGAATTAATTTATATAGATACATCTAATATTAGGGTCATCATGGATTGGCCAACACCTAAAAACATACATGAGGTGCATAGTTTTATGAGATTCATAAGATATTATAGGAAGTAACTAAATTTTAAAAAATATGCAACCCATTCACTTCTCTTAAATGGAAGGAACAATATTTTATTTGGTTTGATAAGTTTGAATAAGCCTTTCAAGTCTTGAAATAAGTTTGCACTAGTTTTTTATATTTCATAACCAAATGGGCATTTCTCAATGATAATCAATGCTTCAAGAGATGGGTTAGGAGGAGTACTCATGTAGGATGGTTTAGTGTTGGGCTATGAATCTAGGAAAATAAAGCCTTATGAGGCTAATTATGATTCTCATGATCTATAATTAGCCTCTATAGTTCATTCCTTGAAATTTTAGAGACATTATGTTTTAGGTAAACCCTTTGAACTTAAGAATGGTAATTGTTGTCTTAAATATATTTTCACCCAACCCAACCTTAATTCTCACCAAAAGAAGTGATAGAGTTTATTTTAAACTATGGTTTTGATATTAAATACATTAAGGGAAAGGAAAATTTAGTATAACATACCATTAGTCATAGGAGATACATTCCATCTTTGGCTACCATTAGAAGCACCTTCATAGATAAGGTGGTAAAATTCTCACTTGGAGATGATTTTTATGAGCAAGTTAAGAAAGATTTGACTAAAATATTTAAATACTATAGGTATTATGGTTTATAGCTAGATAATGATAGGATTTTAAGGTATAATGATAGTATTTATGTACCTAATAAATAAAATTTTAGAAATATTATGCTAAGGGAATTACACAATGTTCCTTATTCAGGGCATCTAGGAATAAATAAGTTAGTATTAGAGTTCAAACCTTTGTAATTTTGTAAAATACTTAAGAAGGATGTAGCTAATTTTATTTCTAAATGCTTAGAGTGTGAGTGAGTTAAGGTTAAATATGTACGCATAACTAGGTGGTTATACCCACATTCATTACTTGAATGGAAATGGCAACTGATCAACATGGATTTTGTTTAAGGTTTACCTATGTCTAGGAGTCATCATGATATGATATTGGTGTTTGTGTTTAAACTAACCAAGATAGTTCACTTTATTCTTGGTAATATAACTGTTGATGGACCTATGATCTTAAAAATATTTTTGAAAGAAATTTATAGATTGCACAGGTTTCTTGAAAAGATTATTTTAGACAAGGACCCCAAAATGACTTCCATATTTTGGCAAACTTTAAATTTTGAATTAGAAACTTAGATAAATTTTAGTACATCCTAACATCCATAAATGGATTGGTAAATATAAAGAATAATTTATATCTTGGAATATTTATTAAGAATGTAATTCAAGGACAAAAAATATAAATGGGAAGAGTATATTCCATTAGCTGAGTTTATCTACAACAACACCTGCTAATCAACTATAAAAATGGCTCTTTTTAGGCATTATATGGTAGAAAATGCATAACACCCATTATTTGTGATAAGTTAGAATATAGAGTGGTTTTTGGAACTGACATGCTTGATGAAATGGAAGAGAAAGTGAAATTAATAAGGAAAATTTTGGCTAAAGCCAATGACCAAAAAAAATCTATGCTAATCTGAAAAAGACAATAAGGTAGTTTTCTAATGGAGATAAAGTTTTTCTATGGGTTAAACTGCAAAAGAGTTTAATTAATTTTGGTATGTCACCTAAATATGTGGGACCTTTTGAATTCCTATAAGTGATAAATCTTGTAGCATATAGGCTTGCATTTCTACCATCTCTAGCCCAAATGCATAATATTTTTCATGTTTCATATATTAAAAAGTATATTATTGATCGTAAACATGTTTTGGATTGGAATGCATCACAAATTTGGGATCTAGCATTGGTCACAAAAAATCCAATAAGAATAATTGATACTCAAAAGATTAACTTGCTAATAGAGAGGTATCATAGTGCAAGGTCCAATAGGATCAATATTCTAAAGAAAGTGCCACATGAAAGAATTATGAGGAATTTCTAAGGTTGTTTCCACTTTTTTTTAACTTCAAAATTTTTCTATTGAACATAATTTATATATTTTTTAGTCATTATTTTATTTTTTTCTAAACTTATTTAAATTTCAAAACCTTTATTTGAAATAAGTGTCATCAAGAAAATGCGAATTTTTAGTGGGGAGGGATGTTACATCCTATTTTTCCCTATGATTATTTGAGACTTTATTTCATAGATTATGTGATAGTTATTAACATATTTGGTTTTAATTATGAGTTGGATTAGTTATGTTATTTTTATAGAAGCCATATTTTATTGTGATGAGTTGTTACATTATGCTTGTGATCATGATTTTTATTTATTGGTCACTTTCACTAGTTGTTATGATTTCATGTTGATTCTATATCATGATATAGACTAACTATAGGTTTATTAGGTGAGTTTAATGTAGGATATTTTACAACCTCAATTATTAAGGGAGAGTATCATCAAAGAGGGTGGATCAGATGATTATAGTTTGGGTTAAAAGTAAATGTAGGGAACTTGTACACACCATAGTAGAAATTGAATGAATGCTTATTTTTATTGTGAACCATATGGTTGATTTAACAAATTAAATGATTTCAACTATGAATTATTTTGATAACTATCTTTAGTGATATGTGCTTACATTATTTTGAATGATGTCATTATGTATGCTAATTTGCATATAGTTACAATGCAGTAAACTATTCCTTATACATTTATATTACTTGTTAAATGAGATTAATCTTGTTAGGTTATATTGGTGATTAACCTAAAAACTATCATTTATATCTATAATGATAATTTTTAATAATTATTCCTAAATATAAGGATGTATAGGTTTTAATGAGTTGCATTGTTTTTAAATGCTTAGTTATTTATTGTAAAATTTTATTATGACATAACCCTTGGGTATCTCTATGTAAAAATAAGAGGGTAAATACACCCCCTTAAGGTAATTGTTTATTTTTAAATCAAAACTTTTATTGAAATGGTTTTTTTGTTTTGAAAATATATTATCATAATAAGTTTTGAGATTTGGAAATTATTTTGTTTTGACAAGGTTGATAATCCATTTATGGATCTATTATGATGAAAATGTCTTATGGAAACAAAGTTAGGTTTTCTATTTTTGGACGATAATCATTTGTAGAGGCTAAATTAATTTTTGGGTGCATGGGAGTTTTTTGGCCACTGAGATCACACTAAGTAGAGGCATACTTAAGAGTAAAATTAAGAGATGGAGTTGATAATTTATGAATAATAATATGTATGTGGTAGAGAGACCATGAGAAAGGGAGTCATTTTTGTGGCCATGTAGAGGATTAAAAATATAGGGAGGAAGATACGTAGGTTAAGTTGGAGGAAGAAGTAGTATAAATAAATAAGGAGATGAAAAAATTAACATGGTCCTAAGAACTAAAGGTTGAAGGCAAAGGGTATAAGTATTTAAATTCAGATTGAAAGAAAAGTAAAAAATATAGGTAGGCTAAGTTAAAATTATTTTGTGTCTTACATGTCTTAAAAAAGGGTTCCATGGTAATTTTAATATACCTAGTTATGGCTTGAAATAGTATGCAACCATTTAATTAACATTTCTACCTAATAAAAAATAAATAAGGTTCATTCCTATTGACCTAGGGTATAATGTAGTTACACTCACAAGTCAATGGGGATGGATTTATACCAAATAAGGTATTATAGTTTTATTAAACCATTAAGAATAAATATTGTTTCGTTATGGACAACACCTATGGAATATTATGTAAAATTTTTGGGTAACCTACAACTGATAACTTTTTAAGAAAATATGGGTTCATAATAATCTTATATTCCTTGAATATGTGTGTGTGTGTGTGTGTGTGTGTGTGTGTGTGTGTGTGTGTGTGTGTGTGTGTGTGTGTGTGTGTGTGTGTGTGTGTGTGTGTGTGTGTGTGTGTGTGACATGCATGCATGCATACATACATACATACATACATATATCTATGTATGTATGTATGTATGTATATATATATACACACACACATATCTATATATATATATATATATATATACACATAAATATCTATGTATATATATATGTATATACGTGTATATATATAAACATTTATATACATACATGCATATACACACACACACTCATACATATACATACATACATACATATATATATATATATATATATATATATATATATACGTACACACAGATATATATATATATATATATATATATATATCTACATATATATATATATATACACATATATGTATACATATATGTGTGTGTGTGTGTGTGTATGTGTCTGTATATATATATATGTATATATATGAATGTATATATATATATATGTATATATGTGTGTGTATATATATATATATATATATACATGTACATATATATATATATATATATATATATATATATATATATATGTACATATATATATATATATATATATGACATGTATATATATATTTATATATATAAATATATATACAGATATATATATATACATATATATGTATATATATATATATATATATATATATATATATATATACATATATGTGTGTGTGTGTGTACATATATATATATATATAGATACATACATACATACATACATACATATATGTGTGTGTGTGTGTGTGTGTGTGTGTGTGTGTGTGTGTGTCTACACACACACACACACACACACACACACACCCAAATAATGGAATAAAGCCAATAGTTGACAATAGTCAACTTGATTATGCCTCCTTATAGGTTATAATTTTCTATAGATTTTTGTGTTTTATTTTGAGAATGATTCAACAAAAAAAGTTAGAAATCTCTCAAAAGACTATCAGGATTCTTAAGTTATATTTTGGTAATATGTTTTAAAGAAGAGGGGGCTTGGAAATATTAAGACATTATTATACAAATCTAAGGTTACATTGTTTCATGGATGTTAACAATTTAATTAGTCATTACTAATCTTGTAGGATTCCTTTTATTACTGATAGAAAACATAAAAAGGGATATGGTATCATTTTAGGTACTTGAGATTGGATTTTAATTGTGAATTAGTTTACCTCTTAATAAAACCTATAGGTTTAATTTTGTGTAAGATGAACATTTATATAAAATAATTTTTGAAAACTATGAAAATGAATGGACTATGTAAGTGGCTTTAGCTTAGTATTCAAGGTCTACATATATAAATTTCACTTCACTATATTGAGTATATTATTCCTCAATTATTTCGAGCATGGCCATGGAACCTTTTATGTAAAGTAAGAAATTTTTTGTTGTTCCACCAAGAAAATGTGTTCTTTCATTATTATCATAATTTCTAGGCTCTATTATGATAAAGCAAAATTATCTAATGAAGTGATGGACTTAGAAATTGATATCATATATATATATATATATATATATATATATATATATATATATATATATATATATATATATAAATTTTGTTGTTCCACCAAGAAAATGTGTTCTTTCATTATTATCATAATTTGTAGGCTCTATTATGATAAGGCAAAATTATCTAATGAAGTGATGGACTTAGAAATTGATATCATATATATATATATATATATATATATATATATATATATATATATATATATATATATATATATATATATATATATATAGAATAACCTTGTTTTAGTGTGATCTTATAATTAAATAACATATTTTTTATTGATGTGCCAATATGTATTAAAAGAGAAGTTAATATGTTTGTATGTATGAGTACAGTTCTTCTATAGTATAATGTAGTTTAGATTATTATTTATGTCTACCTAGAATGTTATCAAGAAGAGATATTGAGGATTGACTATAAATTTATATATATAATATTTTGACATTATAAACATAATAAATTAGGTGATAAAAAATAATAAATTAATTAATATTTTAATTACTTGTCCTAAATAAAATAATATATGAGGAATTAAGTTGAAAATTGTTAAGTTTCATGCATGCTTGGAAATTATGGTAGAAGATATGTTATGATGAAAGATTAAAAAAATTGATTCTTGTTCTAGCTTGTTAAAATATTTATTTGAGGATAAAATGGGTAACTGACTATAAATGAATGTATTATCTCTATGGCATAGTATTTATGACCTGCTTTTGAATCTTTATTTATATGTTATGCTGGATAATAGAAAGTACTTATACTAGTATGCCAATGGGTGACTCATATGTGTACCTCATAATATCATTATGTATGATTTAGTATTAGAGAGTTATGTGTGATATAAAATGACTTTTATTACTATATTTGAATTCTATAATGAAAAATTTGGCCAAATTAATGTTATATCTATGACATTGTCATTTCACTATACTACTAGTTTACATGTTTTTATGAAGTCATTTAGATATAAGAAAGGATTCCATGTTATATTTTATTGATGCATGTTATATTTTAAAGTACACACATGGATTTTGGTTATTTTTTTTAGTACTTTCATTATTTTTATTTTCCCTTGTATAAAGGGTAGGGCCACTCTTGAAATGAAGGTGTGAGGGAGACCATTGGTCTATGGTTGGAGGTAATGCACTTGGATGATGCTCTCCCTCTTCAGATAATTCAAGAAGATGGAGTTACACTTAGGCTATGAGATGGATCATATATTTATTCTTGATGGTCATATTATAATTTATACTGTCATTATGTATATTTATAATTTACCTTATTTTACCTTTTTTTGGATGTATACATAACATAACAGTGGTTGTGAACTTGTATAAAACATTATAAACTATAAATAGAAGTGGTTGTAATTATAATTTTGAATGATTCTTGTATTGTATTTACATTTTGGTACTTGGTATAACTAATTTCTTAATGATTGTTTAATGTTTATTACTATGTGAGGTTTATTATGTAAGTGGGACGATTTTATGCATAACCTTTTATTTAAAGTTCATTTAGTTATTAGTTTTAAAATAATAGTTATAATTAATCATAACAATTAAAAAAAAAATATTATTTGAGTTAGTATCAACTGGGTCTAATTACTTGCATGGATCTTTGTTCCTAGAAAACCTCTTACACATCCACCTTGTTCCTCTAGCCATCTTCCCTTGTTGTGCAAAAACATATAATCAGAGCTCTAGTTTTATCAAAATAATAAATGGACAAATTAAATATTTTTTTACCTATTTTAAGTAAATAAAATCGAAATTTTAAATGTTCATCTATGTATCCTTCCATATTTTACTCATATAATGTTTTATGTAGGTCTTTTTCATTAATAGGAAAAATAATTAATATCTTGTCGAAGTAAGGAATTTTTAGGTGCTAATATAATAGTTTTTCCAAAAATTGTAATATTCTTTTAATATTTAGGTTTACTCATATAACATATATATTTTCCCCTCATTTAAGTTACATCACATGAAACATATTTTTTTAGTCAAAAGTTTGTTTCAAGCTATCATTGATGTCATGTGTCTATGCACTATTGTCATTAATGTCAAGGGAAGTTTGAGATCTTATGTGTTCAAGAAGGCATGCATAGTGAAGTATAATAACGTGAGTGAGACAAGACTTGTGAGTGATATGTTTCATTATCTTAAGCCTATTATCACATGAAAATGTGTCTATAATGGCATGATATCTTTAATAGGTATGGAACCTAGTAGGCTTGTGTGTTTAGTCTAGTTCCTATGCATGAACAAAGCTTATAGAGTCATGATGAGGCATGGTGATGATAATATGAAAGTATTTGAGCCTGATAGTGTGAAGATGAGTTTTATATCATATGATTGAGGTGTAAATTACATCTACAGTGGTATCAAATTTAGGTATTAAGGCATAACCCTTGCATGAGAGACCTAGTTTGATGAAATAGGTCTAGTATCTTCTTAAGAAGATAAATGTGAGACATATGTGAATAAGGTTATAAGTGTGTGATAACATGAGAGTTTTTATAAGATTGTATATGATGTTTTAATATCATATATAGTGGTGAGAGGTCATACACTAGACTTAAAGTGACTTGCAGCTGAAGCCTTGGTGTGCCAAGACACCTAGTGAGGCCAAATGGAGGATGATGATTAGATTCCAAGAAAAGAGTGATTATAAAAGTATTATATGATTTAATATGACATAGAGATGAGGTTTTTTATATTACTAAATTAGGTTTCAAAGTTTTTTTAATATCCATGTATGATTAATGGTTCTAGATCTAACTTGTATAAAGACATAATGAGGTCTAAATGGAGGGTCAAGTTGAGTTTTCAGGGTGATAGAGCACATGAGAGCATGGATAAACGTCTAATAGGTTGTTTCAATAATTTTTATGAATTATGAGAAAATTAATTGAAATAAAAGATAATAAATCATGTTTTGAGGTCTCTTGTGCATGCAAAATGAAGAGATGAGAGCTTGAGAAGGAAGCTTAGATGCACATTGGCATGTGTAAAATTTGCATGGTGTCTTGATGATTTTGGGAGAGATGTAAAGTGGTAATAATAATTATTTATAATAATTATTTTTTTCATTTTAGGGGGAAAGATATATGAGCAATTGTTAAGGAGGTTAATTGGTTTATTACACTCTCTAAACCTTCCTAGTGACCTGATTTGAGAAAAATTACTGGAAAGAGACAAAAATGGATTGTAAAATATTGTATTATGTTTTAAAAATGTATATGACTCATATATACATATCTAGGTAGTAGTGGTGTGTCAGGGTAGTGAGCTGAAGCTACAGAAAGCTATTTATTTCTAAAGAATTTGATGCTACAAGCAGGGTTGACCAGGTCAACACATATAAGTTATTAGAGGTTAAAGTAAAATATTAATTATTTATTTCCATGGTGTTTTTTTTAATATTTATATCTTATGTATCAATAAATTTTTTCACCCAAGATGACCTATCACTAAAATGGCTAATAGTGAAAATAGTATGAAAAATTAGCCAAGTGTGAGAATGTGTTTAGGGATGAGTTTCAGGTGACTAGGGATGAATCTATTTTTTTTGGTAGTTTTTTTAATACCTATTAATATTATTTCCTTTGTTTATAACTTTTTATTATTCTCAAATATAATCTATAAGGTGCTCACAATGTGACTTGTCTGTGTGAGTCAAGACAGTAAAACCTAGGACAATGAGAATGGTCTGTAAGAGCAAAGTTCCCATTGGATCATATGATTTTTGTGTTTTATGGTGATATAATGAGGTTTTATAATAATTTAAATATATTTTATTATCATTATGATGATTTATTATGTTTCATGCTATCATGTTTTCATGACTAAATGTTTACAATGTTTGGTAGTTCTTGATGTGCTAGGGGAAATGAAGTGTGTGAGATCTTATGACAAGAGTAAGTGCATAGAATTTAAATTTATATTATTTATTATAGGTAAATTTAATATTAATTCTATATTTAAGTTGTATAAATATGTTAATATGTTAATATTCGGAAGCCAAAATGGCTTAGCAGTGTATATTAAGATAATGATATAGTGACCTAAGAGATTGGTTTGTAAGACTAATGATTTCCTATAAAGTTAGATATATATCAATTTTGGAATGATATATAAGAATAACATAAAATATTAATTAAATTTATATGTCATTAATTTTTACTTTCAAATGCTAATGACAAATTTCTCCATGATTATGTTTTTGGAGGCTACAGGCAGTTTGAGTAGTCACTATATAAAGGTGAGTTTGGGGTGTTTTGCCAAGAGTTGAAAAATAAAATGAGTTTTAATGAGTTAATTATGTATCAAAGGTTCATTATAATTATTTTATAACATTATTTTTTCCATATTCAAGTATTTAGAGTCAATAGCTCTTGATTGTACTTTGACTATGTTTGACCATTGTGAGGGGTCATGTTGCAAGAGTTTATTTAAGGCCCTTTGGCTTGTTTGATGATTTCCAATTGACATGGAAAGGTTATTTAATTAATTAATTATATGTTAATTTTATTTTATTTTTTTATAAATCTAACTATATTCTTTAATTTTGTAAGGCATATTTTTTGGGTGTGTGAAGGGCTAATGGTGAGTAGGCCTAATATCTTGGTTCAAGGTGTGAACTAAATAAAATGGTGTTTGGGACCCAATTATATTTTATTATGGAATATTAAATTTATATTTATAGTTTTTAAATCATTATAATATACTAAATGTGTTCCAATGGGTTTGAGTGTAATGTGTTCCTTAGAGAAGGCCTACTTCCTTTAGATCTCTATTAGGCCTAATATAGTTTTGGTCCTTAAAGGTTATGAAAAACTTGTGTGGTGATTTTTTTATTATGTGAAACATGTATTATGAAATGTTTCAATTGTAAATCAGGTTTTTAAAGTATCTTGTCTAGCCATGATGGGTGAGAGGAAGAGTTGAGTATAGTAGCAAGGCCTAACTGGCATATTTGTTCATGTAAGACAAGTGTGGACATAAGAAAAGAAAAGACCTAATTAAAGGATAAAAAATATGTCATTTAGGATGATCAGAGTGACAATAGGATCAGAAATTTTTATCTAACATATATGTTTTTAGGTGTATAACCAATTTAATGGACCTAATGAGCTTAGAAGAGGTATGTTGAGGAAGTAATCCTAGAAGGCTATTTGAGTGAGATTGAATGGTAAAAGTGAAAATAAAGGATGTAATTATTATTTGAGTTATAAAAAAGTTAATATAAGTTGATAATATATTATAAGTGACTTAGTTGGTACTAATTTACCTAGGGGGTTGGAGCCTCCTTGTAAGATAGAGCTTGTGAAAGACTAATTGAGTGGGTGTTCAACTAGGTAGGGGTTGGAGCTCCTTATGAAGTTAGTTATTCAATAAATTTTAGATCTTGAAATTATTTTAGTATATTCCATATTCATGGTTTAATGGGTTTTATCCCCCAATAATGGTTTCCCACATATCTCTTGTGTTCTCTTGTCTTATTCTTGTGTGGTTATGTATGCTTTGATCTTTATGTGAGTGAATGCTTTTTAAAATGATGAATGGAATGGAATAGATATTGTAATGAAACTGATTCATCCCCATATAAATATATACTTCCAAAAAAGGTAACTAAGTGTATGTATAACCATTTATTTACTTTTATTTTCTTTCCTTTTTTAGCATTCATTTTTTAGATATGATCTTTTGTTTGGCCTATGTATCTATCCTAAATAACCATCCCATGTTACACTATTATGGCATGTGATGATATTTTAAACTATTTTTACATGTGATGATATTTGGTTGGGTCATATATATACACCTAATTTTTTCACTTTTATCACTTTACTAACACTTTTTCTTACAAGTGCTTGTCAATGCATCAATCTCCTAAGTGCACACCTTAAATGGTGAAATAAGAATGGAGTGGGCATAGATCATGGTAATTTAAAAAATATTTTTTCATATTATTATACCATACATTTATTTATATTATTATATCCTCCACTTAGTCTTTTTTTGTCATACCTTTCTATCTACTTTCAATTTAATCTCACTAGTCATATTCCTACTATATCAACCAGTCTAATACAATATATTCCATACTTATATTATATTGACCTAGATAATAAAAATATGGTTTTTTATTTTATTATTTTTATAATATTTTACTAGCCAATATAGTTGTGTCAACAAACATATTTTCAATTGTATTAGCTTAGCCGATACCATTGGCTTGGAGTTCATGATTCGATATGGATATTAGAGTCATATATAAAAGGGTCATGTTACATTCCTAAACCATATAAATAAAATATTCAATCTTATTTCACTCATATTTATTCTCTTCATTATTAATAAGTAGAGTTATATATTTAGATTCTTATTCTTGATTATGGTGAAGTTCAATAGGACTAGTTGTGTTTAAGAAGTGTCCTAGTAATTTGAGTTCCTAAATAATGATATATATTTATTATTATTATTATTTTATATCTTCAATGTAAAAAATATCTTACAAATTTACACTTAAGCCAAATATGGAGATTGAGGCATAAACAACTCCACCCAAAAGTAAGTATCATTATCCCTACTCTATTTATTCTTTTTACTTAGTATATTAGATTTTAAATTGATAATTTATATTTTATATGTGTTAATTATCCTTTATTATTATAATTATACCAAATAATCTTATATATCTATTTTTTTTCTTATTCTTTCCATTATCACCATAGGTGGCATAAACCACCCATTGGTTGAACATTACACCACTTATCTTCTTATTAGTTTAATATTTGTAGATATATTGGATCTAGGTTACCCTTGTTCATGAGATATTTACATATTATATCCCTATTATACTATTGGTACATCCATTTACAATAATTACTACAATTAATTATATACATTGATCCCTAACAAGAGTTATATTCCATATCATAGGCTTAGGTTTTGAAACCCTTTCCTCCTAAGATTTGAGTGTAGATTACCCTTATTTAGGTCTACATTAATTTTAGGTCCTTACCAGATATTTCAAATATATTTAGTATCTATTTTTATGACATTTTTTATATCTTAGTCTATTTATAGAATGAGGATTATTACAAGTCATCTAGCCCATGCATACAATATGTACTAATATTTGAGCATCAAGCATATACAATTGTGTATTGTTAGATGATGTGAGATGAGTAATAAAATTAGAAGGTACAAAATTATATTATGTGTGAATATACATAATAATATGAGTAAAAAAATGTGTTAACCCCATACTATGAGTGGACATCACATGTGGACCAAAAGCTATAGATATGGGATTAACTATTGTAGTAGTAGTCTCAACATCTATTTTTGAATTGATACCTATAAAAGGTGTATTATTATCTATGGAGAGATTATTTTTTTATTCCCAAAATGTGACAACCTTATCATCCTTTTTATTTCTAACTTTAAATATTATTTGTAGTATCTTCTATAGGTCATGGTATTTCAAATATATTTTCTCTCTAAATGTATAAATGGATACAATTTGTTCATGATATACACCATCAAGGTTATATAGATGTATTCAATAATTATATTCATTATCCTATATATAAATAGTTTGAATACATAGAATATCCTCATTAGAAATATTTTTTACTTTTTTGTTCATTATTAACTTTTCCATCAACATAATAATTAATATCATCAATTTTAACCATTTTAAACAAGCATGATTATTGAGTGTGGATTAGAGCATGGTAAAATCATAAAGTATATAGAAGGACACATGTGAGAAGTATATAGTTTTGTATTTTATATAAAATTTTATATGTATTCATCCTGATAAGCTTTATCAGGTAAAAGAATAATGTAAAGATTATTTCCTTTTGTATCTTGAAAGGCTTAAATGTGAATATTAAATTTCTTATAAATATATATATATATATATATATATATATATATATATATATATATATATATATATATATAACACTTCAGTATAATAGAATATGATTTTATGTGTTAATAAAGATTAATAGAATAGTTATGATATGGTTTTCATTATTATCTTTTTCATATGGTTACTGCACTATAAATGTTTTATTTTATTTTAATATATGAACATATATTATGACATTATGGTTTAATTTTAATTATAGTTGTGTTATTGTTAAACTATATGTGTAATTTCATATGTAAAATGATGAATTGTAAGTCTATTTGATCAATTATGGTTTTTATTTTATCCACCATATGCAAGCTATCTTTGTAATTAGCATGTTTTGGAGTAATTATTGGAACCTCTACTAACAATGGTGTGGTGAGTGTGGAATTATTTGGATGAAATCTGTTGAGATGAATGCCAAGATAGAGATATATAAAGAGATGGTTAGATGAGAGCATTTATAATTTTATAGAATAAGAAGCAAGGAGAATTGAAATAATTGTGAAGGACAATATCCAAGAGAAAATCTATGGTGAAATCTAAAAAATATTTATGGTGTGAGTTACATATATTATTAGCCACATGGGTAGATAAGTTGGAATACTATTCATTTAGTCCAAAAAGCATAGATATTATAGTTTGGATAGAAGAAAACATAGATAGGCTGCATAACTTAGATACAAATTGGTCTTGAGCAATAGATTATTATATGAAGACTATAATTGATGGCTATATTACCAAGTTTTTAGTTCAAGGATATGTAGCTTTTGAGACTGTGTAAGATAGGTTTGTTCAATGAATCAGGGGGAAAGTTTTATAGTTAATACCTATGTTGATAAAAATGTTGGTTTTGGAAAAGTCCATGACACCTACTCCAACAAGCATAGAGTAGTCACTTCGAGCACCATGGGGGTATGTGGAAGAAGAAGTGAATGACAAGACGATGAGCAAAATAAACTTAAACCTAATCCTATAAAATGGAAGGTAAAAGGACTCAGATTGATAATAAAATTATGGGACTATAAAGGGAATTGTGATCACACATAAGGTGGAATAAAGAAAGAAACTGAGAAGTAACTATGGATAAGAGAAGAAGTATAAAATAAGGTGCTAAATCTAGGATGATGCAGAAAGAAGATGCTAGAGATGAAGAGATTGCTAGAAGAAAAGGACGTACAAAGAATTAATAAGGTCCTTATGAAGAGGAGGATGTAGGTATAACTATAAAAATATGGAGGTAGAACAATAGGATGAAGAACATTGCATAGAAGTAG
This sequence comes from Torreya grandis, assembly GCA_037957365.1. Taxonomy (NCBI): domain Eukaryota; kingdom Viridiplantae; phylum Streptophyta; class Pinopsida; order Cupressales; family Taxaceae; genus Torreya; species Torreya grandis. The sequence goes on along the minus strand of JARHVA010003056.1, from coordinate 1,120,379 downwards.
AACATTTAGAAGGTAGAGGTAGATCACAGTTAATGAAAGGGTTTCTATCTATACCAAGAAAATAATTTTTTTGGGAATAAGTTAGATTCAAATGCAAAAATTTGGTAGGTTTAAGATTAAAATTAACATAATTTCAAAACATAATTCATTCACTTCAAGAGTAATCATCCCCTCAACCCAAGTTATTACTTGATAGAAGAAATAGTGTAAGCAAAGAGGTAGATATGGATTGGTTTGATTCCTTTTTAGACAAGTTTAGAAAGTCAAGTGCAAAAGTAAAATAGATAATAGATCAAATAAAAATAGGAGTGGAATTCCTATTAAAGACATTTGAAAAGTCTAGTGCATAGTTAATAGTGAGAAATCAATAATGCACAACCAATAGTGTGATTTAGCCTTTTTAGATTTTACAAGTATAATTCTTATGTTTAGTTTAAAGGGATAAGATGTATAAATTAGTTAAATAATATGAAATAATTAAGTTATGACTTTTTAATGTATTTTGACCCTTTTTAACTTTATAAAAATTGTAATAATTATGCTTAAATAGAGACTTATCTAGAAAGTGATTATCGTAGATGATCTAGGATCAAGAAACTAGGTTGTAGACATTTATAAGTATTATTAACATGCTTCTAGGTTTTGTTTTCTCACTAGATAGTAGCACCCCACCTAGATAGTAGTCTCATACTACTTTAGTGTCCTAAAAATGGTGCTAGCGTCTTCTTCATAATAATTTTCTTATTTTTTGGGAGCACCTACACATGTATTTTTGGATCCTATTCCTATGTACATGAAATATAGAACTCTATATTATGCCTAGAAAAACTAAAATAGTGTGCAAACCATAATCCTCCTTAAAACTATGGCATAAGATGAAAATTTTCTTTGTTATTAGGATAGGTTTGACATCCTTAACACCCCACTATGAAGACTGTTTCCTAGATACCAATACTCTAAGGAGGGATCAATCCTAATGTAGTTCTCCCACCTAGTGCATGGTGTAAGTATAAGTGAATGATATAACGAGAGTAATATTAAATGGCTTGAGTGTGTTTGAGATATGAAATATTTTAAATCTAGTCTTAGGGATGTTATAGATGGCAATATGTAGGAGTAGGGTAGAATAGGGATCAAATACCTTAATTTTTCTCAACTTGTTTCTTGTTTGGATAGGTTTTTGCATCTATTTTACATCTCATGAATAGAGGTCAAGTATTCTTGTATTTATAGAGATATATAGATTATGCTGATAATAAAATTTACTTAGATCAATCTTAGGACTGGAACACATTTGAAAAAGTATCCATTCAATAGAATTAGGGCAAAGGAAAATAACACCTAGATATCAAAACTAACACCATGTGGTTATAGTGTCCTAAATATGGCACTAATGTTCACCTAGTAGAATGTTAGGAAATTTGGGTTAGGATATGGGAAATTTATCTTGGGATAGTTTTTGAACTGACTGTCGCTATCTTTGGTCTATATAATGGCTATAAAAGTGTATTAAAGACTCTAGGATAGGTTTAGGGTTAAGATAAGAATAGGCTAACTCAAGTAACACTCTTAGAATCCAAATTCCACTTTTAGGTGAGTACATTTTCCCTTCTTTTATGTTAAAAATGTATCAAAGCAAAATGGCTAGTATAAAGAAAAAAGAAGTGTACCTAGATTTACCTTAGAAGTGAAACATATGTAGCTAAGTTTGAGTATGTAAATATGGATATATATATATGAAATAGTATCCAAAGCAATGACCTACAATGAAACATGCAAAAGTCTATCCTTACTTAAGAGATTATAAAAAGCAAAATACAATGATGAATAAAGTAATTAATTAAAACTAAGTAAAGAGAGAAGAAAGGAATGAATATAGCTCATTTAGTATGAGAACTAATGCATGAAATTGGTGACAACCTTTGTGTGAGAGTGTGCATAGTGATCATATCATTAAATATTTTGGACTGACCTGATATATTTTTCAATCCTCATATTAGGGGCTCAAGAACTCAATCTAGTTTTGACTCCATCATTGCCCACCTCTTGTCAATGGATCATGGTCTGCGAATAGCTTGGATAAGACTATAAGTTTGTCTAACCCTCTCATGTGGGTGGATCAATAACTTAAGTAGGATATGAATTCATCATTTCCCACCTATCTAAAGTAGATATTTCTATAATTTAAGTTCACAAAGTTTTTATATCTAACTAGGTATATTAAAATTTTATATGTCAGCTTCACAGCCACTAAGATACATTAGGTAGCTCTAGGCCACTTGAGAATGCCAAAGCTTGTAGATGGAGTAAGGAATGAATTTGGTGACAACTTGAAATTTTATAGAAAGTGTGTAAATCATATATAATGACATGGAGTTTTCCATTCCATCTAATCAACCTATGTGTAATTGAGGATATAGAAACTATGTGTTGTGCACATGCCCCAAATTTAATATATGAGTATACTAATTTTAAACTATGTAATAACTCATTTTTATTGATTGAAATAAATGTGGGAGTGATAATGACATGCATTATGACACCAAACCTAAGTAATCAATATGAATATGAGCTAAAATGAGTGTATCTGAGCAAAATCTAAACATAATTCTCAAATATGTGACTTTACCTATGCAAATTTGTATTGTACCTGTTAAACTACTCTAGATAATCTAAACTACCCTAAAGCTAGGGCTAATGGATAGTATTCTCTTTTAGTGGATAGTAGTGCCATGTGGTGATAGTGTCCAAATCTAGGTGTTAATGCCTACCTTGTCTAAAATTTGTGTGATCTTAACTATTTTTTGAGTCTCTATTTTTCTATCTACCTTATATATAATTTATGAAATTTAATCTATTTATTGAAATTTATCTATGAATATAAAATTAGGATCTTGATCTTTGTGACAAACTCCTATGAATGCCCCCTCTTTAGAGGGTAGTTGTGAAACCTATGTAAGAACTGTCATCAAATGAAGTAGCTTTGTAAAATGTGTTAGTTAGAGCATATTCATGATATTCCAATATAATGTAAAAATATAAAATTAGAATGTAAAACTATCTAAACATAAGTAGGTAATTCAAGATGTATTTTGTAATCCAACATTGTAAAAGGCTGTCAAGATAGATGTAATCAATGTGTATAATAGTAAATCTCAGTAACTGTTATCACATAAAAGTGCACCCTTGCAAGAAGGTGTGCCAATATTAAGGTAAATTATGCCTATACTTGAAAAAAATTGGAATCTAAATAACTTGTACACATTTATTTCATTATTATACAATGACTCTTGCATTATTATTTCACATAGGGGTCTAGACAAATACTCACACTAGCTTGGAAGGAGTGAACAATGATTGAATTCACTTATAGAATAGGTAGAAAACAAACTTAGACACTTTATATGACATAGAAGAAATATAATTTTATATGTAAATGTAAAAAATTTAGACATAAACATAGGAAAAATAATTATTCACTAAGTTCTATTAATGAACATAGGACACCCACTTCATGAATAGCTTGAAAATAGAGGAAAAATTAGTTCTTTATTGCTTTAAAGGTGTGGTAGTATAAATTTTGATAGATTTTTGGTAAACAAAAGGAATAAACTACTAATAATATTTAAAAAATGAATTTAAATATAGAATATAATAAGATAAAGAATACAAGAAGCTCCATATGAGTCCATGTTAGTCCCAGTTCACTCTTGCTTCAACTCTACTACCAACTCAACCTTGAACTGAAACATCAAAATTTCAAACACACTTACCAAATTCCAACATAGAATTGTAAGAGTCTAAATATTATTTACATTAGAATATTGTGTGTTAATTAAGGAGATAAACTTTTTTTATTTGTTTATAATTCAAATGTCTCTTGCATGCTTTGAAACTCTTCAGTCTTAAAGAGATCTTCAATTAACTCATCTTGAACCTATAACTTGTATTAAACTCATTTTGATCTTCAGATAACTCCTTTTCATCTTGAATTAATCTTTAATTTTAAATTAAATTATATTTATTTATATCTTTGAGTTTTACATGAGCTTCTTGATTTCAACTTGGAGTTTGACTTCACTTATCTTGACTTGTAACTTGCATGCATCTTGACTTTATAAATTTAGCCCAAAGGTGGGGAAAATTAGGAGAAATTTTACATGTTGACCTTATAAGGAGTAAATTTTATAAAAATAATTCATAAAATATTAACCAAGACTTGAAATCAACTTCTCCACATTTTCATGTTTTTAACTCCACTTTTCTAGGGCTAGCTAAAGACTATTATTGTTGACTTGACATTTTCTAAATTGAGCCAGAAGGGGGGTGACCCTATTTCAAGTTTTTATATATATTAATGTATATTAGGGACATTAAATTAATTTAAAACTTTAAAATAAGAAAAAATACCTCCATGTAAACTTTCATTATATTTCACTCAATAAAACTCAAAATAAGCATTTTTCAATGTTGACTAGCTTGCACAATTTCATTTTTGAATGCCTATAGATCTATGTTTTACCATTTTATTGAGTTTTATGAGGCATAAATACTTAATTATTTTTTAATTATTACTATTAATAACCCATCTCATTATTAAAACCATTTTATATTCTCAACCAATCTATTAGACATCTCAAAAATTACCTTTTTGATTGTCTCTCTTGTTTGCTTAAAATCTTGATACCTGTATCTTTGTCTATATTCATTTTTTGCCTAAATTTTTTTATTAAGTAAAATTTAATGAAAAAATAAATCACACAAATTTAATTTTTCAACAAGGATCTCAAAAATTAAATTATATCTCTTAAAATTGAACCATTAGGGTTTAATAAGGGTTTTAGAGCACCTATTTGACTTAATGATTATTCATAAAGTTAAGCCACTGTAACCTAAAATAAATGCATGGAATATTGGGTTAATATGGGACAAAAAATATTAATAATATTATTTTAACCAACTCTTATTCACCTTTATGTATCGAGCATTTGAAAATTACCTTCACTGGCTTGTAAGTAGCAACTAGTTAGAGAAATTAAAGAAACATTTGTCAAAATTTAGACTTGTGAGTTGTTTCTAAGCATGTTTTTGTATTGATTAATGTTTTACTATATTAATATATATATATTTTAATATTTAATTCATGAATGGAGCCTTCTTTAAAACCTACACATAATTAATTTTGACCAATGGTGGTAAAATTGTGAACATTCTTGGTGACTTTACTAAGATGTTTGCCTAATAAACACTCAATAATAGTAGCTCTATCCATTTGGATATGGAGTTATGAAAACATAAAAAAATATTAAATTAAAATACCTTTTAAATAAACTCTATAACTAATAATTCCCTCAAGTAACTATATAGTTGTGCATGAGCACTTATTGAATTGAAAACTAGAACAACTACCAACTAAAAAATTTGCAAGATAACACTCAGAGGAAAGTTAAAAATAAAATTAATAACATGTACATAAAATTACTTGGATGAAAATTAAATATAACAATACTAATATAATTTATACTAACCTAATTTAACAACAAGATATATTCTTATACAAAACCATGAATTAGTAGTGCAAAGTAGCTACCCTTCTTCACCAAGCTCATGTGACTAGAAAACTTGATGGCAGACGTGAGAGAATGGAATAGAGACAACTGTATTCTGGTGATGACATATTTTTATTCTTAAATATCAACCTTATATAATTCTCCCACTTTTATTGAAACATGAGTAACTTGAAGTACACACTTGGTCTAATTTTTAACATGTTTAGGTTCTTCTTCATATTCTAAAATAAACATGATAGGGAGTGACTTTAATTTGTTAGCCTCCAAATAAGATAGATATATAATAGTACCTACTATTTTGGTATTATTTAACTCACTAATATTATATTTATAATCAAATTTTACCTCTTCACAAGTTGGTTGCTTAAATTAAACAAACTGAGATGGACCTTGTGGCATACTTTTAAGATTAACTTCAAGAGGAAATACATCTTACTTCTCATCTTTCAAGAGTGAATAAAAGTTGGAACAATTATTTAGAGGTTGATAAATTTCCTTGAAAACATAAAAAAAGTCATTATTAATATTGATTACCTCTTGGAATGTTAGAATTTAAGGACTCACTCTTTCTTGCATTTTATATTGCTTGCCAAAGCTACCCCTTTCTATCTTTAGTAGCCCATAATCTCCTTGGATAAGAGTGAACCCTTATCCAATTACCTAAATTAATTATTCAAACTTCCTTAGGATAATAATGTTGATTTTTAGTGACTTTAAGCATGAAATTCATACTTTTTTCCACTGCAAATGTCTTTTTTGGCTTCAATTTGTGTCTCACTAGGCATGCTAGAAACTATTATCACTCAAAAGTGAACCCTTGCAATAACATGTGCATGTTCTAGATTTTTTTGATACAATAGAAACCATCCAAGGTGTGTGATCAAAAACTCATAATTTTTTGTTGACAAATATTTTAAGAACATAAAAATAATATAGTAACAATGAATTCTCTAAGAGATGTTTTATTACTCAAGATCACAATACAACTATATGCTTATCTCTAGGAAGAGATGTCTACTTTCCATTTTGGGTTACATATTAATTTATAAACATTTTTAAAGTATGCAAAGGATTTTTAAGGTCACCAATCTCATGGGATATCAAGTGGTTCGACTTCCATGATTTAAAACAATATAGAATTTGAGGAATTACTATTTTTAGAAACATACTATTTTTAGACTACACTAATAAAATTGAAATTTGGGGAACTTCCATTAGTTTTTGGGGTTAAAAATCCATTGATCAAAGATCCATGACATTTCATTACATTATCCTTGTTCTTAGCTTTCTAATGGTTCAAACAGTGAGTTAATTAGAGCTACGGTGCAAAAGTCATGGCTCCTAGAAGTTTGATCATCAATTGGGGTGAAACTATCACCCGAATTGTAGCTTGAATTATTTCCTAAATCATTCCTCCCTCCTTGAGAAGTAATGTTCCCCATTTCATAAATGTTCCTCATCAGGTGTGGTAGTTGTGTCTTCATTTTATTCTCTATGAACCACTTACCTCGGTGGCTAAGCTAGCCCCTTCTGACCACCCGATAAAGTACAATAGAGCATCCTCTTGTTGTCTTCATCTAAGTGTCCACAATCTAATACTCCTCCACTAGAGCAAAACTCTATGGATTAGGATCATCAATGTCTAGTTGTTATACTATGACTGAAGTATCTAATAGAGGTGGATGATATGATTTGAGGATCTACATGTTGAATATTGGATGCAGATCAAGGTAGGATGGTAGGTTCAACTCAAAAGCATTTTCTCTAACTTTTTGGTGATGGTGTAGGGACCATATTGCAGAGGACAAATTTTTCTATATGGGCCCGCAAGTCATTCCTTTTGAAGCCACAACCAAACCTTGTCACCCACAACAAAATGGTGTGTAATCTTATGTTTTTGATGGCATTTGTTATACTTATGATTCATCTTCTCCAAGATATCATGAACTTGCTATTGGATGTGTTGCATTTGTTCAATGAACTTTTTTCTTTTTCTACCTTAGATCTTCCATAAGGTGTGTATTCCATGGTGGAGAATGGAATGGCTATATCAATTAGTGCCATGTGTTAGAACTTAAAGCATAATTGGAATGGACTATGCTTGGTTGAGCTATATAAGGCCTGATTGTATCCATGTTATATGAAAAAAAGCCCCTCATCCCATGTGTATGGATGTCTAGAGTGATAAATTTGAATCATGTGAATAATCAAGTGGTTCACCACCTCTGTCTGACCATCAATTCTTGGATGGAAGGCTATGGATTTCATTATCTTGGTATCCATCATCTTCCATAGAGTGGACCAAAAAATGTTCAGGAACCTCCTATCTCGATATGAGATGATGGACTTGGGGAGACCAAAATGGATCCATACATGATTAAAATATAGTTGAGAAGTTTCTTCAGTACATATATTTTTCTTACAAGCAATCATGATAGCCATTTTTGAAAGATGATCAACTACAAAAAAAATATATTCCTTGCCATGTTTTAAATTGGGAAAACCTAAGAGAATATCCTTTGAGATAGATTCTGAAGGCCTGGATGGTTCTAGCAATGTTGTGTATAATCATTGCTTATTATTTGTTTGCTTTGATATCACACATAGGGTGAGAGATTTGAGATACCTTTCCACATCCTTTCACATATGGGGAAAATAAAAGTGTTTTTGAAGAACTACCAATGTATTTTCTACACCAAAGAGTCCAGTTGTCCTATTGAAATGTGCTTCCCATATCATCTTGTATTGCTCTATAGCTGGAACATAAAAGTGCCCCATATGATATAGGACATTATCTTGCAAATAGAAATAAAAACATGTTTAGCTTTTTCAAGCACCTAATATGTATCAACAAAGGTAGGATCTACTTCATATAGAGCACCCCATGTGGTAGTCTCATGTCCACATAGGTCAAGAACTATTGTGAGTGTATTAATTAGTGGGATGTTTACACAATCTATAGCTGTATTTGAGCTCCCCTCTTTGTGTTTGATTATTAGATGGTTTTTTTGAAGATATGTGGCCCACTTTTGGTGCCTCTCATTTCACAATTTTCTCTATGTCTGCATGAATTCCAACGTTCTTGGTTAGTGTGGATAATCATCTCTTTCCCTAAGATGTAGTGTTTCCATTATTTCTAGGCTTGTATAATGGCATAGATCTCCATGTCATATGTTTGATATTTTTTGAATGTATTAGTGAAATTTTCACTATGATATGAAACAAGATGGCCATGTTGCATGAAGATAGATCCCATGGCTTATTTAGATCCATCTATCATCAACTCAAAAGGTTGATGCAAATTTGGCAAGGCAAGAATAGGGGCTGAGCAAAGTATATTCTTAAAATTTCCAAATGCCCTTTATTTTATTTAACCCCACTAAAATGTATATTTAGATCTTCCTTTAGTCATTGGGTTAGTAACCAAGGAATGTTTTAAAATCCACTAACAAATCTATGATAGAAATTTTCAAGACCTAAGAAGCTACGAAATTCTGTGAGGGTCCTTGGTGTAGGCCATTCTCAAATAACCCAAATATTTTATAGGTCAACATGGACCCCTTCCTCATTCAAAATGTACCTAAGGTACTAAATTTTTGACATCTAAAATGTGCATTTGATGAGATTTACATACAACATGTGCTCTCAAAGAGTTTAAATAACCTTACAAACATTTTATAGATGTTCATCACATGTTCTAATATAGATGAGTATGTCATCAAGGTAGACAACCAAAAATGAGTTGGTTAAGGGTCACAAGATGTCATTCATCATCCTCATGAAGGCTATATGTGTGTTAGTTAAGCCAAAAGGCATAACTAACCATTTAAAGAGCCCCTCCTTAGATTTGAATGCAATCTTCTAGACATTGATGGGATCAATGGGAATTTGGTGATAGCCAGATTTGAGATTAGTTTTGGTGAAGATTTTCACACCACATATTAGGTCTAACAGGTCATTAATCCTAGGGATAAGGTAGTGATTCCTCATAGTAATTTTATTCAGGGCTTGATAGTGAATGAAAAGCCTCCATGTTCCATCTTTCTTTGGTGCCAAGATAATTGGGTTACCACAGGGTGACGAGCTTGGTTTGATGTGACACTTTTGGATCAATTCTTGAATCTATATTTCTATCTTATCATTCTCAAAAATTGATCTATGATACACATGACTGTTAGGTAAAGGTGATCTTAGGATCAAATCGATAGAATGTTTTACCTATAAATGCAGTGAAACTCCTATGGGTGACTTGAATAAGTCATCATATTCTCATATGATTTGTCCCATTTGATTTTGTTATTGTGTTGATTGTGTATTCAAGAATACAACATTGGTCTTCTTGGATTTCTATGGTTTGACCGCCATGAGAATTAATTGCTTTATCTTTTCCACAAATCTCTTAAATTACTTGGCACTGATCAAGGAGATAGATATGGGAGGTGGTACCTTTGGTACCCTGTAGCATCATATTCCAAGAGTGAGGGTCATTCTTTGGGTTCATGATTCATAGATTCCATGTCAACCATAGATGAATGGTTGACCAAGGAGTACATCAAAAACATCTATATTAACCACATCACACAATACTTCATCTTGGGAAGGTTTTATTACATATGAAAGAAGATACTGATGGCTGACATAGAGGTTTCTCCATGGGCTCAACCATCTGATATTGTATGGCTTTGGGTGAGGCTTCATGGATAGATTTAGACTTCTCACAAATTTAGAATAGATTAAATTCTTTTGACTCCCACTATCAAGAATGAAATGGAGAGGCTTAACTTTTACCCATAATTTGGAGTGGAATAATCTTTCCTTGTCAACTAGCATTTCCTCATTGGTCTGTGATGAAGAAATGATGGTGTTAGGCTCAGCATCTACAATCTCTTATTCATCATCTTTGACTGTAGGTTTTGTATGAGATAGGGTAGTAGATATTAAGTATTGTGACTCAAAAATTAGTGACTTGATAGTTTGACATTCTTCTTTGGAGTGAGTTCTAGTTTTTTGGTTATCACACCATTTTATAGCCTTCCCCTTCTAGGGTTATTATCTTAAAATTGCTTTTACTTCCAATTTTGGCCTCGTGTTTAACCTTCCTTATCACTTTTCCATTTTTAGGGTTGACTCTTTGTATTCTTTTTTCCATGCTTCTGCACAATCTTCACTGTGAATTTACATGCCTCATCGAGGGTTTTCAAATTGAAGAGTTCTATTTCCCCCCATATGTACCATTGCAGTCCACCATGATATTTGAGAGTCTTATTTTTCTCACTTTTTTGGATGCCCAATTTTGTAGACAAAGAATGAAAAATATATCTATAATATTGAATAGATTGGTCTTTACCTTGGTGAAGCTATTTCCACTGTGTATACAGATCATCATATGCTCCAATGGGATAGTATTCTTCTTTTACCACTTCCATGAAATCATATAGGTAGGTTCCACCTCAAGGCCAATGTCATCTATATTGAACCTCTTTTTGTACACTTCTCACCAATATTTCATGGGTAATGATGATTTTGAAAGAGTAAAAGTGATCTTTTCTCCATTGGTGAATTTATTTATAGAGAAGTAGGAAGACAATTGATCCAACCAATTTTCTACTACATCAACATTGATTTTATCTTGAAATGTAGGAATATAAAAATTTACCTCAACCTTTAAGGGTGTTGTGCAACTAAAAGGATGTTCCATGCATGAGGAGCTAGGAAGTACAAATGAGGAGCAAGAATTTTCCATCAAGAGTTGTTGGAGAATTTGGGAAAATTGTTGCATCATCTATGCTTGTTGTCATTGGAGGGATTCATTCACCATTTCCTTGAAAGGATCAGATGTCTCGATGTTATCTACCATTTAAAGTCATTTGGAGTGAATAGGTGGATAGTTTGGAAGCTCTATTGTTTTCCACCCAAGCTTCTTATAGCTTGACTTCATCCTTAGGATCATACACTCTTAAGAAAAACTACTCTGATACCATTGATCCAAAACATAGAAGTTTTACTTGACAAATATTTCAAGAACACAAAAAAAACGTAGTAATAATGAATTCTATGAGAAGAGATGTTTCATTACTCAAGATCACAATACAACTATATGCTTATCTCTAGGAAGAGATGTCTAATTTCTTTTTGGGTTACATATTCATTTATACATATTTTAAAAGTAGGGGGATGATGTGGAAGGTCACTAATCTTGAAGGATATCAAGTTGTTTGATTTCCATGATTTAAAACAATACGGAATTCAAAGAATTACTATTTTTAGAAACTTACTATTTTGAGATTGCATGACTAAAATTGAAATTTGGGAAACTTCCATTAGGTTTTGGGGTTCAAAATACATTTATTAGAGATCCATGCCATCTCAATAAATTCTCATTTTTCTTAGATTTTTAATGGTTCAAATGTCAAGTTAATTAGAGCTATGGTGCAAAAGTTATGACTCCCAGAAGTTCTATCATCAATTAGGGTGCAAGCATCACCCGAATTATTGCTTGAATTATTACCTAGATCATTCCTCCCTCCTTAAGAAGTAATGGTCCCCATTGTATTAATGTTCCTCATTAGGTGTGGCATTTCTGTTTTGATTTTATTATCCATGAGTCACTCACATTGGTGGTTAAGTTGGCCCCTTTTGACCACCCAATAAGTGGAATCGAGCATCCTCTTGTTGTATTCATCCAAGTGTCAATAATCTGATCCTCCTCCACTAGAGAAAAACACTATAGATCAAGGTCATCAATGTCTAGTTATTCTTCTATGACTAAAGTGTCCAATAAAGGTGGATGATATGTTTTTGGGAGCTCCACCTTGAATATTGGATGTAGACCAAGGTAGGCTGGTAGGTTTAGCTCAAAAGCATTTTCTTCAACTTTTCTAGTGATGGTGTAGGGACCATATTGTTGAGGCTAAATTTTTTTATGTGGGTTTGAAAGTCATTACTTATGAATCCATAACCAAACCTTGTCACCCATAACAAAATGGTTTGTAATCCAATGTTTGTCACTATGTTGCTTATACTTTAGATTCATCTTCTCCAAGATTTCATGAACTTGCTTCTAAATGTGTTGCATTTGTTTAATGAACTTTGTTGCTTTTATTACCTCAGATCTCCTATGAGGTGTGTATTCCATGGTGGAAAATGGAATGGCTATATCAATTGGTGCCATGGGTTGGAACCTGAAGCATACTTGGAATGGATTGTGCTTGGTCGAGTTGTGTAAGGCTTGATTGTATCCATGTTGTATGAAAAGAATCCCCTCATCCCATGTGCATGGATGTTTTGAGTGATACATTTGAATCATGTGAATAATCAATTGATTCACCACCTCTTTTTGACCATCAATCTATGGATGGAAGGCTATGGACTTCATCAGCTTGGTATCCTTCATCTTCCATATAGTGGACTAGAAGATGCCCAAGAACCTACTTTCTTGATTTGAGACAATGGACTTGGGGAGACCAAAATGGATCCATACATGACTAAAATATAGTTGAGGAATTTCTTCAACAGATATATTTTTCTTACAAGCAATCATGATAGCCATTTTTGAAAAATGATCAACTATAAAAAAAATATAGTCCTTGCCATGTTTTGAAGTGGGCAAACCTGAGAGAAAATCCATTGAGATAGATTCCCCAGGCCTGGTTGGTTCTTGTAGTGGCATGTTCAATCCTTGTTTCTTATTTGTTAGCTTGGTTATCATACATGGGGTGCAAGATATGAGATACCTTTCCACATCCTTACACATATGGGGCCATTATAAGTGTTTATGGAGAACTACCAATGTATTTTCTACACCAAAGTGTCTAGCTATCCTACTAAAATGTGCTTCTCATATCATCTTTTATTTCTCTATAGCTGGAACATATATGTGTCCCATATGATAGAGGACATTATCCTAAAAATAGAAATAAAAAACATGTTTACCTTTTTGATGCATCTAATATGTATGAAGAAAGGTAGTATCTAATTCAAATGGATCACCCTAAGTGGAAATATCATGTCCACATAGGTCAAGAACTATTGTGAGTACAATAATTGGTAGGAGACTCAGATAATTTTCAGCCATATTTGAGCTCCCCTTTTTGTGTTTGATTATCAGATGGAATTGCTAAAGATATGTGTCCCACTTTTAGGACCTTTCATTTCACAGTTTTCTCTATGTTTGGATTAATTCTAATGGTCTATGGTCAGATAGATGACCATCCCTTTCCCCAAGATGTAGTGTGTTCATTATTCACAGGTTTGCATAATGGCATAGAGCTCCTTATCATATGTTAAATATTTCTTGACTGTATTAGTGAAAATTTCATTATGATATGTAACAAGATGGCCATGTTGCATGATGATAACTCCCATGGCATATTTAGATGCATCTATCATCAACTCAAAAGGTTGATGCAAATTTGGCAAGGCAAGAATAGGGGCTGAGTAAAGTCTTTTCTTCAAATTTTCAAATGCCCTTTGTTGTATTTCACCCCACTAAAATGTAGTTTTAGCTCCTCTTTTAGTCACTTCGGTTAGTGACCAAACAACATGTGAAAATCCAAGAACAAACCTATGATATAAATTTGTAAAACCCAAGAAGCTATAAAGTTCTGTGAGGGTCCTTAGTGTAGGCCATTCTTGAATAACCTAAATCTTTTCTGGGTCAACATGGACCCCTTCTTCATTCACAATGTATCTAAGCTACTAAATTTTTGTGATCCTAAATATGCATTTTTCAAGATTTGCATACAACTTGTGCTTCCAAAGAGTTTGAAGCACCTTATGAACATGTTTTAGATGTTCCTCCCATGTTGTAAATGAGTATGTCATCTAGGTAAACAACCATGAATGAGTTGGTAAAGGGTCACAGGATGTCATCCATCATCCTCTTGAAGGTTATAGGTGTGTTAGTTAAGCCAAAAGGCATAACCAACCATTTGAAGAGCCCCTCTTTAGATTTGAATGCAATATTCCAAAAATCATTAGGATTAATGGGAATTTGGTGATAACTATATTTGAGATCAATTTTGGTGAAGAACTTCTCACCATGGAGTTGGTCTAGTAGGTCATCAATCCTAGGGAGAGGTAGCAATTCTTCACAGTGATTTTATTTAGGGATTGATAGTCAATACAAAGCCTCCATATTCAATCTTTCTTTGGTGCTAGGATAACTGGGCTGCCACAAGGTGAAGAGCTTGGCCTGATGTGACCCTTTTAGATCAATTCTTGAATCTATCTTTTTATCTCATCATTCTTCAAATTTGATTTATGATACATAAGACTATTAGTGAAAGGTGATCCTAGGATCAAATCTATAGAATGTTTTACCAAGAAATGTAGTGTAAATCCTATGGGTGACTTTAATAAGTCATTATATTCTCGTATGATTTTTCCAATCTACTTCTATTGTGTTGATTGTGTAGTCAGGACTTCAACATCAACCTTTTTGGATTGTTATGGTTTGACCACCATGAGAATGAATTTCTTTGACTTTTCCACCAATCTCTTACATTTCTTGGTACTGATCAGGGAGATAGATGTAGTAGGTGGTACCTTTGGTACCCTATAGTGCCATGTTTCAAGAGAGTGTGATTCTTTAGGTTTATGATTCATAGATGCCATGTCAATCATACATGAATGACTAACCAAGTAGTACATCACAAACATCTAGATTGACCACATCACACAAGACTTCATCTTGGAAAGGTTTTATTGCATATGAAAGAAGACAATAATGGGTGACACGAAGGTCTCTCCCTAGGCTCAACCATCCAATATTCTATGGTTTTGGGTGAGGCTTCATGGATAGATTTAGACCTTTTATAAATTTAGTAGAGATTAAATTCTTTTGACTCCCACTATCAATAATGAAATGTAGAGGCTTACCTTTTACTCATAATTTGGAGTGGAACAATCTTTCCTTGTCATTTAGCCTTTCCTAGCTAGTTTGTGATGAAGTGGTGATGGTGTCAGGCTCAACATATACAATCTCTTCTTCATACTCTTTGACTATAGGTTATGTAAGACACAACATAGTAGATGTCGAGTATTATGACTAGGAAAGCAATGAATTGATGGCTCAACATTCTTCTTCGAAGTGAGTTCTAGTTTTGTTGTAATCACGCCATTTTTAAGCCTTCCCATTCTAGGATTTATTATCTTAAAACTCCTTTTGCTTCTATGTTTGGCCTCATGTTTGACCTTCCTTGTCACTTTTCCATTTTGAGGGCTACCTCTTCATATTCTTTCTGCCATGCTTCTACTCAATCTTCACTATGAACTTGTATGTCTCACCAAGGTTTTCCAAATTGAAGAGTTCCATTTCCCCCCATATGTACCATTTTATTCCACCATGAGATTTGAGAGTCTTATGTTTCTCACTTTCTTGGATGCCCAATCTTGTAGATAAAAAATGAAAAATGTCTGTGTAATCTTAAATAGATTAGTCTTTGCCTTCATGAAATTATTGCCACTATATGTACAGATCATCATATGCTCACATGGGATAGTATTATTTCTTTACCACTTCCATGAAATCATCCTAGATAGGTTCCACCTCAAGGCTAATAAAATTTGTATTGAACCTCTTTTTGTACACTTCCCACCAATTTCTCATGAGAAATGATGCTTTTAAAAGAGCAAAAGTGATCTTTTCTCCATCGGTGAATTTATTTATAGAGAAGTAGGAAGACAATTGATCCAAAATATTTTCTACTACAACAGCATTGATTTTGACTTCAAATGTAGGAATATTAAAATTTATATAAACCTTGAATGGTGTTGGGGTACTAAAAGGACGTTCCATGGATGAGGAGCTAAGAAGTGCAAATGAGGAGCCAAAATATCCCATTAGGAGTTATTGGAGAATTTGGGCAAATTATTGTAGCATTTATGCTTATTACTATTGGAGGGAATCATTCACCATTTCCTTGAAAGGATCAGATGTCTCAATGTCATCCACCATTTGAAGACATTTGGAGTGAATAAGTGGATAGTTTGGAAGCTCTATTGTTTTCCACCCAAGATTATTGTAGCTTGACCGCATCCTCAAGATCATACACTCTTGAGACATACTAATCTAATATCACTTATCTAAAACTTAGAAGTTTTGGTTGACAAATATTTCTAGAACACAAAAATAACATAGTAACAATGAAGTCTCTGAGAAGAGATGTCTTATTACTCAAGATCACAATATAACTATATCCTTATCTCTAGGAAGAGATGTCTAATTTCCATTTACGGTTACATCTTCATTTATACACATTTTGAAAGTAGGGGGAGGATGTGGAAGGTCACCAATCTTGATGGAGATCAAGTGGTTTGACTTACATGATTTAAAACAATATAGAATTCAAGGAATTCATATGTTTAGAAACTTACTCTTTTTAGAATGCACTACTAAAATTGAAATTTGGGGCACTTCTATTAGGTTTTCAAGGGTCAAAATCCATTGAGTATAGATCCATTCCATCTCACTACATTTTATTTATTCTTATATTTCCAATGGTTCAAATGGTGAGTTAAGAGTTACGATGCAAAAGTTATGGCTCTTAGAAGTTCCATCATCAATTGGGGTGGAACCATCACCTAGATTATCACCTAAATAATTTCTCGAGTCATTCCTTCTTAATTGAGAAGTAATGGTCCCCATTACATCAATGTTCCTCATTAAGTGTGGATGATATGTCTTGATTTGATTCTCTATGAGCCACTCACCTTGGTGGTTAAGTTGGTCCCTTTTGACTACCTAATAAACTAGAATAGAGTGTCCTCTTATTGTCTTCATCTAGGGGTCCACAATATGATCCTCCTCCACTGGAGCAAAACTCTATGGTTCAAACTCATCAATGCCTAGTTGTTCTACTATGATTGAAGTGTCTAATAGAGGTGGATGATATGGTTTGAGGAGGTCCACATTAAATATTGGATGTAGACCAAGGTGGGCTGGTAGGTTTAAATCAAAATCATTTTCTCCAAATTTTTTGGTGATGGTGTAGGTACCATATTGTAGAGGCTGAATTTTTTTATGTGGGCCTGTAAGTCATTACTTTGGAAGCTATAACCAAACCTTGTCTCCCACATCAAAATAGTTTACAATCCTATGTTTGTCATGGAATTACTTATACTTCTAATTCATCTTCTCCAAGATGTCATGAACTTGTTTTTGGATGTGTTACATTTATTCAATGAACTTTGTTTCTTTTGATACCTTCGATTATCTATAAGGTGTGTATTTCATGGTGGATAATGGAATGACTAAATCAATTGATGGCATGGGTTGGAACCCAAAGCATACTTAGAATAGAATGTGCTTAATTGAGCTATGAAAGGCCTAATTATATCCATTTTGTATGAAAATAAGCCCTCATCCCATGTGTATGGATGTTTGGAGTGATACATCTGAATCATGTGAAAAATCAAGTGGTTCACCACCTCTATCTAACCATCAGTCTATGGATGGATGTTTGTAGACTTCATTAGGTTGGTATCCATCATCTTCCATAAAGTGGACCAGAAGATGCTTAAGAAATTGTTATCTTGATCTAGGACAATGGACTTGGGGAGACCAAAATGGAGCCATCCATGACTAAAATATAGTTGAGCAATTTCTTTAGCAGATATATTTTTCTTACAAGTAATCATGATAGCCATTTTTGAAAAATGATCAACTACAAAAAAATAATAGTCCTTGCCATGTTTTTAAGTGGGAAAATCTAAGATAAAATCCATTGAGATAGATTCCCAAGGCCTGGTTGGTTATGGTCAATGACATGTATAATCCTTGTTTCTTATTTGTTGGCTTGGATATCACACATGGGGTAAAATATTTGAGACACCTTTCTACATCCTTTCACATATGGGGCTAGTACAAGTGTTTTTGAATAACTATCAATGTCTTTTCTACACCAAAGTGTCTAGCTATCCTATTGAAATGTGCTTCCCATATCATCTTCTATTGCTCTATAGTCAAGAAGTGCAGATGAGGAGCCAAAATTTCCCATCGAGAGTTATTAGAGAATTTGAGGAAATTATTGTATCATCTATGCTTATTACCATTGGTAGGCCTCATTCACCAGTTCCTTGAAAGGATTAGATGTCTCAGTGTCATCCACCATTTGAAGTCATTTGGAGTGAATAGGTGGATCGTTTGAAAGCTCTGTTATTTTCCACCCAAGCTTATTGTAGCATAACCTCATCCTTAAGATAATACACTCTCATGAAAAACCACTCTGATACCACTAATCCAAAACATAGAAGTTTTGGTTGAAAAATATTTCAAGAACACAAAAATAAAATACTAACAATGAATTTTTTGAGAAGAGATGTTTTATTACTGAAGATCGCAATACAACTATATGTTTATCTCTAGAAAGAGATGTATGATTTCAATTTTGGGTTACATATTTATTTATAAAAAAATTGAAATAAGAGGGAGGATGTGGAAGGTCACCAATCTTGATGGAGATTAAGTGGTTTGATTTCCATGATTTAAAACAATATAGAATTCAAGGAATTACTATTTTTAGAAACTTACTAGTTTTAGACTACACTACTAAAATTGAAGTTTGGGGCACTTAAATTAAGTTTTTGAGGGATAAATTACATTGATTAAAGCTCCATTCCATCTCACTATGTTCTCCTCACTCTTATATTTCCAATGGTTCAAATGGCAAGTTAATTGGAGCTACAATGCAAAATTTATGGATCCTAGAAATTCCATCATCAATTGGGGTTGAATCGTCACCCAAATGATTGCCTAAATTGTTGCCTAAATCATTCCTCCCTCATTGAGAAGAATGGTCCCCATTGCATCAATGTTCCTCATTAGGTGTGGTAGCTATATCTTGATTTGATTCTCTATGATCCACTCACCTTGGTGGCTAAGTTGACCCCTTTTGACCAATGGCATGTAAAATCCTTGCTTCTTATTTTTTTGTCTTAGATATCACACATGGGGTGTAAGATTTGAGATTCCTTTCCACATACTTTCACATATGGGGCTAGTATAAGTGTTTTAGAAGAACTACCAATGTATTTTTTACACCAAAGTGTCCAACTATCCTACTAAAATGTGCTTCCCATATCATCTTCTATTGCTCTATAGCTAGATCACAGATGTGCCCCATATGATAGAGGACATTATCTTAAAAATAGAAATTAGAAACATGTTTACCTTTTGTAAAAACCAAATATGTATCAGAAAAGGTAGGATCCACTTCATACAAAGCACCCCAAGTGGTAGTATCATGTCTTTAGAGGTCAAGAACTATTGTGATTGTAGTAATTGGTGGGTAGTTTAGACAATCTATAGCTGTATTTGAGCTTTACATTTTGTGTTTGATTATCAGATGACATTGATAAAGATATGTGGCCCACTTTTTGTGCCTCTCATTTTATAGTTTGCTTTATGTTTGGATGAATTACAATGGTCTGTGGTCAGTGTGGATGACCGTCTCTTTCCCAAAGATGTAGTGTTTCCATTATTTGTAGGCTTATAAAATGTCATAGAGCTCCTTATCATATTTTAGATATTTCTTGACTGCATCAATGAAAGTTTCATTGTGTTATGTAATAAGATGGCCATGTTTCATGATGACAGCTCCCATGGCATATTTAGATGCATCTACCATCAACTCAAAATTTTGATGCAAATTTGGCAAGATAAAAATAAGGGTTGAGCAAAGTCTATTCTTCAAATTCTCAAATCCCCTTTGTTGTATTTCACCACATTGAAATGTAGCTTTAGATCCTCCTTTAGTCACTTAGGTTAGTTACCAAACAACATTTGATAGTACAAGAACAAACTTGTGATAGAAATTTGCAAGACGCAAGAAGCTACGATGTTCTATGAGGGTCCTTAGTGAAGGCCATTCTCAAATAAACTAGATATTTTTTGGGTCAACATGAACCCCTTCCTCATTCAAAACATACTTGAGGTACTGAATTTTTTTCATCTCCAATGTACATTTGTCAATATTTACATACAACTTATGCTCCTATAGATTTTGAAGCACCTTACAAACATGTTGTAGATTTTCCTCCCATGTTCTATTGTAGATGAGTATGTCATCTAGGTAGACAACCACAAATGAGTTGGTAAAAGGTCATAGGATGTCATTCATCATCCTCATGAAGGTTTTAGGTGTGTTAGGTAAGATAAAAAGTATAACCAACCAATCAAAGAGCCCCTCCTTAGATTTGAATGTAGTCTTCCAAAAATTGTTTAGATTGATGGGAATTTTATGATAGCTAGATTTGAGATCAGTTTTGGTGAAGAAATTCCTGCCACTAAGTTGGTCCAGTAGGTCATCAATCCTAGGGAGAGGGTACCAATTATTCATAGTGATTTTATTTAGGGCTCGATAGTCAATGCAAAGCCTCCATGTTCCATCTTTCTTTAGTACTAAGATAGTTATGCTACCACAGGTTGAAGAGCTTGGCCTGATGTGATGCTTATGGCTCAATTCTTGAATCTATCTTTTTATCTCATCATTCTCTAAAATCGATCTATGATATATATGAATATTAGGCAAAGGTGATCTTGGGATCAAATCAATAGAATGTTTTAACTAGAAATGTAGTGGAACTCCTGTGGGTGACTTGAATAAGTCATCATATTCTCCTATGATTTGTCCCATTTGCTTCTATTGTTGTGTTGATTGTGTAGTCAAGACTACAACATCAACCTTCTTGGATTTTTATGGTTTGACCACCATGAGAATGAATTTCTTTGTATTTTCCACCAATCTCTTACATTACTTGGCAATGATCAGGGAGATAGATATGAGAGGTGGTACCTTTGGTACCCTATAGCATCATATTCCATGAGTGAAGGTGATTATTTGGGTTCATGATTCATAAATGCCATCGATCATACAAGAATGGCTAATTAAGGAGTACATCACAAACATCTAGATTGAACACATCACATAAGACTTCATCTTGAAAAGCTTTTATTAACTATGAAAGAAGACACTGATGGGTGATAAAGAGATCTCTCCCTAGGCTCAACCATCAAGTACTATATGGCTTTGGGTGAGACTTCTTGGATAGATTTAGACTTTACACAACTTTAGCAAAGATTAAATTGTTTTAACTCTCACTATCAATAATGAAATGTAGAGGCTTACCTTTTACCCATAATTTAGAGTGAAACAATCTTTAATTCTCATCTAGCCTTTCCTCATGGGTCTATGATGAAGTGACAATGTTGTTAGGCTCAACATCTATAATCTCTTCTTCATCCTCTTTGACTATAAATTGTTTATGAGATAGAGTAGTAGATTTCAAGTATTGTGACTTAGAAAGTAGTGAGTTCTAGTTTTGTTGTCTTCTACCATTTCCTTGAAAGGATAGGATATCTTGGTGTCATCTACCATTTAATGTTGTTTATGGTGAATAGGTGGATATTTTGGAAGCTCTTTTATTTTCCACCCATGCTTCTTGTAGCCTGACCTCATCTTCAGGAACATACACTCTCAAGACAAATTGCTCTGATACCACTAATCCAAAACTTAAAATTTTTAGTTGAAAAATATTTTAATAACACAAAAATAACACATTAAAAATGAACTCTTTGAGAAGATATGTTTTATTAATCAAGATCACAATACAACTATATGCTTATCTTTCGAAAGAGATGTCTGATTTCCATTTTAGGTTACATATTCATTTATACACATTTTGAAAGTAAGGGGATGATGTGTAAGGTCACCAATCTCAATAGAGATCAAGTCATTTGACTTACATGATTTAAAAAAAAAACAAAATTCAAGAAATTACTAATTTTAAAAACTTACTATTTTTAGACTAGACTACTAAAATTGAAATTTGGGGCACTTCCATTAGGTTTTATAGGGTTAAAATCCATTGACTAAAGATCCATGAAATTCCATTTCATTTTTATCATTATTAGCTTTCTAATGGTTCAAATGGTGAGTTAATTGGAGCTATGGTGCAAAAGTTATGGCTCTTGGAAGTTCCATCATCAATTGGGGTGGAACAATCACCCAAATTATAACTTGAAACATTGCCTAGATCATTCTTCCCTCCATGAGAAGCAATAGTACCCATTACATAAACTTTCTTCATCATATGTGGCTACTATGTCTTGATTTTATTCTCTATGAGCCACTCACTTTGGTGGCTAATCTGGCCCCTTTTGACCACCTGATAAAGTAAAATATAGTGTCATCTTGTTGTCTTCATCTAGGTGTCCATAATCTGATCGTCCTCCACTAGAGAAAAACTCTATGGATCAAGCTCATCAATGAATAATTATTCTACTATGATTGAAGTTTCTAATAAAGGTAGATGATACAGTTTTAGTAACTCCATGTTGATTATTGGATGCAGAATAAGGTAGGCTAGTAGGTTCAAATCAAAATCATTTTCTCTAACTTTTCTAGTGATGGTGTAGGGACCATATCATAGAGGCTAAATTTTTCTATTTGGACCTCCAAGTCATTCCTTCTGAATCCCCAACCAAACCTTGGCACCCATAATAAAATGGTGTGTAATCTTATTTTTGTCATGGCATTGCTTATACTTCTGATTCATCTTCTTCAAGATGTCATGAACTTATTGCTAGATGTATTGCAATTGTTTAATGAACTTTGTTGCTTTTGCTACCTCAGATCTTCCATGAGGTGTGCATTCCATGGTGGAGAATGAAATGGCTATATCAGTTGGTGCCATGGGTTATAACTCAAAGCATACTTGAAATGGACTATGTGTGGTTGATTTGTGCAAGGACTGATTCAATCCATGTTGTATGAAAAGAAGCCCATCATCCCATGTGCATGGATGTTTGGAGTGATACATCTAAATTATGTGAAAAATCAAGTATTTCACCACCTCTATTTGACCATTAGTCTATGGATGGAATGCTATGGACTTAATCAACTTGGTATCCATCATCTTCCATAGAGTGGACCAGAAGATGCTCACAAACCTGCTATCTCAATCTAAGACAATGGACTTGGGTAAACTAAAATGGATCCATACATGACTAAAAATAGTAGAGCAGTTTATTCGGTAGATATATTTTTCTTACAAGCAATCATGATAGCCATTTTTGAAAAATGATCAACTACAAAAAAAATATAGTCCTTACCATGTTTTGAAGTGGGTAAACTTGAGAGAAAATCCATTGAGACATATTTTGAAGGCCTGGTTGGTTTTGGCAATGGCATGTACAATCCTTAATTTTTATTGTTTGGCTTAGCTATCACACATGGGGTGCAATATTTGAGATACCTTTCCACATCCATTCACATATGGGGCTATTAGAGCTATTTTTGAAGAACTTCCAATGTCTTTTCTACACTAAATTGTCTAACTTTCCTACTAAAATGTGCTTCCCATATCATCTTCTATTGCTCTACAGCTGGAACATAGATGTGAACCATGTGATAGAGGAAATTATCTTGAAAATAGAAACTAGAAACATGTTTACCTTTTTGAAGCACCTGATATGTA
The DNA here is from genome assembly GCA_037957365.1 of Torreya grandis. Classification (NCBI taxonomy): domain Eukaryota; kingdom Viridiplantae; phylum Streptophyta; class Pinopsida; order Cupressales; family Taxaceae; genus Torreya; species Torreya grandis. Next base: position 1,096,332 of record JARHVA010003056.1, on the reverse strand, counting down.
TTAGAAAAGGTAGGATTTGCTTCATACAGAGCACCCCAAGTGACAGTCTCATGTTTGCATAGGTCAAGAACTATTATGAGTGTATTAATTGGTGGGCATCTTAGATAATTAGTAGCCATATTTGAGCTCCCATTTTGTGTTTTATTATCAGATGGAATTACTAAATATATGTGGTCCATTTTTATTGCCTCTTATTTCATAGTTTTCTCTATGTCTGGATGAATACCAATGGTCTATGGTTAGTCTGGATGACCGTCTCTTTCCCTAAGATGTAGTGTTTCTATTATTTTCAAGATTGCACAATGGCATAGAGATCCTTATCATATGTCAAATATTTCTTGACTGTATCAGTGAAAGTTTCATTTTGATATGCAATAGGATGGCCATGTTGCATGATGGCAGGTCCCATGGCATATTTAGATGCATCTGTCATCAACTCAAAAGGTTTATGCAAATATGGCAGGGCAAGAATAGGGGCTAAGTAAAGTGTGTTATTAAAATAATCAAATTCCATTTGTTGTATTTCACCCCACTAAAATGTAGCTTTACCTCCTCCTTTAGTCACTTAGGTGAGTGACTAAACAACATTTGAAAATCCAAGAACAAACCTATGATAGAAATTTGCAAGACCCAAGAAGTTACAAAGTTTTGTGAGGGTCCTTAGTGTAGGCCATTTTTGAATAACCCAAATACTTTCTAGGTCAACATGGACCCCTTCCTCATTCATAATGTACCCAAGGTACTAAATTATTATCATCCCAAATGTGTATTTGTCAATATTTTCACACAACTTATGCTCCTAAAGAGTTTGAAGCACCTTATGAACATGTTGCAGATGTTCCTCCCATGTTCTATTGTAGATGAGTATGTCATCTAGGTATAAAACCACAAATGAGTTGGTGAAGGGTTGAAATATGTCATCCATCATCCTCATGAAGGTTATAGGTGGGTTTTTTAAGCCAAAAGTCATAACCAACCATTCGAAGAGCCCCTCATTAGATTTGAATGTAGTCTTCCAAACATCAGTGGGATTGATGGGAATTTGGAGATAGCTAGATTTGTGATCAATTTTGGTGAATAACTTCACACCATGGAGTTGGTCCAGTTGGTCATCAATCCTTGGGAGAGGGTAGGGATTCTTCACAGTGATTTTATTCAAGGCTTGATAGTTAATGCAAAGCCTCCATGTTCCATCTTTCTTTGGTGCCAAGATAATTGAGATACCATAGGGTTAAGAGCTTGGCCTGATGTGATGCTTTTGGATCAATTATTAAATCTATCTTTTTATCTCATTATTCTCCAAAATTGATCTATAATACATAGGATTATTAGGCAAAAGTGATCCTAAGATCAAATTGATAGAATGTTTTACCTGGAAATGTAGTAGAACTCATATGGATGACTTGATTGAGTCATCATATTCTCCTATGATTTCTCCCATATGCTTCTATATTTATGTTGATTATGTATTCAGGACTCCAACATCAGCCTTCTTTGATTTCAATTGTTTGACCACCATGAGAATGAACTGCTTTATCTTTTCCACCAATCTCTTACATTACTTAACACTGATTAGGGAGAAAAATGTGGAAGGTGGTACCTTTGATACCCTATAGCACTATGTTCCAAGAGTGAGGGTGATTCTTTGAGTTAGTGATTCATATATGCCATGCCAATCATATATGAATGGCTGACCAAGGAGTACATCACAACCATCTAGATTGACCACATCACAAAAAACTTCATCTTGGAATCATTTTATTACATATGAAGGAAGACACTAATGGGTGACACATAGGTCTCTCCCTAGGCTCAACCATCCAATATTATATGGCTTTGGGTGAGGCTTCATGGATAGATTTAGACTTTTCACAAATTTAACATAGATTAAATTCTTTTGACTCCCACTATCAAGAATGAAATGTAGAGGCTTACCTTTTACCCATAATTTGGAATGGAATAATCTTTCCTTGTCATCTGGCCTTTCCTCATAGGTCTATGATGAAGTGATGATGGTGTTAGCCTTAGCATCTACAATCTCTTCTTCATCCTATTTGACTGTAGATTTTGTATGAGATAGAGTAGTAGATGTTGAGTATTGTGACTCAGAAAGTAGTGACTTTATGTCTTGACATTCCTCTTTGGAGTGAGTTCCCATTTTTTTGGAAATCACATCATTTTACAACCTTCCCCTTATGGGGTTTCTTATCTTAAACCTCCTTTTGCTTCCAATTTTGGCCTCATGTTTGACCTTCCTTGTCACTTTTCCATTTTGCTAGCTCACTCTTCTTATTCTTTCTGCCATGCTTATGCTCAATCTTCACTACAAACTTGTATGCCTCATCGAGGGTTTTCAAATTGAAGAGTTCCATTTACCCCCATATGTACCATCATATTCCATCATGATAATTGAGAGTCTTAGGTTTTTCACTTTCTTGGATGCCCAATCTTGTAGATAAATAATGAAAAATGTCTATGTAATCTTTAATAGAGTTGTCCTTGCCTTGGCGAAGTTGTTGCCACTGTATGTATAGATCATCATATGTTGTAATGGGGTAGTATTCTTCATTTACCACTTCCATGAAATCATCTAACTTAGGTTCCACTTCAAGGCCAATGTCATCTATATTGAACCTCTTTTTGTACACTTCCAAATAATTTTTCATGGGTAATGATGCTTTAAAAAGAGCAAAAGTGATCTTTTCTCCATCGACGAATTTATATACAAAGAAGTAGGAAGATAATTGATCCAACCAATTTTCTAATATGTAAACATTGATTATGCCTTCAAATGTAGGAATATCAAAATTTCCCTGAACCTTGAATGGTGTTGGAACACTGAAAGGATGTTCCATGGATGAGGAGCTAGGAAGTGTAGATAAGGAGCCATAATCTCCCACTAGGAATTGTTGTAGAATTTAGGTACATTTTTATAGCATCTATGCTTATTTCCATTGGAGGGAATCATTCACCATTTCCTTGAAAATATCAGATGTTTCAGTGTCATCTACCATTTGAAGTCATTTGGAGAAAATAGGTGGATAGTTTAGAAGCTCTATTATTTTCCACCCAAGCTTCTTATAGCCTAACCTCATCCTCAGGATCATACACTCTCAAGACAAACCACATTGATACCACTAATCCAAAACTCAAAAATTTTGGTTAAAAAAAATTTCAAGAACATAAAAATAACACATTAATAATGAATTAATCAAGAAGAGATGTTTTATTACTCAAGATTGTAATACAACTATATGTTTATCTCTAGGATGAGATGTCTGATTTCCATTTCAGGTTACATATTCATTTATACATATTTATAAAGTAGGGGGAGGATGTGGAAGGTCACCATTATTGAGGGGAATCAATTGGTTCAACTTCCATGATTTAAAATAATACAAAATTTGAGGAAATACTATTTTTAGACTACATTAATAAAATTGAAATTTAGGGCACTTCTATTAGGTTTTATTGGGTCAAAATCCATAGAGAAATGATCCATACCATCTAAATATTTTCTCCTCATTCTTAGATTTCCAACGGTTCAAATGGAAATTTAATTAGAGCTATGGTGCAGAATTTATGGCTCCCAAAAGTTCTATCATTAATTAGGGTGGAACCGTCACTTGATTTCTCCCCTGCATTATTGCCTAGATCATTCCTTCCTCATTGAGAAGAAATGGTCCCCATTACATCAATGTTTCTCATTAGGTGTGGTAGCTATGTCTTGATTTGATTCTTCATGAGCTACTCACCTTTGTGGCTAAGCTGGCCACTTTTAACCACTTGATAAAGAAAAATAGAGCATCCTCTTATTGTCTTCATCTAAGTGTCCATAATTTGATCCTCCTTGACTAGAGAAAAAATCTTTAGATCAAGTTCATCAATGTCTAGTTGTTTTATTATGATTGAAGTGTCTAACAAATGTGGATGATATGGTTTGAGGCACTCCACATTGAATATTAGATGTAGACCAAGGTAGGCTGGTAGGTTTAACTTATAAGATTTTTCTCCAACTTTTTTGGTGATGCTGTAGGAACCATATCGTAGAGGCCAATTTTTTCTATGTGGGCCTACAAGTCATTCCTTATAAAGTTGCAACCAAACCTTGTCACCCACAATAAAATGGTGTGTAATCCTATATTTGTCATGGCATTACTTATACTTTTGATTCATCTTCTCCAGAATGTCATGAACTTACTACTTGATGTGTTGCATTTGTTCAGTGAACTTTGTTGCTTTTGCTACTTTAGATCTTAGCATGAGGTGTGTATTCCATGGTGGAGAATGGAATATCTATATCAATTGCTACCATGGGTTCGAACTTGAAGCATACTTGTTATGGACTGTGTTTGGTCGAGTTGTGCAAGTCCTTATTTTATCCACATTGTATGAAAAGAAGCCCCTCATCCCATGTGCATGGATGTTTAGAGTGATACATCTAAATCATATGAGTAATCAAGTGGTTCACCACATCTGGCTAACCATCAGTCTATGTATTAAAGGCTATGGACTTCATTAGCTTGGTTTCCATCATCTTCCATAGAGTGGACTAGAAGATGCTCATGAACCTACTATCTTGATTTGTGACAATGGACTTGGGGAGAGCAAAATGGAGCCATAAATGACTAAAATATAGTTGAGTAATTTTTTAGTAGATATATTTTTATTACAAGTAATCATGATAGACATTTTTGAAAAATGATCAATTACAAAAAAATATAGTCCTTGCCATGTTCTGAAGTGGGAAAACCTAAGAGAAAATCCATTGAGATAGATTCCCAAGGCCTGGTTGGTTCTAGCAATGCCATGTACAATCCTTGCTTCTTATTTGTTAGCTTAGATATCATACATGGGGTGCAAGATTTGAGATACCTTTCCACATCCTTTTACATATGGGGCTAGTAGAAGTGGCTTTGAAGAACTACCAATATCATTTCTACACCAAAGTGTCTAACTGTCTTATTAAAATGTGCTTCTGATATCATCTTTTATTGCTCTACATTTGGAACGTAGATGTGTCCCATTTGATAGAGGACATTATCTTGAAAATAGAAATTAGAAATATTTTTTCCTTTTCGAAGCACTCGATATGTATCAAAAAAGGTAGGATCTACTTCATACAGAGCACCCCAAGTGGCAGTCTCATGTTTGTATAGGTCAAGAACTATTGTGAGTTTAGTAATTAGTGGGTAGCTTAGATAATCTCTAGCTATATTTGAGTTCCCCTTTTTCTACTTGATTATTAGATTAAATTGATAAAGATATGTGGCCCACTTTTTGGCCTCTCATTTCATAGTTTTCTTTATGTCTAGATTAATTCCAATGGTCTACGGTCAGTGTGGATGACTATCTCTTTCTCAAAGATGTAGTGTTTCCATTGTTTGTAGGCTTTCACAATGGTATAGAGCTCCTTATCATATGTTGGATATTTCTTGATTGTATCAATGAAATTTTCACTATGATATAGAACAAGATGGCCATGTTATATGAAGATAGCTCCCATGGCATATTTATATGCATCTATCATCAACTCAAATGGTTGATGCAAATATAGCAAGTCAAGAATAGGGGCCTAGAAAAGTTTGTTCTTTAAATTCTCTAATGCTCTTTGTATTTCACCCCACTAAAATGTATATTTAGCTCCTCCTTTAGTCACTTGGGTTAGTGATTAAGTAACATGTGAAAATCAAAGAACAAACCTATGATAGAAATTTATAAGACCCAAGAAGTTGTGAAGTTCTGTGAGGGTCCCTGGTGTAGGCCATTCTTGAATAACCTGAATCTTTTCTAGGTCAACATGGACCCCTTCCTATTTCACAATGTACCTAAGGTACTAAATTATTTTCATCTTGAATGTGCATTTATCAATATTTTCATACAATTTGTGCTCCCAAAGAGTTTGAAACACCTTAAATATATGTTGCAGATGTTCCTCCCATGTCCTGCTATAGATGGGTATGTCATCTAGGTAGACAACCATGAATTATTTAGTGAAAGGTCATAGGATGTCATCCATCATTCTCATGAAGGTTTTAGGAGCATTAGTTAAGCCAAAAGGCATAACCAACCACTTGAAAATCCCCTCCTTAGATTTGAATGTAGTCTTCCTGACATCAATGGGAATTTGGTGATAGCCAAATTTGAGATCAATTTTGGTAAAGAACTTTACACTATGGAGTTGGTCTAGTATGTCATCAATCTTGGGGAGAGGGTAGCGATTCTTCATAGTGATTTTATTCAGGGTTTAATAGTCAATACAAATCCTCCATGTTACATCTTTCTTTGGTGCTAGGATAATTGGGCTACCACATGGTGAAGAGCTTGGCTTGATGTGACCCTTTTAGATCAATTCTGAAATCTATATTTTTATCTCATCATTCTCCAAAAATAATATATGATACACAAGACTATTAGGCAAAGGTGATCCTAGAATCAAATCAATAGAATGTTTTACCTAGCAGTGTAGTGAAACTCCTATGATGACTTGAATAAGTCATCATATTCTCCTATGATTTATCCCATCTACTTTTTGTTATTGTGTTGATTGTGTAGTCAGGACTACAAAATCAATCTTTTTAGATTTCTTTGGTTAGACCACCATGACAATGAATTGCTTTGTCTTTTCCACTAATCTCTTACATTGCTCGGCACTAATCAGGGAAACAAATGTGAGAGGTGGTACCTCTGGTACCCTGTAATACCATGTTCCAAGAGTGAGGGTGATTATTCAAATTCATGATTCATAAATGCCATGTTGATCGTACATGAAAGGCTAACCAAGCAATACATTTCAACCATCTAGTTTGACCATATTGTACAAGACTTCATCTTGGAAAGGTTTTATAGCATATGAAAGAAGACACTGATAGGTGACACAAAGGTCTCTCCCTGGGCTCAACCATCTAATACTATATGGATTTGGGTGAGGCTTTATGGATATATTTAGACTTTTCACAACATTAGTAAATATTAAATTCTTTTGACTCCCACTATCAAGAATGAAATGTAGAGACTTACCTTTTACCCATAATTTGGAGTGGAACAATCTTTCCTTGTCATTTAGCCTTTCCTCATGGGTCTATGATGAGGCAATGATGGTATCAGTCTTAGCATATACAATCTCTTATTCACTGTCTTCACGAATAGGTTGTGTATGAGATAGAGTAGCAGATGTCGAGTATTATGATTTAGAAAGTAGTGACTTGATGGCTTGACATTCTTCTTTGGAGTGAGTTCTAGTTTTATGGTAGTCACACCATTTTCCATCCTTCCCCTTCTAGGGTTTCTTATCTTGAAACTCCTTTTGCTTCCAATTTTGGCCTCATGTTTGACCTTCCTTGTCACTTTTCCATTTTTAGGGCTGACTCTTCATATTCTTTCTACCATGCTTCTACTTAATCTTCATTATAAACTTATATGCCTCACTAAGGGTTTCCAAATTGAAGAGTTTCATTTCCCCCCATATGTACCATTGTAGTCCACCATGATATTTGAGAGTATTATGTTTCACACTTTCTTGGATGCCCAATCTTGTAGGCAAAGAATGAAAAATGTCTATGTAATTTTGAATAGATTAGTCCTTGCCTTGGCAAAGTTATTACCATTATATGTACAGATCATCATATGCTCCAATGGGATAGTATTTTTCCTTTACCACTTCCATGAAATCATCCTAGGTAGGTCCCACCTCAAGGCCAATGTCATCTTTACTAAACCTCTTTTTTTACACTTCCCACCAATTTTTTACTGGTAATGATGCTTTCAAAATAGAACAAGTGATCTTTGTTTCATCGGTGAATTTATTTATAGAGAAGTAGGAAGACAATTGATCCAACAAATTTTCTTTTGCATCAGCATTGATTTTGCCTTCAAATGTAGGAATATCAAAATTTACCTAAACTTTGAATGGTGTTGGGGCACTAAAAGGATGTTCCATGGATGAGGAGCTAGGTAGTGTAGATGAGGAGCCAGAATTTCCCATCAAGATTTATTAGAGAATTTGGACAAATTGTTGCAACATCTATGCTTTTTGAAATTAGAGGGATTCATCCACCATTTCCTTCAAAGGATAGGATGTCTCGGTGTCATTCACCATTTGAATTCATTTAGAGTGAATAGGTGGATAGTTTGGAAGCTTTGTTGTTTTCCATCCAAGCTTCTTTTAGCCTGACCTCATCCTCAAGATCATACACTCTCAAGACAAATGGATCTAATACCATTGATCCAAAAATTAGAAGTTTTGGTTGACAAATATTTCAAGAACACAAAAATAACATAGTAATAATGAATTCTCTGAGAAGAGATGTTTTATTACTCAAGATCACAATACAACTATATGCTTATCTCTAGGAAGAGATGTGTAATTTCCATTTTAGGTTACATCTTAATTTATACACATTTTGAAATTAAGGGGAGGATGTGGAATGTCACCAATATTGATGGAGATCAATTGGTTTGACTTCCATGATCTAAAACAATATAGAAATCAAGGAATTACTATTTTTAGAAACTTACCATTTTTAGACTGAACTACTAAAATTAAAATTTGGGGCACTTCCATTAGGTTTTCAATGATAAAAATACATTAAGAAAATATCCATGACATCTCACTATTTTCTTCTCATTATGAGCTTTCTAATAGTTCAAATGGTGAGTTAATTATAGCTATGATGCAAAAGTTATGGCTCCCAAAAGTTTTATCATCAATTGGGGTGGAACCGTCACCTGAATTATCACCTAAATTTTTGCCTAGATCATTCCTCCCTCCATGAGACACAATGGTCCCCATTTCATCAATGTTCCTAATTAGGTGTGGTAGCTATGTCTTGATTTTATTCTCTATGAGCCACTCACCCTGGTGGTTATGCTGGCCCCTTTTGACCACTTGATAAAGAGGAATAAAGCATCCTCTTGTTCTCTTCATCTAGGTGTCCACAATCTAATCCTCCTCCACTGGAGCAACACTCTATGGATCAAGGTCATCAATGTCTAGTTATTATTCTATGACTTAAGTGTCTAATAGAGGTGGATGATATGGTTTGAGGATCTCCATGTTGAATATTGGATGCAAACCAAGGTAGGCTGGAACATTTAACTCAAAAGCATTTTCTCCAAATTTTCTAGTGATGGTGTAAGGACCATATTGTAGAGGCCAAATTTTTCTATGTGGACCTATAATTCATTCCTTCTAAAGCCACAACCAAACCTTGTCACCCTCAACAAAATGCTTTGTAATCCCATGTTTTTCATGGCATTGCTTATACTTCTAATTCATCTTCTCCAAGATGTCATGAACTTGATGCTGCATGTGTTGCATTTGTTCAATGAACTTCGCTACTTTTGTTACCTCAGATATTCCATGAGATGTGTATTCCATGGTGGACAATTGAATGGATATATCAATTGATGTCATGGGTTGGAAATTAAAGCATACTTGGAATGGACTATGCTTGGTCGAGTTATGTAAGTCCTGATTATATCCATGTTGTATAAAAAGAATCCCTTCATCCCATGTGAATGGATGTTTGGAGTGATACATCTAAATCATGTGAATAATCAAGTGGTTCACCACCTCTGTCTAACCATTATTCTCTGGATGGAAGGCTATGGAATTCATCAGCTTGGTATCCATCATCTTCCATAGACTGGACCAAAAGATGCTTAGTAACTTATTATTTTGATCTGAGACAATGGACTTGGGGAGACCAAAATGGAGCCATACATGACTAAAATATAGTTGAATATTTTATTCAGTAGATATATTTTTATTACAAACAATCATGATAGCCATTTTTGAGAAATGATCAACTAAAACAAAAATACAATCCTTTCTATGCTTTGAAGTGGGCAAACGTAAGAGAAAATCCATTGAGATAGATTCCTAAGGCATAGTTGGTCTGGCATTAACATATACAATCCTTGCTTCTTTGTTGGCTTGGCTGTCACACATGACGTACAAGATTTGAGATACCTTTCCACATCCTTTCACATATGGGGCTAGTAGAATTGTTTTTGAAAAACTACCAATGTCTTTTCTACACTAAAGTGTCTAGCTATCCTACTAAAATGTGCTTCCCATATCATCTTCTATCACTCTACAACTAGAACATAGATGTGCCCCATATGATAGAGGACATTATCTTGTAAATATAAATAAAAAACATGTTTAACTTTTTGAAGCACCTGATATGTATCAACAAAGGTAGGATTTGCTTAACATAGAGCACCCCAGGTGGTAGTCTCATGTTCAGACAGGTCAAGAACTATTGTGAGTGTAGTAATTGGTGGGCAACATAGATAATCTACATCCATATTTGATCTCCCCTTTTTGTGTTTAATTATCAGATGGAATTACTAAAGATATGTAGCCCAATTTTGGTGCCTCTCATTTCATAGTTTGCTCTATGTCTGGATGAGTTCTAATGGTCTGTGGTTAGTGTGGATGACCATCTCTTTCCCCAAGGTGCAGTGTTACCATTATTTGTAGGCTTACATAATGGTTAAGAGCTATTTATCATACATCTGATATTTCTTAACTATATAAGTGAAAGTTTCACTATGATATATATACAATAAGAGGGCCATGTTCTATGATTTCAATTCCCATGGCATATTTAAATGCATATGTCATCAACTCAAAAGGTTGATGCAAATTTGGTAAGGCCAAAATAGGGGTTGAGCAAAGTCTATTATTCAAATGCTCAAATGCCCTTTGTCTTATTTCACCCCAATAAAATGTAGCCTTAGATCCTCCTTTAGTCACTTGGGTTAGTGACCAAGAAACATGTGAAAACCCACGAACAAACCTATGATATAAATTTTCAATACCCAAGAAGCTATGAACTTCTATGAGGGTCCTTAGTGTAAGCCATTCTTGAATAACCCAAATATTTTTTAGGTCAACATGGACCCCTTCCTCATTCACAATGTACCTGAGGTACTGAATTGTTGTCATCCTAAATGTGCATTTGTAAATATTTTCATATAACTTGTGCTCCTAAAGAGTTTGAAGCACCTTACAAACATGTTTTAGATGTTCCTCCCACATTATATTGTAGATGAGTATGTCATCTAGGTAGACAACCATGAATGAGTTGGTGGAGGGTCACATGATATCATAAATCATCCTCATGAAGGTTGTAGTTGTGTTAGTTAAGCCAAATGGCATAAACAACCATTCAAAGAGCCCCTCCTTAGATCTGAATGCAATCTTCTAGACAATAGTGGGATCAATGGGAATTTAGTGATAGCTAGATTTGAGATCAATTTTGGTAAAAAATTCAAACCACAGAGTTGGTCCAACATGTCATAAATCTTAGGGAGAGTGTAGTGATTCTTCATAGTGATTCTATTTAGGGCTTGATAGTCAATGTAAAGCCTCCATGTTCCATCTTTCTTTAATGCCAAGATAATTAGGATGCCATAGGGTGAAGAGCTTGACCTAATGTTACCCTTTCAGATCAATTCTTGAATCTATCTTTTTAACTCATCATTCTCCAAAATTGATCTATAATAAATAGGACTATTAGGTAAAGATGATCCTAAGATCAAATTGATAGAATGTTTTACCTAGAAATGCAGTGAAACTCTTATGGGTGACTTGAATAAGTCATCATATTCTCATGTGATTTGTCCCATCTACTTTTGTTGTTGTGTTTATTGTGTAGTCAGGACTACAATATCAACCTTCTTGTATTTTTGTGGTTTGAACACCATGAGAATGAATTGTTTTATCTTTTCCAATAATCTCTTACATTACTTGGCATTGATTAGGGGGATAGATGTGGAAGGTGGTACCTCTGGTACCCTATAACACCATGTTCTATGAGTGAGGATGATTATTCAAGTTTGTGATTCATAGATGCCATGTCAATCATACATGAACAACTAACCAAGGAGTCCATCACAAACATCTAGATTGACCACATCACACAAGACTTCATCTTGGAAATGTTTTATTACATATGAAAGAAAACACTGATGGGTGACATAGAGGTCTCTCCATGGGCTCAACCATCCACTACTATATGGCTTTGGGTGAGGCTTCATGGATAGATTTAGACTTTTCACAACTTTATCAAAGATTAAATTCTTTTAACTCCAAGTATTAATAATGAAATGTAGAGGCTTACCTTTTACCCATAATTTGGAGTGGAACAATCTTTCCTTATCATCTAGCCTTTCCTCATGGGTCTATGATGAAGTGACAATGGTGTTAGGCTCAACATCTATAATCTCTTCTTCATCCTTTTTGACTATATGTTGTGTATGAGATAGATTAGTAGATGTTAAGTATTGTGACTCAGAAAGTAGTGACTTGATGGCTCGACATTCTTCTTTGGAGTAAGTTCTAGTTTTGTGGTAATCACACCATTTTATAGCCTTCCCCTTCTAGGGTTTCTTATCTTGGAACTCTTTTTTCTTCCAATTTTGGCCTCATTTTTGACCTTCCATGTCATTTTTCCATTTTGAGGGCTGACTCTTCATATTATTTCTACCATGCTTCTGCTCAATCTTCACTATGAAATTATATGCCTTACTGAGGGTTTCCAAATTAAAGAGTTATATTTTCCCCTATATGTACCATTATATTCCACCATGATATTTTAGAGTCTTATGTTTATCACTTTCTTGGATGCCTAATCTTGCAGACAAAGAATGAAAAATGTCTATGTGATCTTTAACAAATTAGTCTTTGCCTTGGTGAAGTTGTTTCCACTGTATGTATAGATCATCATATGCTCCAATGGGATAGTATTCTTCCTTTACCACTTCTAAAAAATCACTCCAGGTAGGTTCCACCTCAAGGGTAATGTCATTTGTACTGAACCTCTTTTTATACATTTCCCACTAAATTTTCATGGGAAATGATGCTTTCAAATGAGAAAAAGTGATCTTTTCTCCATCGGTGAATTTATTTATAGAGAATTAGGAAGACAATTGATCCAACCAATTTTCTACTACATTAGAATTGATTTTTCCTTTCAATGTAGGAATATAAAAATTTACCTAAACCTTGAAGGGTGTTGGGGAACTTAAAGGATGTTCCATGGATGAGCTAGGAAGTGTTATTGAGGAGCTAGAATTTCCCATCGAGAGTTATTAGATAATTTGGGAAAATTGTTATAGTATCTATAGTTATTTCCATTGGAGGGCTTCATTCACCATTTCCTTGAAAGGATTAGATGTCTCAGTGTCATCCATAATTGGAAGTTATTTGGAGTGAATAGGTGGATAGTTTAGAAGATTTATTATTTTCCACCCAAGCTTCTTGTAACCTAACCTCACCTTTGAGATCATACACTCTCAAGATAAACTGATCTGATACCACTGATAAAAAACATAGAAGTTTTGGTTGAAAAATATTTCAAGAACATAAAAATATCGTAGTAATAATAAATTCTCTGAGAAGAGATGTTTTATTGCTCAAGATCCCAATGCAACTATATGCTTATCTTAAGGAAGAGATGTTTAATTTCCATTTCAGGTTACATCTTCATTTATAAATATTTTGAAATCAAGGAGAGGATGTTTAATTTCACCAATTTTGAGGGAGATAAAGTGGTTTGACTTCCATGATTTAAAACAATACATAATTCTAGGAATTACTATTTTTAGAAACTTTCTATTTTTAGATTGTATTACTAAAATTGAAATTTAATGTACTTCCATTAGGTTTTTAGGGGTAAAAATCCATTGATTAGAGCTAAATTCCATTTCACCATGTTCCCCTCACTTTTAGCTTTCTAACAGTTCAAATGATGAGTTAATTGGAGCTACAGTATAAAAGTTATGGCTCTCAAATGTTTCATCATCAATTGTGGTGGAACCATCACCTGAATTGTTGCCTGGATTAGTGTGGGAACTTGTATTTTAGACATAATATTCAAATGAAAGGTTGGTTTCCTTTAGTACACTCACCTACTACTATCTAAATTATCTACTTTTTTGCTTCCTTGACTAGGAAAAGAATAGAAGGAACAATGTCAAAGCTAAAAATAAATATACAAAATAGAAATAGGGGTGATAAACCAATAGTAAAGTCAATTATTCCTACACTTGACACACTTTGGAAGCTAAATAACCTACACACATTCACTTAATTCTCATACAATGACTCTTGCATCAGTATTTAACAATAAATGTTTAGACAAATACTCACATTAGTTTGGAATGAATGAATAATGATTGATTTCTCTTCTAGATTAGGTATAAATTAGACTTAGACACTTTATATTACATAAAATAATTATAATTTACTTCATAAAGGTGAAAATTTTAGAGATAAACAAAGGAAAAACAATTATTCACAAAGTGTATGCAATAAAAATTACATGATGTACATGAATGAATCATGGATCAGATAAGATAGAACACACCTACACTTTCAATTGGCTATACACTTGTTAAGGGGGATCATGACCAATAGGGAGATCCACTAGACCCAATTAAGGGATCACTTATATCACTTGTCACAACATATCATGCTAGGAAGGCTTCTAAACCCTAAAGTATAACACAATCACATAACAATCCTAAAATAGTCCTATGATTTGATATTTCACTTATGCTAAAAACCAAGAGAGTAAGTTATTCTAAAAAAAAGAAAAGTAAACTAATCTAGTGCACACCAAAACTTGTGGCTTAAAGTGAGGGTTAAAACAACATAAATAAATAATAACTAAGCTAAACATGCATAAGAGACATATAATCATGTCAATGTATATGGAATCTTAATACATGTAAGAGAAAAATACATACTACATTATGTATCTACTCTTAGAAAGGAGAAATAAAGTTAGGAATACTTACCTTTGAAGATGAACCCATCGAGCCTCAATCTTTCCCTTAGCTAAGGTGCTTCTCAAGAGATTTTTGTGGTTTGTAAGGATAACCAAGATAAATCATCTCTAGGCTACACAACCTACCTAAGAATAAAAAATACATATCTATAATACAAGATCGAAGCTCCAAAGAAAGTATTGAACCCTAAAGCTTTATTCCTCAAATAGAATAGTCAATAAACATATGTTCATTCACATTTTTTTGCTTAATTATTCACTCTCTTTAGAATCTTATTATCAAATGGTGGTAAATGACCTTGTATATACAGTGGTAATTTATCTTAAAAAAATTAGACATGTCTGTTGTACTAGGTTAATTGGGTTGACCTAGTACATTTTTGGGTTAATGCCTATATTTTGTGCTCGGTCAGCTAGTATACTAATAAACCAAAAGAGCTAAAGTGTCTCCATAATACACTAGGTCAACTAAGATAGCCTATTGTATTGAATATGTCAAAAGGATAATAAGGAAATAAATGAGGGAATAAATCATGATAATGACTAGAATGGATAGGAAAGAGAAGAATAAGCTTAGGGTTTAAGGTTCTTAGGAGACTAGAGTGTAGATGGAAAGTGCCAAAAGGAACAATAATCTTACAAAGAACTAATGGTCTACCCACCCCTTTCCTAGTGCACCCCTTAAGTCATGAACTTATGAAATATTGAGACTTGATAGGTTCCTAGAAGATAAAAAGTATTAGTAATCAATAAAAGTTTGAAAATATTATGTATATACATATGCCCTAGTCGAATCTCATCACATGTCATGTAAGTACAACACAGGATGGTGCTTTAGAGATAGAACATGATAACACACAACACTAATGCTAGGTATGGTGTAGTAAGAATCCAACAATATAAATGAAAGGATAAAATTAAAAAAAAAACATAACATTAACTTACCTTAATGCTATATATAAAGAAGAAGACTGCAAGAAAAGTAAAGGCATCCAATGTAGAGCACACTAGGTGAACATGTAGAAGTTAGTGCACAAAATAAAAATATCAAAAAATAAAAACAAATTGGATGATAGGCATATGGTAGTGGAAAATAATTTCTATGTCATCATGAATCCAACATATTTTTTGGTTTATAAAATGGATGAATAGAAACAAAGATATGAGCAAAACAAGGAATCTGAAGGAAAAAAGTTATAGTAATTGAATTTTGAAAAGTGTTTTTAAATAGGGTAAAATGAAATTCATTTTTTATTTTTAATTATGAAATAAAGGAAAGAGATCTTTGAGACCAAACAAGTCTGGGATGGTAGGGGAATGACAAGCTAGATGAGCTGGACACCTAGAGGTAGTAGTAGGTGCACTATAGGTATGCAACTATAAATCTCCAACTAATTTTTGAAAATTGTATTGAATTAAGTGATTTTTTGGTAAAATTTTATTTTAATCATTTATACATGTCAAACTTGAACAAAATTATATTTTAAGATTAGTAATTAGGAAGACGGGAAATGGGTTTGAGGAAAATAGGGGAAAAATAAGAAAAATGCACATTTTTAACAAAATATAGTAGGATGGTACATTAAACCTACTAAGTCAACCAGGTCTATCTAGTAGGTTGAATTAAGGTGAAAATCCATGTGGTTGACCTAGAATGTATAGGTCAACCTAGTGTATTTTATAGGCTAAGACCTAGTGAAAAAGTGTCCAACTAGTATAAAAGGGCCATAATGGAAAATTAACACCAGGGAGAAGAAGATATGAGGAAAAATAAGAAATATAAGATAAAATAAGAAAACAATAGGGAAATTTTTGGTTATAATAAACATGCAAGAAGCTGAAAGAGGGATAGAATGGCTCAAAATGATCAAAGAAGAGGGAAAAGGACCAAAATAGGACAAAATGGATAAAAATGAATAAATTATGCTTGATTTTTTATTAAAAATAGAATGTATAAATAATGTATTATGATTATATATGACATGGAGGAACTAATACATATTTTTTTGTTTTTTATTACAAAGATGACCATGGTTTTAGAGATTATTAGATGTGTCTTGGTTGTTAGATTTGTTAGATATGTTGACAAAAAGAGATAGAGCTAGACTGTGAGCCATAGGTCTAGGAGGGATATCAGATATGTATAGGATCCCACTCAACATGGATGTGTTGGTCATGTTCCTTAGCTATTGGGAATGATTTACCAATACCTTCATATGGGAGGTGGATGGGGATGTGATATAGGTGGCTATCACACTAGAAGATGTCCATATCATCTTCATACTACCCATAGTAAGAGTATTAGTGACCATAGGGATACCATATAACATAGAGGAGAGGGGAACCTTGGACATGTGGGATATAGGATGAAAGATGATATTTCCAAGGTGGAGAGTGAGTATGGATGATGTGTATATATCATAGATTCTAAATATCTAAAATGTGGTGATAGGCTTTGTGACATAACGAGTGCTCTATCACCTTTCAGAAGGTAAGGTATCATTATACATGGTAGCCTTGAGTAGGATGATGTAACAAGAGGGAATATTATATTATATAGGCTCTATCATCTAGGTCTAACTAGTCCATGATATGTTTTAAATATGAGTTAAAGTACATAAGACCATGAGACTAATCATACTACTAACAACATAGATATATGAGATATTTATTCTATATCAATCTACTAGGTTACCCCATGTGGTCGATGATATGTCACCTTTAGTGAGGAGATGAAAGGAGGATCATGTAGCATAATCCATGACCCACATGCTAGTGTTATAGATGGTGAGATACATTGACATAGTATGGAGACCATATGAGCAACTAGTGACTACCTAGGAGATTTGACACATAGTAGGACTAGAGATAGAGAGGAGAGAAGTGATAAGACATTATACATGGTAGAGAGAGCCACATATAATGTCATGAGTGCCAAGATATATGGGTCTACTCCATCTAGAGACACTGATATGCATGCTTGAGTAGGGAAATCAGCATGTGGGAGAGCCATGAGGGAAGAGGGGACTCAGACCACTGATAGTGAGACTAACATTGAGACTACATTGGGAGTGACCATAGACTAGTTAGGCTTGATGAGGGTTAGAGCAAGAGGAGGTGGAGGCAGAGGTAGAGATACCATTTGTATGACCACTAACTCCATAGAGAGATGAGCTCTAACCATGGAGGACATAATAGTGATGGAGGTAGGGGGAGAGAGTGGAGACCATCATCATCCTTGGTGAGTTAGCATAGGATCTAGAGGAGAGATATATGAGGGAAAGACCACTCAAGTATAGAATGAGATAAATGTGAGCCTTGATAACTAGGTTTGAGATGAGGAAGTGACCTATAGAGGAGGTACTAGGAGGCCATGTAGATAAGGATGTGGTACTAGGTGGTCATACTGATGGTGAGACCATGAGATTCAAGACATAAATAGGTATGAATATGGTTGTATTATGTCTTAAGTTGTTTTTTGGTAGATAGATAGATATTATGAGATATGATACTGATATAATATCCATTTGGTGTGATTTTGTAGGCATAACTAAGGATGAGGAGGAGATATGGGGGTCCCTAGTTAGGGGATCACTCCATGATGTCCTACAAGAGACTCTATAGTTTTATAACCCCATGACATTGTAGGATTTGAGTGTACCATCTTCCCTAGCTCAAGTGAGCTAGTTCAAACTAGTGGGAGAAGTTGAGGTAGATATGAGTGTAGAGAGAGGGCACAACCACCAATAGAGTTGAGTATAGGGGAGAGGTGGGCCTAAAAATCCCTAGTTGATAAGAGAGTTATGCATTTGGAGATAGTGACATAGATGATGGAGGCATATATGATAATGTAGACCTAGCTGATATAAGAACATATAATGACCTAGATCAAGTTGGCATAGTCATAGGTGTATATATCACATTTGTAGGGATAGGTAGATGGATTTATATCTTAAACTAACTCATTATAGTCTACCATTTAGAGGAGTCAGATTGAGGCCTCAATAGGTAGTGTGGTTAGGCCACAAGATGAACATGATGGAGCTCATCTCTAGTGCTGAGGCATTGTATATGTTGTATAAAACTCTTGATGTGTGTGTGTGTGTGTGTGTGTGTGTGTGTGTGTGTGTGTGTGTGTGTGTGTGTGTGTGTGTGTGTGTGTGTGTAATTTATCATTTTACCTTATTGGTGTTGTTTTTGTATGTTTTCTTTATGATGATTATGTTTTTTCACTATGGTTGAGGTTGTGGATGCTTTGGATATATTTATTTCTAGAACATGTATTTAGATTTATTGTATATGCTATAGGAAATATATGTGGTGGTTTCTTTTCTATCATTATGGATTACACATCTATGATTAAAAATAAACAAGCAAAAAAGGACTTGTAGAAATATAATCAATCAAATAAATTCACTACACACTAATTCAAGCTGGGAAATGTGTAGTAACATGAAAAATGGCTAAGTATAACGATCCAATAAAATGGAAAACAAAATGGTAAAAAGATATTTATTTTTAAACCAATGTAAAATATTTTTGCACCAATTTAAAACAACTAAAATCATACTAAATATCACATTGGGAAGTATGAAAAACAATGTAATAAAATGGAAGGTATGTAAAAGGGTTCAAATGGTAATAAAAACAACTAAAAATTAAGTCAATCAATTATACTATTTCACGATGGTAAGTACAAAATAAAAACAAAATTTTAAAAAACTTGGTCTTAAATTATCATACTAATTCAAGCTAGGAAGTATGAGAAATTAAAGAAATGGTTGAAATCTTACTTGCACTCAGAAAATAAGAAAATAAAAGGTGAAATAAAAATGAAGTAAGAATAAAAAATATGAAATATAAAGATGGGAAGTATTTCAAATGATGGCTAACCTCATAATCAATCAAATCTTATATCGTACTTGACACATGTAATTTGGTTGTGACTTTTTTATTGGAAAAAATTTTTTTTGTGAGGAGGGCTAGGTCCTATCTATGGTCTTATGCTACAACTCATAGAAATAAAATTTAAGGGGTACAAAAATATCATTGTTAATCAGAAGGATTAGGAATGGTAAATCAAGGATGTGGGTAATAGGATGGAAAATGTGGTATTTTATGAGGGATGTCAGGTCCTATCCATAGTCTTACAAAGCAACTCATAAATGAAATCCCATGGGGAGTGATCAGTAAGCAAGACAAAATTTCCAAAGAGGAAATATGAGGAAAGGGAATGAAAAAGGGAGTGTAAAAATAAAATGCTTAGGTGTCTTATGAGAATACATTAGGAGGAAAAAGGCATACCAAGGACATGAGAAGGCACTAAGTGACTAGTGGTCATCTATGTACAAAAGAAACCTATTCCCTATAGACACAAAGTTGTGTAGGCAAATAAGTGTGCTACTAAGATAAACTCATGAAGTTAGATTGTTACGAATAAAATTAAAATGGACCTACCTACCCATGATGTGTTCCCTACTCCTCAAGACCCCTTATAAAGCCATCAATCTACTACAAAGATTGGTTACTTGTGTGATAAAATAGGTAGCACTAAAAGATTTTTCTATTCTACTCTTATAATCTACTAGCCTAAATCACCCCAAAAGACCTCAACTCTATCATGAGGCCAACTATGGAGTTTTATATTTGAGTAGAAGAAGGAGATTTAATTTAAATCACATCTTTTAGTGTGATTAGACTTTTAAGATATTTAATATTTTTTCCTTTTGATATCATTTCCTTTTGTTTAAATGATTTGGCTTTTAAATTTATTTTGAACGCTTTTTTAATATTCTTCCTCTAGATAAATTTGGATGAAAAATCATGAGAGAAATGGTGATACACAAGAATGCGTTATAGGATAAGGCTAAATGAATATAAGTAACCCAAGATAAAAGGTTGACTAGGACACTTATGCTTGGAAATGAACAAGTATGTGATCTCAAGTCTCAACTATGTATATGCCTAGTTTGTGGAAAAGGAAAAAGGAAAAAGGAGATCCAAAGGGAGATTGATAAAAGGAAATAGTAATTACAAATACTATTTGATAACTTATCACATGGTAAAAGGAGATAATAACCAAAGGGAATAGGGTAGATATAACCAAGTCACCATGACAACTATCTATGAAAAATAAAGATAAAAAAGAAAACAATCATGACGATATAAGGGAAGAGTTTTCAAAAAAAATCTAAAGGAAAAGAAAGCAATGATAATTGAAAAATAACCATGATAAGGAAAACACAAGTATATGTAAAAACATAAAAACATAAGATAATTATAGTACAAAAACAAGGATAACTATGATATAAGATAGGAAATAATTTCACATAGTGTCAAATAATATAATCAAAGATAGAAATAATATTGGAGCACATGTCTAATTCAAATGTAAATGAGAAAGAACCATGCAAGTGCTCATAAATATTGGTAAATCTATCCATACACATTATCCAAGACATTAGATAAATTTCTATGAAGCTAAATATGAATTGTTGCCAATGTCTCATCAATCTTTATTGAATATTGTGCAAATACTTCTTTTCTAATATCCTCAAATTACAAAGTATGGATACTCATTAGATTTGTCGAAAAGGAAAATTTGGTAAAGGATGGTTAGGATAATGTGTGGGAATGGGATCTATGGGAGATGCAAGACTCACTGGTGGAGAAGGATCCATAGGTGAAGGAGGGTCCATGGGTAGAGAAGGAACCATAGGTGGAGGGACAAAGGTTGGTAAAGGGACCACAAGAGGTGTAGCTATAAGAGAAGAAGGGCGATCCTTCTTGTGAGAAAAACCTATGGGTGGATTGGCAGAAGGTTTAAGAATAACTATAAGATGATCCTTAAGATTATGTTGAAGGATACAGTAATGATTAATGTCATGTGTGTCATATTGGTACCATAAATAATACCTCTCACCATACATAGGTATATATTTAGGAAGGGTATTTGGAGGAGGTATGGTAGTGTTTATTTATGGGGAAGAAAGGTGTAAGGTATACATATATTTTCATAACTTACGACAATAGGTAAAAGAGTGAGTATCTCTCCCATGAAAGTAACAAATATGTTTGGGAGTACTTTTAGGAAAAACACTCATTGGAGAAGGTGTAACAAGTATGGAAGAAGACAGAGATGGATCATCAACTCATTTCGTGGGCATAGGATCCATCTTAGGTAAAGGAATCAAACCTTCACCAAGAGAGGGTGGTGATGGAGAGGGAAATGAGCTAGGTATAATAGAAGGGATACTAGTGGAAGAAACAAGAGTAGGCTTGATAATAGTGGAAGTAACAATAATAATTGGTTCTAATATAGGTTTCATTATAGGAGGGGTGGGATCAAAAAAAGGTATAAGGAGAGTTACACTACCCTTATGGGTGAGCCAATGATGAGAGTTAAGGAACCTAGCAAAATGGTAAGGTGCAATCATAGCAAGATATATGAGCATAGTCGTATGGGGATCTTCAAAAATTTGAGATGTTAGTATCATTTCTACATTGCGATAAAGAGGAAAAATACAAGAATCAAGAATTATAAATGTTGTAACATGAGAATATACATGAAAATACTTAAGTAAATAGGAACAATAATGCATAATTTTGGTATTATGGGCTTGGAGAAGACCACCTAATAAAGGATAATCTAAATAATAACCATCATCATAATCCAGTGTATGAAGATCAATGACACAAGCTAGAATAACTTTGTCATCAAAATAAGTATGGTGAATATAATGTTGAGTCTTAGATAAGACTATGGTAATGTCATCTTAAGGAGGTTTGTGAAAACAAGGTTGCAAGGAAGTAAGAATATATGAGATGAGATGAGACATGAGATCAAAATTTTTGATCTTTATGTTAACCTCATCAGGCTCATCATCATCAGAGCATAAAATGTTGGGAGGAATATTACCAATTAGCTCAATATGCCCATTGTAACCTCTAATTGAGTTGATAGGAAAATTTAAATGTTGTGACTCATATAATAGAATGCTACGTAAAGGCTCAAGAGTAGGAATCTTGAAAACACTAAGATCTTGGAATTGTTCAAAATTCCAAGGGTTAATATCTTCTTGAATCTTGTAAATGGATCCATTATGAGGGAATTTAGTGAATTGACAGGCAGAAGAAGTGATAGCTCACATAGGATGAGCTCATGGCCTATCAGGAAAGATGCTATAAAAAAGGGAAATTTGAAGATCATCACCTTTACATGAATGGTGAAAGGTGGGACTATAATGAGAAGCCACACACATGCAAGAGGAGGCATTTTATTTCTATCATATCCTTGGTAGGTGTTACGTGTAGACTTAAGATTTCATTTTAAATATCCAATGGTTTTCATGAAATAAAGAGACGCAACACAGCTGATAGAACCCTCATCAATGAATGTTCATTTAACATGGATATCACCTATTTAGATGCTAATAAATAAGGGAGGATCATCTGCATGAAGCAAAATCACAATAAGAATCATATATGTGATGGGAAATTTTAAGAAAAGAGAAGTGTCAATAGTTTCATCAACATTGATGGACATCTCTTCACATTATTTCAAGATACTATCCTCAAGACTAGATAAGGCTACCTCCTATCCCACTAGAGGAGGATGAGGGACATTCATTTTAAATAATAGTTACATAAGATGGTTTTGATGTTTGTAAAACATCTTCATAGGCTTAAGAAATGGAATTTGAGATGGTAGATTAGTGAGCTCTACAATGAAATCCCACTCATCGTAACCCATGAGAATATTGTTAGACATATTTGTGTAATGATTAAAGAGGTATTTAAAAACAAGATCTGAATGGAATTTAAATTTATGTTGATAATAATTATAAAGTTTAGAAGAAGGCTGTAAATTATTTTGTGATGAAGAAGTAGTTGGTTTAGATTGATCTTGAGAAGTAGAAGAAGTGTTAATAGAAGGTTGATTATCATTGGAAAATTGATTATCATTACTATTATAAGATGATGGAATAATGGTAGAAATGTCATGGGATGTGTTATCCAAGGGAGAATCATAAATTATACCAACATTAAAGATTATAATATCTTCTTGCCCCAACTCATTAAAATGAGTTAGACAAAATTCTTAGATAACATGATATGTATTAGAAGGAGGTGTGGTGTAGATAGGTTGAGAATCAATAAAATCGACCACCGTTCACATATTAATCATGCTATCCACATTCTCTTTGGAAGTTGGTTTGGCAAGACTTTATACATTATTGGTTGAAGGAGTGGGCTTGTCTTGGTTTTATTGAATAGGTTGATGATTAGGTAAAGAATCTTTATAAATAGCTAAATGAGTGTTTGCTTAATTCAAGGCTTGAGCTTTATCATGATTTTTTTAGTCCTTGAAAGAAACTCATAAGCTTATTGATTCTTACAAGTGATATAATCACGACCAAAATTATGTCCAAGAAGAAATTCCATAGCTAAATTATGAAGTTGTCTACAGCTCTCATAAGAGTGACCCTGAGTAGTATGAAACAAATGAAACTTCCTAAGATCATACTAGGGTTTCATAGGAGGATTAGGGTCAATATCTTGAGGAAGAGACCTAGGTAGATGCTTATGAAATTTAGTTAAGGAAAGAGTTTTATGAACAATAATGGTATTTGTTGAATATAAATGAGGATTAGTATATTATTGAGAAGGAGTTCATTCCAAGGAAGGGGTAGGAATGGCATATTGAACATTATGAATGGTATCATATTAATTGGTAACACCATCATTAGTAATATTGCAATTTTTATCTTTAAGTAATAGAGGAGGACTCGTGGAAGGTTGGGGTGGCTTGAATTGATGTGTAATGAAATATTGTCATTTGGCTTGGTCAATGGCATCCTCCAAGGTATGTGGAGAGAGGGTATGGACTTGATATTATAATTTAGGATAAATAAAATTAGTAAAGAGATGAAAAATATTATCATCGGCCATGTTATGTTTATATTTCTTTGAAAAATTCTTCCATGCTTTAATAAAGGCTTGGGTAGTTTCATTTTCCTTTTATTTATAATTGACAAAATGGGCCAAAGTGTTTTTTGGAAGATCACTAGTTTAGAATTCTTATACTAAATCATTCACTAAATCCTCCAAACTAGTAATGGAATGAGATATAAGTTTATTATACCAATCCAAGGCATCACTAGTGAGGGTTTTGGCAAGGAGTTTGGTAGTAGAAAAGGTGTTCAATTTAACCTAATCCTTATAAAGATTTCCAAATGTATTAATATGAAGGGTAGGATTTGTTGATCCATTACAAGAGATTATAGGTGTTATACCTCCAATGTCAATGTTAGTAATTTGAATAGTAAGAGGTTCATTTTGTATATGCTTGATAACTTTATTAACTAATGGAGGTTGAGGAATGAGATTGCCTTAATAATCTGAAAAAGGGGGAAGAGGAACACTTTGCTTATGTGTGCCCTAAATCATTGTTTAATGATTAGATTGGAGATTAAGAAGGTGATTCTGAATTCTCATCATTTGATTCATATTGTGAGCTTGGAATGTGTTCATTTGTTTAAGATTTTTTAATAATAGTTTATGAGTGTGATTAGTGTTATAAGTAGTATTGGTGTTTGTGTTGGTGTTAGTGGCTTAGGTACCATTATTAGTGTTAACATGAGTTTGAGAATAGCTATGATAATTTGAGGCACTAGTGGAAAAATTTTCTTGTGAAACAAAAGATGGACTTGTAAATGGTTAAGAGGAAGAAGCACTAGAACCATGAGTGCCTTGAGTAGCAAATAGTGAACTAGTAGAAGGATTAAGGATAGTGGATATTATGATAGGCCCACTAGATGTAGAACCAACCATGTTAGTTGAGATATTAGGCATGGAGGTAGAATACGTTAAGGAAGAAGATGTCATGGCATAATAAGGAGTCAATATTAAAGGAAGAGGTTGAGAAGAAAATAAATTGGTACCCCAAATCTAGCTGAGAAAGTGGAAGTAAGAGAATGAGGTTCTTCAACTTGATGGATATTCATGAGGATATATATGGTGAAAGGATATTTACCTCTATGTTGAGGGAATTCCATGATAAATAAAATCATTTTATGAGTATACCTAGTACAGTGAACATGAAGTAACAAAAATAACTGATAATAAGTTTTTGAAATGGAAGAAGATAGTTTGAAGTTGATCTAAGAAAGTAAATGTTGAAATTAAAAAAATAACCAATTGAATTGATGTTATACAATCCAATCAATGCACACAAATCAAAACCTTTCACCAATGTTGGCCAATGAAATTTCTTGCACACATAATTAAGCAAAGAGAAAGTAAATAACTTGAAAGTAAAACTAGCTAATTAGTCAACCTAGAATGTTAATTAGATTATTAAGAATAATTTTAAATGATATGGAGTTGGCTGAAAGCAAGGTATTAAATAAAAATCTATGGATGGTTTCAAGTGAGTTTAATATGAAAGGGACTATAGTGGTAATGATATAGGATTGGTATTAGGGCCTACCCCCTCACTTCACACACTACAATCATAAGGGTGTTAAGTGATTAGACAAAATATACCATTAAGCATACTTTATACTTGACTAGAGAATCAAGTCAACTTCCCCTTTGGTGATGAAATCCAAGTGGGTTAGCCTGGGTAATCAAATGTTAAAATTCTTGTTGATGTTATGTGATTTGGCTATGTGCATAAAATAGAAATAGTAAAACTAAATGGTTAACTAAAAAAATCCTAATTAAACTATGTGAACTATTCTAAGCATCCAAAGAATTGAAAGGAAATATGTGATTAGCATACAAGGTTAATTCCAACTTTGAAACAAGGTATAGTGACAACACTATATGCATGACATATAAAACTAGGTCGATAGGGTCGAGCTAGTACTACTAAAGATATGGTCTGGAAAACCTACTAGGTCAACTATGTCAACCTAGTTATTTTAGATAACACATAGAACATAGAACTAGGTTGACCAGGTCGATCTAGTTGGCTATGCAAAGTTAGTTTTTAAAATTATAAACTTGAAAGGAATGTATAAAAAAGGAAAGACACAAAGAATAGAAAATTGACCCTGATGGTTTAAAAATGGAAAATAAGGAGATTACTGATCTAAAACTTTAAAGAAAACTATCAAAATCCTATAAACTAGGTCAAGATGGTCAACTAAACAATATAGAAACCTACTATATAAGCTAAAAAAGTGTAAAAAATGCACTTTATCAACTTGGTTAACCTAGTTGACTGAACTAGAAGCCTAATAATACACTAGGTCAAGCTCATCGACCTAGTAAGAAAATCTATAAATCTAGAAACCTAGAACCTATACTAG
Source organism: Torreya grandis (assembly GCA_037957365.1). NCBI lineage: Eukaryota > Viridiplantae > Streptophyta > Pinopsida > Cupressales > Taxaceae > Torreya > Torreya grandis. The sequence goes on along the minus strand of JARHVA010003056.1, from coordinate 1,069,211 downwards.
GTTGAGCCAATCAATCAAGTTGTACAAGAACCTATTTTAAAGTGGATAAAAATGTACTAGGTTGACATAGTCAACCTAGTAAGCTAGACTAGAAGTCTAAAAAGTGCTAACAACCTATACTATGTTGAGATGATCGATCTAGTTTCTTATTTGTGTGCACATAGAAAAATAACTACATTGATAGAATTGAAATAGTGTTTCAAAATATATAATAGAAAGGATGACAAAAAAATAATGAATATAAGTGAAAGAAATCCTACAAGGGTTAGTTTTACATTAGGTTCACTAGAATGTATGCAATTGGAATTGAATGATGTACATGAATTAATCTTAGATCAGATAAGACATAGCACACCTATAATTCTAATTGGGTATACACTTTCTAAGTAGGAGCATGACCAATATGGGGATCCACTAGATCTAATTAGGGGATCACTTGTATCACTTATCAAAACATATCATGTTAGGAAGGGTTCCAAAGCCTACAGTCGAACATAATCACACACCAACACTAAAAGAGTCCTATGATTTGATATTTTACTTATGGTAACAAACATAGTAAACTATTCTAATAACAAGAAACGTAAACTAATTTAATTCACACCAAATCTTGTGTCTTAAAGTGGGGCTTATAACAAAATAAATAAGCAACAACTAAACTAAACATGTATAGGAGACATATACTCATGTCAATGTATATAGAATCCTAATACATAGAAGAGAAGAGTACATATTGCATTATATATCTACTCTTACAATGGAGAAATAAAGTTAGGAATACTTACCTTTGAAGATGAACCTACCAAGCCTCAATGTCTCCCTTGGCCAAGGTGCTTTATAAGAGATTGTTGTGGTTTGTAACGATAACCAAGATAAATCATCTCTAGGATACAAAACCTACCTAAGCATCCAAAATAATTCTCCATAAGACAAGATCAGAGATCCAAATAGAGTATTTAAAACTAAATATTTATTTATAAAGTAGAATGGTTAATAAGCAGATGTTTGTTCTCACTTATTTGCTTAATTCTTCACTCTCTTTCAACTATTCTTATCAAATGGTGGTAAATGACCTTGTATATATAGAGGTAACTTTATTAAAAAAATTTAGTCATGTCAATTGTATTAGGTTAACTGGGTTGACCTAGTACATTTTTTGGATAATGTCTAATGTCTATGCCAAGTTGACTAGTATGCTAATAAACCAAAAGAGCTAAAGTCTCTCCAAAATACACTAGGTAGACAAGGTCAACCTAGTGTATTAAATAGGTCAAAAAGATAACAAGTAAAGAAATGAGGGAATAAAAAATGATACTAACTATAATGGATAGGAAAGAGAGGAATACATTTTTTTTTAAGGTTTTTAGGATACTAGAGTGTGTATGGCAAGTGGGAAAAGTACCAACAATCTTGCAAAGCACTGATGGTCTGCCGACCCCTTTCTCGATGCACCCTTTAAGGCATGCACTCAAAGAGATTAAAACTCAATAGGTTCTTACAAGATACAAAGTGTCAATAATCAATATAATTTTGAAAATATTATGTGTATACACTAATCTCTATCAATGAACATAGGACACACACTTCATTAACAACTCGAAAATGGAGGAAAAATTAGTTCTTTATTGCTTAAAAGGTGAGGTAGCACACAATTTTTTAGAGTTTTAGTAATAAAAAGACAAAATATCCTAAAAATCATTAAAAAATGAATGTACATATAGAAAGTAACAAGAGAGATAAGACACAAATCTTTGGATGAGTCCCTGCTAGTCCTAGTTCACTCATACTTCAACTCCACTACCAACTCAATCTTGAACTGAAACTTTAAATTTTCAAACACACTTCCCAAATTCCATCGTATAATTTTAAAAGTTTAAATATTATTTTAATTTTAATATGGTGTGGTAATTAAGGATACAATCTTGTTTTATTTATATAAAATTCTAGAGTCTCTTACATCCTTTGAAAGTCTTCAATCTTAAATAGATCTTCAGTTAACTCTTCTTGAACTTATAACTTGTATTAAAATATTTTTGATCTTTAGTTAAATACTTTTGATATTTAATGAATATTAAATTTTTAATTCAATTACCTTTATTTTAATATTGGAGTTTGGCTTTATATTCTTTACTTACAACTTGAAGTTTGACTTGACTTATCTTGACTTACAACTTGCATGCATCTTGACTTTCTAAATTTATCCCAAAGGGGGGCACAGTAGGAATGATATTGAGTGTTAAAATTATAATGGGTATATTTAATTAAAATAGGGTCTAAAATATTAAACAAGAATTGAACTCAAATTCTCCACTTTTTCATGTTTTAAACTCCATTTTTCTATGGTTAACTAAAGACTCTTGCTATTGACTGGACCTTTTCTAAATTTAGCCAAAGGGGGGTGACCTGTATTTTGGAATTTTTTCCTTATTAGGTATAATACACATACTAAACCACTTTTATACTTTAATTTACATAAAAAAATATTTCCATTTCAAATTCATGATATTTCATTTAATAAAACTCAAAATATGCTTTTTTTGGTGTTGACTAGCATTCACAATTTCATTTATGAATGCACGCAGGTCGGAGTTTTGCCATTTTATTGATTTTTATGAGGTATAAATACCTCACTAAATTTTAATTAAGACAAATAATAATAAATCTCATCATTAAAACCATGTTATTTTCTCCAATAATCTCTTAAACCTCTCAAAATTTTCCTTTTCTGACTATCTCTCTTACTTGCTTAAAACCCTGATACCTCTACCTTTTCCTTTATTAAGTTTTTGCCTCAAAATTTATATTTAGTAATGTAATTTATTAAAAATAATATATAACTCAACTCTTATTTTTAAACAATTAACTCAAAAATGCAATCATATCTCTTTAAAGCGAGCCATTGGGGTTTAAGAAAGGTTTTAGATCACCTATTTGAAATAACTATTTGTCATAAAGTTAAGCCAATATAACCTTAAATTAATGAATGTAACATTTATTTAATATAGGATTAATTATACTCCTAATAAAATTTTAATAAACTCTTATTCACCTTCATGTAATAAGCATTAGAATATTATCTTCACTAGCTTTCAAGTAGCAGCTAGTTAGAGGAATAAAAGAAACCTATATCAAAATTTGGAATTATGAGTTTTTAATAAGCATGGTTTTGTACTAATTAAGGTTGTATTATGTTTTCTATACCTTTATAAATTTTCAATCCATGATGTATTCTTGTTTAAAACCTTCAAATAATTAACTTTTACTAATGGTGGCAAATTGTCAATAGTAACTACCTAGGGGGATGGGGCATGATGTCCATCATGACACCCAAGTAGGAAGGGAAGATATATGAGGTCCCTTATGGAATTAAAAACTAGTGTGTGTGTGTGTGTCATGTAACAATAAAATATAAGTTTCATGATGAATAAGCATACACACAAAACACATGAAGCACATGAAAGTAGACCAAGGGGACAAAACACAAGGGACATGGGCACTTGTCACTAAATATAAGAATAAAGACATATAAGGACATCTTCAAATGTCCACATATGCAAAGAAAAATTAATTTTATCTTAAATCAACAAATAATGCATGTTTAAATGTCCACATATATAATCAAGAAAAAAACACACAAGGAATATGGGCACATGTCCAAGGCATACAAATATAGAAGTGATGTAGAGACATAGAACAATGGAATATTAAAATGACATCTAAGATGGAATAATCATAAGAAACATAATCAATTCTAATTTAAGAAAAATACAAATGAAAGCATGTATAACTATTTAGTATAAATCTATGTAAATTATATGATGTACATAGGTTGAGTATAACTAGTGATAGTTAACAAAAAATATGAGAAATGAGTAACAATGATCAATATCAAGATATGTCAATTCATAAACTGGAATGTAAAAAAATGTAAATTATACAACTTAGTGTTGAACAAATGTGACCTTATAGGTCAAATTGGGAACCTTATAAGTTTTTTTTTTTAAGGTATTTAGGGGTCTAATATTTAGTCATAAGGTGTATTATAGGTCATTTTATGTCATTTGATGTCATATTAGCCTTGGTCATTACTCATTTTAGTCCTTACTTCATTTTGAGTGATTTTGATATTAAAAAATAGAGATTTAATGAATTATATGGCCTCCTTGGGAAGTGTGAAGGTTAAAAAATGTGATGTCATGTCCCATGTGTCCTAAAATTTCTTTAGTAATTATTACTAATTGAAAAGTGGTAGGTTTTTCAGAAGAAAGATTAGCTTTCCTAAAAAAGGGAAGAGTTTAGAATTTGTACAACCCATAGGGCAAGGTAACACATGGGATAAGATCATGGAATGTATATTCATATTCCTCAATCTTATTTACATGTTTTAAATGCTCTGGAAGTACCGTTTTTGATCTAAAACCATTTTTCTCCTTCTTCACCTTCTAGACACATAGAACCAGTCTTCAAGTTTGTACTTGGTATGATCATCAAGAGAGGTCTTAGAAAGAATGATTTTGTGATATATTATACCCTCAGTCAGATTCCATTTTATTTATGGTTATAGAGGAATGGTGTCCTGTGCTATATGAACCATCCTCATGAAGACGACTATGTTTTTTTGCTTACTAATCTATACACCCTATAGGTTTTGATCGATTTTAGATAATTCCATACAAACCAATTATTGAGATTGATTACCAATGATGTTGGATTACTTACATAATGATTCATATTCTAGTTTTAATATTTAAAAGTGTTTTAATTGGCTAAGTATCTCAAATTGCAAGTGAGGACTCTATTCTGTACAATAAACAAGTTTCCACCATTTTCAAGATTTTCATGCTTTGGTAGTGATTCCAAGGGGTGAAATTAAGTTAATTACCATGTATTTAATACTATATTATTTTCCTCTTATAATCTTCATTATCAAAATTAATCTTCATAGTTTCTATTCATATACAAGAAACACAATCACATTGGCATGAATAGTCAACTTCTTGCTTGTTCTTGACTGTAACCATGGTGATTAAGGAGTGTCATATTAAAATGGAGTGAGAGATAATATTTAAATTTTTTAAAAATAATGATGTTTAATTTTAACACCTTGAGGAAATATCAATTTGATTTAATGAAAAATGTATATCCGCTATCTAACTGATACATACTATTTGTGCATGAAAATGACCACCTACAGGTGGTGTTAATAAGAGGGTAAGAATATTAAAATGGATTTTTTGACCTTGTTTCAAGCCTTTAATGATTATTGAGTTCCTTTTTGAGGATTTCCAATGTCTAAAAACCCATTTAAGGTAAAAAATAATACAATTCCCCACACTTTCATATACTACCTGCATAATGAAATAACCACCTTCAAGTTACCCTAATAGAGAGTTGAGGAGTCACTTTGGAGTGTTTAAGCATATGATGAAACCATTCCTAAAGTCCTAGTGTGTTTATTATGTAATGGTACACTCATTTTAGATGCTATATTTATTTGAGAGTTGGAAATAAACTTCTAAATATCCCATGATGGTGTTTAGGGGCATTTTCCCCAAAAGTGCAAAATAGATAAACTGGTAGTTTTGTAGAAGCTTTGTAACATGGTTATCATGTGATTTGAGGTATATTGATGAATAAATATTATATACCTATCATATGAAAATAAATTTTCAAGATATAGAGTCAAGAGAGAGTAGGGAAGATAGTTGTTGAGAGGCTCAAAATTGCTAATTTTTACACTAAACCTAGGTAACGATCATTTATAGATCAGAGTCCAGAAAAAACCTTTCACCCAAGTTTGAATTATTGGTCCATGTATTCACATTTATATGGTACTAAATGATTTTAAGGAGCATTAATAATATAAATATCATTAAAATAGGAGGATATACTATATTTTTCTTCCCATGCATACCTATAGGCTTCTCTTGCCTAAAAAAGGCCATATACAGCCAGCCTAATGCTCAGAATTGAGAACAGGTTCACGTTGAAGGATTTTAAAACTAATTAAATTATTAAGAGGTTTAAAAAGTATTTAATTTTTCTCAAATTTTCATAAAGCCTCATGTTTTGGAGTATTTTAACCTACAAGTTGAATTGACCTACAAGGCTAATCAACAACTACAACTAACTTTAGGAGCATACAATATAAGATTAAAGATTGAGTATGAAAAAAAATATAATGGTATATAAATAATGATTAAATTTTTATTATAGGATTCCCAAAAAATATGTGGTGTAAATTTCAAGGGATAATGCTAATCTATAGGGCTTTTGCCTCAAAAAGACAACTATAGCTGACTATCATAAACATTGAACAAAGAAGTAATGCTTTTAGTGTGGGATTGGCATGAGCATGAGGAAAATTGATATATTTAATTTAAAAAATGTCTTGGAAGTTATAAATAATTTTATTAACATAATTTTAGGGTTCAAATATTGAAAAATAAAGTACAGAGTCATCCTTGAGGAAGGAAAATGCAAAACATAGTCAAGAGTTTATGCACATAGTCTTGACTAAGAAAAGGTTATAATGAGTATCTTAGGAGTTGGAATAAGAAATGGAGATGGAAACACATTAATAATTAAAATAATAATCTAATTACACAATAATAATTGATATTGGATAGGGATGAAGATCTCTAAACAAGCAACATACAGTCCACACCAACTCACCCTGCACACAATATTCTTTACACAACCTGTTTTAGATTTTAAGGGAGTTGGAAGGTCAAATGACGTATTAAAGTATGAAAATTTAGTAAAAAGTGTATAAATCACATATATAATCTTATAAAATATTCATTTTTCATGGTTAAATAGGGGGAGTGCCCTCTATTTTGTCTTAGATAGAGGGCACTCACCTTAAGTGAAAATTGGCAGGTTTTGTGGAAAAGGTGACAAAGGGTGGACCAGGGATTGTTTGGACATGGAAAATAGATGTGTGAATTTTTAATAAATATAAAAAAAATGGGTAATTCATCAAATAATGAGGGAAACCACCAATATTTCCTAGGTGGCTAAGTTTGTAAAAAGGTTTGTTATGCAGGTTTAGGCTCAGAGGCCAAATGGAAGGTCACTTTTAGTTACATCCTTGGTAGAGAATTATAATAATTTTTGGAATGAATTTTGGATAATTTTAGACAATTTAAAACTATTTATATTCAAATTAAAACATTAATAAGTCATTCTGGTCTTTAAGACAACTTGAGCCTATTAGGCAAAGTTTAGGCCTAGTGTCCAAATGGGATGTCATTCACACTTGTAGCATTTATATATGAATTTAAACATATAATAGAATGTTTTTGGGGTTAATACAGAGGTTATAAATATTTTTAAGGTAATAATTTGTAAGGGAATCCATTTTTGGCCCAAAGGTAACATGAAGCCTGTGTAGAGGAAAGAAAAGAGCTCGATAGGTCAAATTTGAATGCTCATATCTCCCTTGGCACCTTGCATGGAGATCTAAGATGTTTATATGTGTTATAAAGGTTCCTAAATATAATTATTGTGGATTTTTTTTTGAAATTTTAATGTCAATTTTTAATGAACAAATCCTAATAGAGTAAAACTTGCCTAAACTCTCCAAAACCCTTGTTAATGATCAATTTGAGAAAATGAGGTTAGAGATGCATCAAAATGGACCAGTTTAACCATGAAAGTGATCAGAAGTTGTAGAATAATCTATCAAGATCCCCCATACTTTTGGACTATACAAAATTTTATGGATAGAGTGTAAAACATGGTACTTTTGACTATCTTTTGCATTGTGTAGATTCTAGGAACATTCAAGAGATGAAATCAAATTGGGAGGAAGATATATACTCTTAATAACTCACTATTTTAATTTGATTCCTTGATAAAACTCATAGGTACCTCAACCAGCTACTTCATCTTAGCTAATCAAAACTAACATAGCGAACATGATGGTGAGAAGGGTGAAAGGCTTCAATTGGGTTGTTGTTAAGGTGTTCTTGATGCCTCTAAGGCCATGGATGGTATTTAAAATTTCCATTAACTCCCTCCCATGTATTTTAATGAGTAAATAATGATTTTTTTTGAATCCAAATGTGTAGGGTGTGTGAAAGAGGACTTTCTTAGAGTGTAGGCAATGATAGCTCATTTATAGATGACCAAGACTGAAATCAATGCATGGAAAGGCATGCATGTAATCCTTACCTCTTATTCTAATGATCATAAATATCACTAGCTAATTTTTGGATGTTCAAATATGTGTGGTTAATGAAGGAAATTTTTTGAGCCAAAATAAATAATTTCATGCCACTTTTCATGAGTTTTATGCCTTATATGGACACTTTTACTTCTTGACCTTTCATGGTCCCTTCCACAGTCTAATCTAATGCATAAGTAACTCATTCTTTTAGAATTATAAGTGTCCTTGTGACCTTTAGGTTTCTCTCTTATCCTGTCTCTCTCTAGTTATATAATAAGTAGCCATTTTTGCCTTTGTTACTTATTCTCCACCAGAGTATGGAGAAACCCTGCTCATTTTCATGCCATTGATCAATAAGACTAATTATTTATACCTCTTACATGATTATTATTAGTGTGTTATTTTTTAATGTTTATTTTTTCATAATTGATGACTCTTGTTTCATTATAATGATTATCCCATTCTCTCACCTATTTGTAATTGGAAAGGTTCTTCTTGTAGGTCATGTGAAGTGTTTTATGATGTGTCCAAGTTGAGTGAGTTAGTTTATTAAAATAGTGCCATTCTAGGCCTCTTTTTTAGTCCTAGAAGTGTATGTTTGGTTAGTCCCTTATTCTCATGTGTAACATACAGCTGGTTATTAGTCATCAACTATTTTGGTTTATCACCTCCCTTAAAATAGTTTTCTTTCAATTTTCTCTCACCCTTTTCCCTTACAAATTTTAGGTTTATTAGCCATACAAAGTGGTACATCAAGAGAGATATCCCTATCTAAAGATCCACCTCATTCTTAGGCTCACCATATCCTAGGGGTGTTTCAATTTTGCTATTTGGATAATGTGATATGAGACATCTCCTAAAAGGGTACAAATCCAAGTGACAATAGTTTTTGGCTCACCCAATGTGACTCTTAGTCCAAGAAGTTTAAAGACTTATGGTGTTTTCTTTCAAAAATTAGCCTTTAGAGGCATTTATCCAAGCATCAATGTTGAGATTACATCAGCTAATAAAATAGCCCAGGTATTCCTTTTGAAGATTTTTGATAATCTTTCTTTGTGTTCTTGATTCCTGATGAGGTTTCATGGTGGACTTTGGTATTGAGTTTTGTTTTACACAAGTTGGTGAGATATATCAAGCCTATGACATACCCTATCAGCCCTGTTATGATCCTTACCAGCTCCAACATGATGTATATTAGCCCATTCATGAAGTGTATCAGTCATATAGCCAACCTTCTTAATGTCTTGTTCCTCTTAGTCAAACTAGCCACTCCTAAAGTCAATCCATTTCCACCTTCAAGTAAACACTCTTTGGATATGAGAGGTACATGATAGATATTGACACACAAATGGGATATGGTCTAGATGTTCCTAGTCATTTCATTCATATGGTGAGAGATGCATTAGAGCTGGTCAAAAGAGAGTGGGCACCTATTGAGAGAGCCAATTGGCAAAGGCTCACAAGTGAGATGCTACATGTGAGTGGCCTAATTTCATCCTTGGAAGATACGCTAAAAATTCATGATAATTAGCCTCACCAAACTTACCATCCTTCCTATCCACTTACACAATATTTTTATTAGTCCTACATGGTTCCCACTCAAGAACCCAATCAAGCTTATCAAAGTCATCTTTTTGCCAATCAATTAGAAACAGAGTTGAAAAGAGAAACCTTATTTTTGAAGCAAATATTGATAGGTATATTGAGTTGGATGATATTTTTATTTAATAGTCCATTTCATTATCAAAAAAAGTGAAATATAAGCCCTCATTTCCCTCTCTAATTACATCCCCACCTTAAGAAGTGACCTCTAGATATGAGATTCTAAATTGGAGATAAGGTGGAGAATCCAAGTCTAAGGAGAACCCAATTTTATTCAACACTTCGTACAATCCTAAAAGTGAATAAATAAATTAATAAGAGACTCTTAATCCTAACATCCTAATCTAGAATAAGATAATGGATTCATGGGGAAAGAAAGAAGAGAAAATCCTAGATAAAGAGTGTGAAGTTGAGAAAGAGCTTGATCCTATGAAAGTCCCTCCCACCCTTCCTTAAGAGACTTCTTATGTTACATGTTAGCCTCTTATACTCCTTATCCTCATGATGATTCCTATTAACTTAAATATATACTTTTCTAAGAGAACTGAGCCAAGAAAATTGAAGAGTTAGAGTCAAGGATGAAATTGCTAAGTCAAGGTGTGATGGAAGGTTTAGACCCAAAAGAAGATCTTATGACTAAACACACCCCATATAAACTCCCTTAATAAATTTTTAAAGATAAATCAGATGTGAATGAAGTTATTTTCAAGTTGAATTAAGATAAACAATCTATCTTAGGCCAAGGTATACCTCCCCTTCCTCAAGATCTTCTAACATGATCCCCTACAATGCATTCTCAATCTGATTTTGAGTCATATGTTCCACCTCTACCAACTATTTCATCTTTTCCTCACCCAATAAGCCTTTTCCTTGATGGAAATATGATATGGGAACCTAAAGAGTATAATTTTGTTAATAAAAAATCATAAATCTTTGTTGAAGAAAGTGTAGGTCCTTGACAACCTTATTGGGCTAGGTCACCTGATTTCAAGATGCCTAGTATTGGCATCACCAATAAGGAGAAGGGAATTTAAGATCTTTAAAACTTTGAAAATCAAGATTATATTATTATGTCTAATGCATAATTTGAAATCCCTCAATAGTTATTAAGTGTTTAATAAAAGGTGAGTCCTTTTGCTGTGCCTTCTTGTTTGGCTGATAATGAAGAATGTCTTCCTTACATCAAAGAAGTCTTGGATGAAGTATTTTTATATTCTAAATAAGATGATGAAGGAGATTATCTTATTTATAACCTTCATTATTCTAATCAAAAATAATATGAGGGATTTTGACATAAATTTGAAAACATTTTCAATGAGTTTGAGTCTCTTAAGGGGTCTATAAATTCTTTAGAGCTGATTATAAGTGATAGTAAGCAAGATGGCATTTTTAAAAATGTCATAGAAGAGCCAAAGAAAATTTAACCTAAAAATTTAGAGGTTAAAATAAGATTTTATTTGTCTCAATATTCCAAGGAATAAGAAACCATTCCTCCTAAAATCATGCCTACAAAAAAGATGAAAGTTGATCATGAGATGAATAGTGGGCAGCAATATGACGTATGTGTACAAGGCCAAGAGGAATAATTTTACATTGGAGACATATTTGAATATGGTCTATTTTAAATCATAAAAAATGAAGTTCCAAGAAATAGGTCTGATCTATCAAGTTTTCAATCCAAAGAGAAACATTATTGGCACCATGATTCATCTCATGAGGAAGGAGATGAAAAAAACATTCCTTTTTATCTTAGAAATGGAGGTATTCTTAATTTTTATTTGTATATATCTTGTTATTTGATTCCCATAAGTGAATGTGTGTGTGTGTGTGTGTGTGTGTGTGTGTGTGTGTGTGTGTGTGTGTGTGTGTGTGTGTGTGCGTGCGTGTGCGTGTGCGTGTGCGTGTGCGTGTGCGTGTGCGTGTGCGTGTGCGTGTGCGTGTGCGTGTGTGTGTGTGTGTGTGTGTGTGTGTGTGTGTGTGTGTGTGTGTGTGTGTGTGTGTGTGTGTGAGTGTGTTTGTGTGTGTGTGTGTGTGTGTCTTATTAGTTTATTTACCTTATTTTGTTTGTGTCTCTTATTTTATGTGGTTTAGGTAGTTAATTGGTCTTGTCTTGATAAAGCATGGTCGTCAAGTGATCAAATTCCTCTTATTATATTTTAGACTTCAGATCACTCCCTAAGCCTATGGACTAATAAGGCTACTAGTATAGTTGGCATAATAGGCATCTTACCCATATGAGTCACTAATTTCTTGACCAAATTTGACCCTATAGGTCAAATTAGGACCATTATAGGAATATTTTTGATTTTTAGGTGTTTAAGGGTCTAATATTTGGTCATAAGGTGTATTATAGGTCATTTTATGTCCTTTCATGTCATATTAGTCTTGGTCATTAGTCATTTTAGTCCTTATATCATTTTTAGGTCAAAAAGGGGCATTTAATGAGTTTTATAGCCTCCTTGGGAAGTGTGAAGGTTTTAAAAAGGTGATTTAATGTCATAATTGTCCTAAAAGGTCTTTAGTAACTATTACTAACTAAAAAGTGGTAGGTTCTTTAGAAGAAAGAGTAGTTTTCTTGAAAAAGGGAAGAGTTTAGTAGTTATACGGTCCATGGGGGAAGGTGACACATGGGAGAAGATCATGGAATGTCTCTTTATCTTCCTCAATATCATTTCAACATTTTATATTCTCTATAAGTGTCATTTTTGAGCTAAAACCATTTTGATCCTTCTTCACCCTTCTGAACACATAGAACCAGTCTTTAGGTTTATACTTGCTATGGTCAACAATAGAGGTTTCAGGAAAAATGATCTTGGGAATGTATTCTAAACTCATTAATATTAATTTTTTTGTATAATTTTAGAGGAATGGCATCCTGTGCTTTATGAACCATCCTCATAAAGTTGACTATGCTTTTTTTCTTGCTAATTTGTATACTCTATAGGTTTTGCTCCATTTTGGATAAGTCCATACAAACTAGTTGCTAAGGTTGATTTAAAATTATGTTTTATTCCTTTTCTAATGTTTTATATGCTTAGTTTCATGTTTTAAAGTGTTTTTATGGGCTAATTATCTTAGATTGAAAGTGAAGACACTTTTCTATGTAACAGGTAAGTTTCCACCATTTTCAAGATTCTCATGATTTAGAAGTGATTATAGGGGTGGAAATAATTTAATTATCATTTATTAAATGTCTTCCTTGTTACCTCCCCTTAAAATATTCATTATCTAAATTAATCTTCATAGTTTGTAGTCATATGCAAGAAACATAGTCACATTGGCATGAACAGTCAACTTTCTGCTTGTTCTTAATTGTAACCATGGTGCTTGAGGAGTGTCATGTTGAAATGGAGTGAGAGAGCCTATTTCAAGTTATAAAACATCATGATGTTTCATTTAAACACCTTTATGAGATATTAATTAACTTGAAGCGCAAACACATATCCAATTTCCAACTCATACTTATTGCTTGTGCATGATAATGGCCACCTACAATTGGTGTTAATAAGAGGGTAAGAATATCAAAATAGAGTTTTTGACCTTGTTTTAAGCCTTTCATGATTAAAGAATTATTTTTTGATTATTTAAAAAGTTTTATATCCCATTCAAGGTTATAAATAATACAATTTCCCACACTTGCATATACTACCTACACAATGAAATAACCACCTTCAAGTTACCCTAACAAAGAGTTGATGAGTCACTTTAGATTGTTTAAGCATATGATGAAACCATTAATAAAGTCTTGGTGTGTTATGTATATCATTTAAAACTCATTTGAGATGTTATATTTCTATGATATTTGAAACCACCTTCCAAATATCCAATGATAGTTTTTAGGGACATTTTCACCAAAAGTACAAAATAGAGAACCTAGTAGTTTTGTGGAAGCTTTATTATAGGGTTGTCATGGGATTTGAGGAGTATTTATGACTGAATATGATATAAATATCATAATACAATATATTTTGATTGAATGTAATCAAGAGAGAGTATGGAAGATAGTTTTTGAGATGATCAAAATTGTCAGTTTATACACTAAACCCAGGCAATGATCATTTACAAGTTTGAGTCCCAAAAAAACCTTTCACCAAAGTTGGTAGTATTGGGCCATGTATTAAAATTTGTATATTCCTAGATGATTTAAAATATAATTCATGGAATAAATATCATAAAATGAGGATTATATACTATATTTTGCTTCTGATGTACACCTACAGGCTTCTCTTGCCTAAAACATGCCACCTACAACCATCGTAATGCTCAGAATTAAGAAGAGGTTCACATTGAAGGGTTTGAGACCTAATTTAATTATTAAGAGGTTTAAAAATTATTTAATTATTCTCAAGGTTTCATAAATCCTTATGTTTTGGAGTATTTCAACCTTCAAGTTTAATTGACCTACAAGGCTAATCAACACCTACAACTGACTATAGGAGTATACAATATAAGATTGAAGCTTGAGTATGAAAAAACATACAATGGTATGTGAATAATGAATAAATTTTGCTTATAGTATTCCCAAATAATATATTGTGTAAATTTCCATGGAGATAATTCTAATCTACAGGCCTTTTGACTCTAAAAGTCAACTATAGTCGACTGTCACAAATAGTGAATAGAAAAGTAGTGCTTTTGGTGTGGGAATGGCATGAAGATGAGTCATATTAATTTAATCCATAACCAAAAATGTCTTGGGAGGTGTAAATAATTTTTTTGACATCATTTTATGGTCTAGATATTGAATAATAACTTACAGGGGTCACCTTTGAGGAAGGAAAATGCAAAACATAGTCAGGAGTTTATGCACATAGTATTAACTGAGAAAAGGTTATAAAGAGTATCTTGGGAGTTGGATTTATAAATAGATATGGAAAAACCTTAATAATTATCATAATATTATAATTACACATTAATAATTTATTTTGGATATGGAAGAAGAGATCTAAACAAGTAACATATAGTCTACACCAACCAAACTTGCACACAGTATTCTTTACATGGCCTATTTTAGGTTATAAGGGAGTTAGAAGGTCAAATTACCTATTAAAGGACCCAAATTGGGTATAAAGGGTATAAATAACCTTTATAATCCTATAAAATATTCATTTTTCTTGGTGAAATAGTGTGAGTTCCCTTCATTTTGTCTTCGACAAAGGGCACTCCCCTTATGTATAAATTGGTAAGTTTTGGGGTAAAGGTGACAAAAGGTGGACCAGGGGATATTTATACATGGAGAGGAGATGTGTGAAGTGGTACCATAGATATAAAAACATGAGGAACATATCACATAATTAGGGGACCCAAAAAAATGGCCTAGGTGTCTAAATTTGCAAATAGGTTTTTTAGGTAGGTTTAGGCCTAGAGGCCAAATGGAAGGTCACTTTCACTTATAGCCTTGATAGATAATTTTAATCCATTTGGAATTATTTTGAGATAATTTTTTACACGTTAAAAATATTTATATTAAAATTAAACCATGAATAAGTCATTTTGGTCTTTAAGATAACTCAAGCCTATTAGGCAAGGTTTAAGCCTAGTGTCCAAATGGGGAGTCATTCACACTTCTAGCCTTAGATATGAATTTAAACCTATTGAATAATGTTTTATGGGATAATATATAGGTTTTAAATCCTTTTAAATTTATAAATGTTTTAGGGGAATCCATATTTGGCCCAAAGGCAACATTAGGCATGTGTAGATGAAAGGAAAGAGCTCGATCGGTCAAATTTGAATGCTCATATCTCCCTTGGAACATTTCATGGAGATACAAGAGGATTAAATGTGATATCAGGGGTCCTGAAGATCATTATTATGGAATTTTTTTTCAATTTTAATGTCAAATTTTTATGAACAAATCCTAAGAGGGTAAAATAGGCCTAAACCCTCCAAAACCCTTGTTAATGACTAGTTCAAGAAAATAAGGTTAGAGATGCATAAAAATGGACTAGTTTGACTGTGAAAGTTATTATAGGTTATATATAAATATCTCAGTCTCCCATTCATACTTTTGGAATGTACTAAATTGTAAAGATAGAGTGCAAAACATGGTACTTTTGACTATTTTGTGCATTAAACAGGTTCTAGGAATATTCAAGAGATTAAATAAAGTTTGAGAGGAAGATATTGACTTTAAATAAATCAATATGGTAATATTATTCCTTGTAAAAAATTATAAGTTAATTAAATATTTGCTTCATCTCAGCTAGTCAAAACTGGCATAGTGAACATGATGGTGAGAATGATGAAAAGCTTCAAGTGGGTCACTTTTGAGGTGTGTTGAATGCCTCTGAGTCCATAGAGGGTATTAAAACATGTCATTAAATACATCCCATGTATTTTATTGAGAAACTAATTCCTTTTTTTAAGCCAAGTGTGTAGGGTCTATGAAAGAGGAGTTTCTTAGATTGTATATAGTGATAGTTCATTTCTAGATGATTTCAAATGACCAAGACTATAACCAATGCATGTAGAGGCATGTCTAAAATCCTTTCCTCTCATTATAATAATAGTAATTATCCGTAATCAGTTTTAGTATGTTCAAATAGGTGTGGATAATTAAGGTAGTTTTTAGCCAAAACAAGGAGTTTCATGCCACTTTTCATGACTTTTATGCCTTGTATGGACACTTCTACTTCTTGGCCTTGTAGGATATATTCTACACTCACTTCCCATGCACAATTAACTCATTTTATTATCATTAAAAGTTTGCTTGTGACATTTTGGCATCTCTCTTCTCCTCTCTCACTCTCTAGTTCTATAATAACTAACCATTTTGTCCTTTGTAAATTATGCTCCACCTGAGTATGGCAAAACCCTACTCATTTACATACCATGGATCAATAATAATACTTATTTTTATATATTCCATGACTATTCTTAGTGTGTTCATTTGTAATTTTTGATTTTGCATAAGTAATTAATCTTATTTCCTTATCATGAATGTCTCATTATCTCACCTATTTACAATTGGAAAGCTTCTTCTTGTAGGTCATGTGAAGTGTTTTATGATGTGTGTAGGGTGAGTGAGTTACTATATTCAAATAGTGCCATTCTAGGCCTCTTGTTTAGTCCTCTTATCCTAAACATTCATCACAACCTCATAATGTAACATTGATGTGAGAAGATGTAGATTGGAGAAGTGTATGTTTGATTAGTCCCTTGTTCTCATTTGTAGCATGCAGGTAGTTGGTATTCATCAACTATTTTGGTGTATCACTTCCCTTATCATAGTTTTCTTTCATTTTTCTCTCTCCCTTTTCCCTCTTAATGTTCAGGTGTAGTATTGATCTAAAGTGGTACATTAAGGAAGCTATCTCTATATAGAGATCCACCTCATTCTTAGGCGCACCATAGCTTAGATGTGTTTCAATTATGCCACTTAGATGAGGATATCTAAGACAAATACTTAAAGGGTGCAAATCCAAGTGACAACATCTAGTAATAATTGTATAGGAGATGCCCCCAAGTGGATAGATGTATCACATGAATAAATCTGGACTAGTGTATTGACACTAATGGGTAGATGATAACAAGTATGGATCAATGTATTAGACCAAGGTCCTATATGTAATCTTCAAGCACTTGAGAAGAATAAGTGAGGCATATGTATCTAGTAAAATGGCCTATACAAATATAGCTATAATTATGTAATATCTAACAAGTAGTAGAAATGTCAACATAGAAATGCATATAATCTATAATTTTTTATTTGTTTTAGTATTATTTGAATGTTTTTTTAATTTTGATATGTTATATTATGTTTGTGTTTTCTAGATATAATCTATGTACAAAGAAATTAAAATAAACTATTTATAAGGAGAAAGAGAGAGTAGGAATTATGTAAAAGATTAGGAACCATACTAACTGATGAGTCTCATAGGAGAATCACTATCACTATAGCCTAGGTTGAAAATAGGAATGATAATCTCTCATGTAGTGTGATTGCTACGTTGTAGCTAAATGTTGTTTTAGTAGGAATACATGTATTGTTCATCATTAATATCATAATATTATTCAACATTAGAATCATGATAACCTAGAATGCTAAAGGGAATTACTTCATACTATGGATTTGACCTTTCTAAATTA
The DNA here is from genome assembly GCA_037957365.1 of Torreya grandis. Taxonomy (NCBI): domain Eukaryota; kingdom Viridiplantae; phylum Streptophyta; class Pinopsida; order Cupressales; family Taxaceae; genus Torreya; species Torreya grandis. The sequence goes on along the minus strand of JARHVA010003056.1, from coordinate 1,051,345 downwards.
TGGTTTGGTATATTGATTGTGATTTTTCTCTTTGACATTGTGTTTATTATAGTGTTGTGGAGGATAGTTTACTAGAAAACCTATTTTGAAAATGCTTGTTTGTGTATCATGATTTTGAATTTGCAACTTATGATCTTTCTATTTCTATAGCATGCCCTATGTATCTAGATGTTTTTCCTTGATAAACTATGTCTATGAATGATTTGCCTTAGGATTGTCAATAAAACCCAAATCTTGTTGACCAATATTATCAACTTCTAGAATAGGAGTAGTTATGCCCTGGGCCTTTCCGAAAACCTTGACCATGATAATTATACTATTGTAGATACTTGTGACTGAAACTATACCATATTGAACATTGATACTTATTTTGGAGAGGTATATTTGTTAGATTTATCTGTGCTTGTTGTACTATTTCTTTATCTTATAATGATATTAGAATCTTGCTTTGTTCTGAGTTATGCTTTGGTAACCATTTTTGTATTGTTTCTTAATGTGACCCTTTTTAAATCTATATATTTTCCATTATATGTTGTGTGGATGATGTGTCATTATATTAGTCATCTATATCCATTATCTCTTGTAGTTTCCTTTTCAATGCTAAACATGAATCAGTGTCGTGCCCATGAAGTCTATGATATGAAAAAAACCATTTGGATATCCTCATTGGGTGTAAAGGAGGTATGTTTATCAACTTAGCTTTAATAATTTACATTATTATTTCACTTTAAATCTTATTTCTCATTTGAATAATTTTTGAATCACTTGTTGTAAATTTACTTTGTTTTGATTTATGATTTCAATATGTAACATTGTTTTCCACAAATTGACTAAGTGAAGATGTATATACATGAGTTACACTATTCTGACCTAGAAGAATTTGTCTTGTAAATTAAATTTCTAATGTTTTAATATTTTCATATAATAGTTGATTATGATATTGTAAAATTTCAATTATCATGCTCATACTGATAATTTGATCACTTAGATTTTCACAAGTGCAAACCCTAGTTGTTTTTGATTGAACATGTAGGAACACACCTTGTAGGGAAGAGGTGTGAATAGGTTGAGTATGGGGAATAGTTACATTGGTATAGGCTAATTCATCTTGTTAATGAATGTTAAATGGACTTGGTTAGAGGGAAAGTGTCTATCACCCTCATGGATATGAGGAGGAGAAGGAGATTATTTCCTATGCATAGGATACGACATAAAAAATTGAAACATAGTTGTTAGATTATGTGTTAAATCCTCTATGTGTGTATGGTTTTTCTTATTAGTGGAATTACACATAAGAATATTATAAAATGATATGAGATATGACATATATTGAAATTTATATCAATTATCATCTATACATGTGTTTATGTCTTTTATGATTTCATTCTAAATTAAAGGAAACAAACATGCAAATGAAATTATTAAGCTTTGAAACAAAAAGTGATTGATTTAATGTACCATTATGATCATGATTGTATTAAATATAAATAATAAGATGTATGGATCTAAAATTTGAGTATAAATATAAAAGGATACAAACCCTAAATGTGTCTAGGGTTAGGGATTTTAAAATGTAGGGTTTCTTTACAATAAATTTAAATAAATTGAAACGCAATATGAAATTTATTTAATTAGCTAGGTTGTATAAAAACATAAAAAATAGAAGTATTCAACCCTCATGTATTGCAAAATTTTTTTTATTAATGTAAACTAGGGTTTGAAGCAATAGTCAAAGTAAGTCAGGTTCACTAAATGATTTAACCTTTTTGGGTTTTACAAGTGTAATTCCTATATTTAGATTACAGGGCTAAGATGTCTAAATTAGTTACATAAGATGCAATAATTAAGTATTAATATTTTATACATTTTAACCTTATTTAACTTTCTAAAATTAGTAATAAATATTTTTAAATAGGGACTTATCTAGAAAGTGACTATCATAAATGATCTAGGTTTTGAAAACCAAGTTATAGACAGTTATGAGTGTCATCAACAAGGTCTCGATATTAATTTTCTCATTGAATAGTAGTCCCCCACCTAGATAATAGTGCCACACTTATATAGTGTCCTTAAATTGGTTCTAGTTTCCTCTTTGTAGGACCATTCTTATTTTTTTTGGATCACTTGTGGTTGTGTTTCTAGGTCCTATTCCTACACACATGAAATCTAGAATCCTTTATTGTTCCCAAAAAATATAATTTTAAGAGAAAGCCCTAAGGATATTTAAAATTATGGTATGATATGAAAATGTTTATTTATTAAGAGGATAGGCTGGATGTCCTCAACACCCTGATGTGAAGAGATTTGCCTACATACAAATACTCTAAGGAGGGATCAATCAAAATGTATTTCTCCCACCTAGTTCTTGATGCAAGTGTAAGTGAATGATAGAATGAGAGTGGTGTTAAATGCCTTGAATTTGCTTGAGATTTGAAATATTTTAAATATGGGCTTGGGGTTGTTATAGATGGTAGTATGTAGAATTAGGGTAGAAAAGGGATCAAATACCTTAATTTTGCTCAACATGTTTGTTGTTTGGATAGGTTTTTACATCTATTTCCCATCTCTTAAATAGAGGTCAAATAGTTTTTTACTTATAGAGATATATATCTTGTGTGGATAAAAAAATGTGCTTAGACCAACCTTAAGATGGGAAGACATTTAAAAAAGTATCCATTTGAGGGAGTTAGGGAAAAGGATAATAATGCCTATTTGGGGACACTAGTACCATGTAGATATAGTGTCCCAAATATGGTGTTAATGTCCATCTATTCGACTATTGGGAAAACTATTTAGGGATTTGGGAAAGATATCTTGGGACTATGGTTGAATTTATTATAGATATTTATATTCTTGATAATGGCTAAAAAGGTGTGGTAAATTCTCTAGGATAGGTCTAGGGTTATGCTAGGAATGTGCTAACTCAAATAACCCTCTTAGCATCCAAATATAACATTTAGGTGATTACATAATGCATTGTCACATAAATTCATAGTCACCATTATAAATATACCTTCATTCACACTGTATATCATTCATCAACCTATCATAATAATTATTCCTCATATGGTGTTGACTATAGGAATTTTTATTCTCTAATGCCCTATGATGGGTATATAGACACATAGTTATACCTAATAAATTACAACATGAAATGCAATGTGAAATGAATAACAATAGATAATGTTATGAAATTCTAACTCATAGGTTTTTTGTTGGGATGAGATCAATAGTTCATTTATAAGATGGATGTAAACAATGTAGACCTTGTGCAAGTGAAAGTTTTGTTGATAAAAGAATATAAACTAAAGAGATTCACAAGCTAAACCATTCAAGATTTAAAGGATATTCAATAGAGATCAGGAGAATCAATTATAGAATATGATCATGGATTTTTTGATGTTATGAAAAAAATTGAATTCATTCTGCAAGATAAATATAAGGTTTATTGAATCATAGAAGGACTCTGACTAAGAATTAGGTTTGCCATTTTATAGACTCAATATCTTAATAAAGATAACACTCAATCTATTAAATTTCAATTAGAAAACATAGAGGACTATGGGGACAACCCCATAATTGGTTCCAAGGTTAAATTATATGTATTTGAGAAAACATTAATGAGATGCATGAAAAAGACAAGACTAAACTAGGTCTATGGTGTACAAAGTGTAGATGAGAAAGACATCATAGAAATGATTATCCTAAGATTAGTCATGAATTCACTGAGATATACATAGTAGTAAGTCATGTGACTTCTAAGCGTCATTTATTATAGCACTATATATGGAAATTTTAGGGTTTATTCTATAATATTTGTAAATCCACAAATCATGATGAAATGAATTGTCAAGCATTATAGGAGTTGAAGGAAGATATTACTAAGAACGTCTTTATAGTTATAGTACAATAAGTACCATATATGAAGTAGGCAATTTAAAGACAAGAAATGGATATGAACAATATGACCTAATGTAGTCTAGGATGGATGACATCATCACCTTAATATCATATGCCTTTATCATCATAGTATCAACCATAGGTCCTATGAAGCTATAAAAATACATCATCTCCATCATACCAATATTTTGATTAATATAACAACTATAAACCAGAATGAATCTTGAAAAACAATAATCAAATTAGGTCCCAATTACCCTTCAACACTAGTATGGTGGGTATGATGCATAGTTAAGAGAAAAAGGTTGGTATGATAGATAAAAATAATAAGGTTGGGGATACCAAAAAAATAAATGAGGTTATAGAAGGGGATACAAAGGTATATATAGTGGAGGATATCAATATAGTTATAATAATGACAATCAACAAGCTTGACTACCAATGAAATGTTATCTATGTTGTTATATAACCATTATACCAAGAATTGCCCTAATAACTTTTAGAGACAAGTTTAATATGTATACTATAGTGTATACGGCTAACACCAAATAGAATATTATTTGGTATTAGACAAAAAAAGGAAGGATAAGATAGTGTTAAATGTAAATATGATCAATGTGTAGCTAAAGGAAAATGCATTTATAAATATCTGAGTAAGGGTTACCACCTTTGGAAATGCCTCAAGATTAGGGAATTATAAAAGTACACCATGATAGATATCTCAATCCTGCTACAAAAAATAATATGATGTATTAATCTTATGCATGTCTTGCAATAAATATAATACAAACCAAATTTTGAGGGTAATAATATATCCATTAATTCCCAAATGTATGGATAAATTATTAGGATCATAAGATAAGACAGTTTTGTGATTGCTTTAATAGACTTGATGAAGTTAGTCATCATACTGTACAATGAGGATATCTCCTAGAACATCACTAATGTCCTACATAATCTTATAAATTATGGGGAAAAAGTTTAACAATAGATTGATAAGGTAGTCTAGTATGTTAAAACAAAGAAACATTAGGATTTTGATTCTTGAATGGATATTGAGTTAGTTAGGTATGAGATTCTAAATGTAGTAATTGATTTTGGCAGCATAGTCAATATCATTTCATAATCAACTTTGGAATCCATTGGTTGACTGACTTCAAGATACAATCTAGTCAATCTCAATATGGTGGATTATGGTTAGGTTGAGCCCATAAAAGGGTTAAAGTATGTTGAAATAAAAGTAGCTAAGCTCAACCTACAAGGAGATTTTAAATTCATTGACATGAAGACAACATATACCCATTATCCTATATTAATCAACAAGAAATGGTCTTATGATGGATAAATGACCATAAATACTATGTGAAACCAACTATAATCACATCAAGGGGATAAAATAGTATTCATACCCTTGAATAAGTCTAAGTAAAATCCATATATTATCACAAAAGAGTTAGAGTCCCCTTATGCCTATGGGGATAATAGTTGGTTTATAGTTGGTAAAAATGAAAGGAACAATTCTTTGTAACCTATAGAATATCGAGATAGAAATTCACACATTATGTAGAAAGAAGAGAGACCAATATATCAACCTATTTATTAATGCTTGAATATGTATCAGAAGGTGCTTAGAGTGTTTACGGAAACACTTCTCATTTTAGAATTTATAGCATGAGATGTAGTTTATGATAATATTGTTATCTATGATGGAATAGAGGAACAATATATAACTATTTCACAATAATTATAATGTTTGGTGGTTGGAAACCACTATGGCTTATAAATATTTGTAAATAAGAGGATGATCTATGATAATTAAATTTAAGTATGCTCAATTCTATGTCCAAAGCTAAACTATGATGGGTATATACAATGATGTTTGAATCTAAAGTGAAATAGTTAAAAAAGAAGAAAAATTAAGGGTAGGGTAGAGAGAAAATATGTTGCTACCGATCTTAATTTTAGATATTATGACAAAGTTAAAATATCCTCCAAGAATGTGCTTAAAACCAATGTATTATATGAAATAGATTAAGATCAAATCTTACCATACATTAGGAAAACTTATAAGGAATGTGAAAAATAATGCAAATAATAACCAAGTTTACTTTAAATATTTAACCCTATAAGTAGATAGCTTATGCACATCTACAAATGTAAAGCAAATAGAATGAAGTAAATTAGAGAACCTTCAGCTATCCTAGCTAAGCACATGTTAATAATTATTCATTCAAAGGTACACAACAAGAGTCTACAATAACTAATCAAATTATACAATTTAGAATAGACAAGTGAGAGAGAAGCCATATAAAATTTCACACAAACAAAATGAGAGAATATTTTCATAATTATCTACTTGCATGAGTTTCTTGAAGTTTACACTAGTTTTTATCTCAAAAACACCCTTTTATTCTACAAATGAAAATACTCCTTTTATGTAATGCAAGAAAGTATGTCGATCAGTTATATCAAATTAAAAGTGTACAAGTGTAAGGACAATTATCCTTTCTAGAAAAGCTATAAAATACACTAGAATTTCCAAAATGGATTGACCTATAGGAAAATGTGCTTACAAGTTACACATGCCTTTACAAAAGTATATTCTATTTTCAAAATATTACAAATCTCTACAAGATAAAATATTCCTAACTTTGTGGACCCTATGTTAATGTAGTCCCCTAATTTACCTATAGGATATTCAATCTGTAATGTTGATCACTGATGAGCTACAAGTCTACAATTCATCTCATGAATAGCTCTTCCTCTTGTATCTCTATGTCATTTAGATTTTTCTAAACATTTTTAATATCTTATTTGATTCCTCTTACATCTCCCATCTTCCCTTTTGATGATAAGAGTAGGCCCGTGATTCTCTTATTTTTAACCCCTATTTTTCCATGCCCTTGGCTTCTCACTTCTTGCATAAATTGAGTAGTTTTGAGACTAAGATCCTCATCTGTAATGAGGCTCAAAGAACTAAGTGAGGTAGGCTCTTTTATTAGACTATCTAATATGTACAACATTTTATCCTCTTGTTGTTTGAAGTCTCTGACAATGTCCTTTATTTGCTTGAATAAACTGTTTATGGAATTCATCTTATCCATTAATATGGCCATAGCCATGTTGAGGTGTGCTAGGATGCTTGTCCTAAATTTTGGGACTCTATTTTTAGTCAATGATTTAATGAATTCTTTCACCTCATAATTTGTAGCCTACCATTAGCTAATTTGGCTTATAATTATATTGCTTTGCTTGGTCATTGTACTTTTTTGGTCTTTACTAACTTTAAAGAGTTGAATAAATTTTTCATGGAACTTTAAAATTATTGGAATCTATCCTTTGGTATTTCCAAGATTGTATTTTCCTTTAAATACTTATTTTGTTGAAATATCCCTTTGATCATTATTTGTAGCTAGTCTGATTGGGCGTGAGCCATATCAATAAAATTCTCTTCAAACATGGGGGCCTCACTAGGATTTTGGACCCATATTGTATATATTTTAATAAATGGTTCCACCTTCTGAATGGTGAATTATTATCCTCCCACCATAGCTTTTTTATCAATCATTCTCTATAGATTGGTAGTTCTTAGGTCAAATTTGACACCAACTAAAGATTGTATTTCCTCTAGAATTGGGATCTCTATTTATGTTCCACTTGACTCCTCAATCATAGCCATCATATGTTATTCTTCTTTATATAAAACCATAATCCATATCTTGAGCTCATTGTGGATTGTGATGTTCATTGACTTGGTCATGACCCAAGGGTGGTGTAGAGTAGGAATATTTAAAAAATTGCCATAGATAGACCATTATCTTCACTAAAGATGTTGACCTCACTAAAATGATGAGTGAAGGTTAGTATAGGATTATTATCACTATTGAAACTAATGCTAACTCAACTTTCCTCTTTGGGTTAATTGTGGTAATAGGGACTAAATCCATTGTCACTTATTTCCCATTCTCTTCTTTTGTTTCCTCAGTTTGACCTTCCTCTTCATGAACATCTTCCTCATATTATTGGTAGGCACTAAATAAAATTTGTAGTGAAATTTATACTATTTTACCAAGATTTAATGCTACTATATCAATGTATTCAATAGTTGACCCTAGTTTTTTAGGCTAGGCTAAAGATGAGGCCACCTCACTAGGTCTCCTTTCTTCAAGTCATTATTGAGTTTGTGGTTGTGTAGGAGGAGGTCTAGAGGATTGACCCCTTAAAAAATGGTACTATCTTAGACCAAGTTTCAAGATATCATCATCACCTTTATGGTCCCTCATCAACCTAGCCTCTGGGTTAATGTTGCATTTTTTAACCTTATCATTACTTTATTGAAAGATAATGCCTTTGTGTACATCAAGTCATAGACTCTAGGTAGATGCTCATATACCACATTTATCATTTTTTCTTTCAAGTGTCCCACCACTCTTGCTTGGGGGTCCCACTATCTAAGTTCATCATGTTGGAACCTAAAGGAGGCTTTATTTCTAGAGGTAGCCTCAATGTTGTCCCATTACTAAAATGTAGTCCTACCAATGTTCATGGGTAGGGTATGTAGCAGTCCCTTCTTCTTGCTTTTACACACACCATCATACCATTACATACCTCATATGATACATCTTACTTAGCTAACTTGTTTGGCACATGGATTGGTATCATAAGTAAGGTGAATTAGGTTACCTCAATCCTGATGATGGTGAAATCTATGTAAAATAGATGTCACCAATGAATTTAATAGATTTTTTGACTAAAGGACTAACTCTTGCCATTGGGATTCCATTTATGGCCTCTGTCAAGGTTGGATAGACATAGCAATCCCATATGAAATAAATATGGTCCCTATAATTTAATATGTGAAGCTTTGATTAGAATTGGGATACTATATATGTCCTTTTAGGTGACCATCCTCTAAAGTTATGGATCTTGGTAGTGGTAAGGAGGGAATCTAATAGGTAGGACATCATATAAAACTAGTTCCTATTCCTTTTCTTGACTGTAACAATCTACCTACACAAACATGTGCTAATAACATTATCAATGAAAGTGGTGGGTTTCTTTTCAACCATAAAATATACAAAGGGTACCCATATTCTATCAACATAAATGGTGGTGGGACTTCCACATAACCTAATCATTAGAGTCATAATCAATCTAATCCTAAGTTAGAATTGGCTAATAAGGATGTTGTTATTGAGATTAGAAAAGATAATCTATGAAGTGAGGATAGTTTTCAGGTCATTCTTCTTGGTGAATTCATTACTTGTGGCTATATCTACTTGGGGATTCTGTAACTTATAGTAGTTATCAAAATCAGCGGAAGAAATATAAGATAAACTTTTGTTGATATGTTCATTGACTAACATACCATTTTTAATCTTGTAATCTTTGAAAATAGGGAAGATAATATCTATGCAGTGAAGTACCTCTAGTTTTGTTGCATCATGATGAAGGCCTATAATTTAAATGGAAACTAGGTTATAGTACCTCCTTTTGATTATTATGTTCTTCTCATCTTCCTTAGTGATGGTAAGCATCTCCTCAATGGTCTAAAAAAAATTGATACCAATTATTATCTCTCATATTTAAAGCTACTACATTTAATTTTCTATCTTTGAAGATTCTCCCCTCTATGTCCAAGGTTAAATAAATATATATACATCCTCTAGCTTATTTTCTAGCTACCATGGCTATGAGTCTATTCAAATTTCTCACTTGTGGTCTAAAACTTGATCTTGGATCAAGTTTACATTTGCTCAAATGATGATTCTCTGAACTGGACATGATTGTGATCAATTTAGGATCAAATTAGGGATTTTATAGACTTTAGGGCTTTTATGTAGTTTTAATGGTGATAGTTATTTTCACTTAAGTAAATGGTGTGCTTTAGATTTTAATTTATATCATGTGTTTATACCTTAAATTTTTTGAGCTCACAAGCTTTAGATTTGGAATTTTATACATATGTGGCATCTCTATGGCACTTTTATGGCAAATTATTCATTAATGTTTAAAAACATGACTGTTACTCCTTTAAAATCTACTTTTATTTTGTATCATCATATTATTATGCATGGATAAATATTGTTTATTGATATTGATCCTAAATATTTTACACCATTAGCCACACTATATGTTGGGTCCTCAAGTTATGCCATTTAGCAATCCCACATGCCTCTCAAGCTCTATCGAAACATATTTATAGATCTTGCACTATTAGATCTAGTGGGTATAAATCAATGTAGGTTATTGATATCCAAAAGGTGCTTAGTCTTTAGTGTGCACTAAGCCCTGAGGTTATGCAACTTAGAAATATTATGGGCCTCCCAAGCTTTGTGCCTTGGCAGTTTTATCAACTCAAATGATTTTTCCATCTAGCATCCTCAAAATAATTTGGAGCTTCATTTAAAAGTCCTAACTTGATATGCTTTATTGATCTAGATCTGTATGATAGAATACATATCATCGGTCTTCAAAATATGCTCATTGTTTAAACTAGTGTCCACTACTTGAATTTTCAACCATCAATTTTGATACATTATATTAATCCCACCTAGGTAAATGTGGCATATATATCATTATCCAAACACTTGAACATGATTGGTTCCTACATTTATAAAATATTATATAAGCCTAAGAATATAAATGTTAGATCAAAATATTAGATTAATGTTTTATTTCATATTAATAAATATGAATAAAATTTAGCATAAGGTTTTAAGGCAGGTTAGGAACATGATAAAAAATGCTCTATGTTTAATAAAATCATAACTTAAGTCCTTATCCTAAGCTTAAAACATGATAAAAAGTCCCTTTGAATAATTTAATTCCTAGTGTAAGACCCTATCCTATGGTTTTGTTGTATTAATAAATACTATGAAAACCATAAGGTAAAATTTAGGATAAGTCTACGTTATAATAATAAAAGGGGCCCTCTTATTTTATTGATTTGATCATGCACCATCAAATCTTTGACATCTACTCAAATTCAGGTTGTAGATCATGATCCATGGATTAGAACACCATTGGTTTTGTGGATTTAATTTTTAGACATGTCAGGATCATCTCATGCCATCCAATCAACTTTGCTTGATTAAACATGGGTCATTTATCTTGAAAATAAGTACATGGTTTAAGTTAGTGCTCGAAGACATATAAAACTTAGGATAAAGTCCTAAGATTAAGGTATCATTTATGTTAATAAACATGAATGGAGCCTTAGAACTAAGACATTAGTCTAATTTTGTAATGAGAGGGACCATGCAAATAATAAATTTGGACCAATCTAGGAACATAATAAAGGGACCCCATAAACATTAAAATTATACCATACTAAAATAAAAAGGAATGAGAGGCTCAATATTTAAAGAAACCCATTATATAATTTTTAGACTAAGGTTTGGTTGTGTTTACAAAACACAACCAAGACATAGTATACAAATTAAGCTTGACTTCATAGAATTTTTTAAATTGTTCCTACCAATTTTATTATGATTGATTTTGAATTTTGTCCAAAAGAACTTGTGCTAGGGTTTCCTAATGGAGGGATTGTAGAAGCTTTAAACATGGATTTAACTTAAATTCTTTCAGACCAAAAGCTATTGAAATATTTAATAGGGACTAAACTACAAAATCAAAGCATAATCCATTCAATGAGGGTTCCATTAAACCTACAACTTGATTAGGGAAATTTATTTCATGATTTTGTCATTAAGAAAAATGTTTTGGACAAAATTTCTAGAATAATCCTCCTAAATATTCACTTGGTAGGGTCTTTTCATAGGACAAATGTCCGAAAGGGAACTTCTTATGGGGGAAGGGTACTTTAAAAAGTCTAAAGGATAATTAAGGAAGGTAAAGCACCATTTCAAAAAATCTCAAAGGATAATTTGAAAGAAGTTGAAGGGTATTCCAAAAAATCTAAAGGCTATGTGCCCTTCACACAAATCTTGAAGGATAATTTCATTAAGGTAAAGGTCACTCTCAAAAGAGTTGTAGACAATTTGCTATAGGATAGATGTTTTGGGCATTTTGTGTCATATAAAATGTCTAAAATAGAAATCCCTAAAGTTCACTTTAAGAAACAATAAGTTTAAAGCAAATATGCTAAAGGGTAAGTGCAAAGAGGCTAAAGGGCAATTATGTTAGGAAAAATGCCTGATAAAATAAGTCCATGGGGAAATTGTTTCAGACAAAATGTAAAAAATAATTGTCTCAACATATATAGACCAATTTCATAAGTCCCAAAAGAATTATTGAATAAATTCATAAAATTCACTTGGACAACGTATCCAAAATAAAAAACAACAATTATAAACATAACAAAAGGACTTTGTGTTTAGATTAGACCACATGAATAATAGAAAAGTCTAAAAGGGGGGATTGGGATATAAAAGGTAATAAATATGGGTGTTATACTAAGGTTTGGTCATGTTGAAAAACATGACTAAGCCTTAGGAAATAAAAATAAACTAATCCCATATATTTATTTAAAATTCTCCCATGTAAAACATTCCCACCAGTTTCAAATCAAGTACTCAAATTTAAACTTAGACTAAGGGTTTAGCTATTAAAATATGAATCTAAGAAACCAAAGTTTAGTAAGGAATCAGGTTAACATCAAAATCATGAAGCCCAAGCATTTTTCTTTCTATGTAGATTTTATTGGACCTACAACTTGAAACATAGAGATCCAATGTTAGCATTTTAGGTAAGGGTAAACCAGAACCATGAATAAATATGCTAACCAAACTAGGTTTGGGTGATCTTAAGATAAAAATAACATGAAATCATGCTAATGATATTATGATCAAGAGAATTTTCTATTTCAAGGCACAAATTTGAAAAAAATGACATAAGGGTCCTCATGTTTTATAAATGGGGGTATGTTGACCTCAACACTATTATAACAAAGTATTTGGTTAGGTGGGTTCATATAAAATAATGTGTTTCTCCATTAGTGTGCTCCTTGATGAAGTTCGAAGATGATTTTATATATCATACAAGTGTCATAATTATGGATTACACAAAGCCTACTCCTAAGGGTGTTCTAATGTGGGACTAAAAATCATCCATAAGTGGTGACTTAGATACTCACATGTTGAACTTGGATCGCAAGGATCATGAGTTATGACATATGTGAATGGTATTCACTACATAATAATAGATACCTCTATATTTTATAATAGTGTAGCTAAATCCATTTATATTGAGGCTTAAACACCATGTAAGAAAGTCGGATCAATGAGTGAGGGTACTTAGTTATGTACTAAAAGGAACTATTACACTTTGTGTGGCATCCATAAAAATATAAAAAGTCATTAAGAGGAAGCATGCCAATTCTTACATTTAAGGTTCTAGCTACTAGATACTATCAAATAGTAATAACCTTTCTTCAAATAAAGTCAATATATGGAGTTGCACATCTATCATTGTGTGGATATATGGACTACACAAGGTGTATAGCTGAGATATTGGGTGCACATATTTATCCATACCTTAGCAACTTTACCCATAGTCTAGTATATGCACCAAGAGTTCATACAAGAAACCAAGCATTGGGCACAAGTTTAGCAAGATTTCATTAAAATATTTATATTCAAAGATGATGATCCATTGGTTCATAAGGTCTTACATAAAATCAAAATCTTTCTCTATCATGGATACACAAAAGATTTGGAAATTATAGATGAATCATCATCAGAATAGGAGGTTGCAAAAGATTTGAATGTGGCACTATAAAATTATAAAGGTAGCTAATAAGAACAATATTTTGTCAAGAAATATAATAAAATACAATATGACCTAATAGAGTTCATTAATAGTGATAAATATCTTGATCTCAAAGGTTTATTTAAGCCATAATGGGAAACTAAATCAAACCTAATTCAAAATGTAGATTAGTTGGAAGAAGAAATACTACAAAACATAAACATTTCATAACAAAAAGACAAGTGCATTCTACAAGATTCTCTACCTAATGCATCAAGTAAAATATATCAAGATCTATTGTAAAATATTGAGTGAAACATTGGAATAGAATCAATTCCTAAGCTTGTGATACTGGGAAACTATTGGGAATCAGAACATATTTTTAAGGTCTTATAATTTCTAAGGGAATATCAAGATGTGTTCCCAACCAAATTCTTAGAGGTAAAAAGTATAGATCCATATTTAGGAGAAATACACATAGAATTGAAATAATGAATTTGAATTATTAATAAGTGACCATATAGATTAAATCTCAACATGAAAATAAAGGTAAAAGCTAAGTTGGATCAAATGCAAAATATGGAATCATATATTTGATAGAAAAGGTAGATTGGATCAGTTCCATAGTAGTGAAACCAAAGAAAACTAGAGAGATAATTTTGTGGGGATTATTACATACTCAATGATGCCTACATGAATGATCCTTTTCCAATATCATTCATGGATGAAGTCCTTGAGTTAGTCCTTTAGTGAGTACCACTAGATTCTAATTGTAACAAAAGATTAAGTAAAAAAATGCTTTTGACTGAATGGGGTTCATTTTCATATAAGTTAATGCCTTTGGGATTTAAGAATGCACTCGTATTATTTTATAGAGCCATAGTAACTATGTTCAAAGATTTCATTCATTATTTCTTGGAAGTTTATTTAGATTATTAGGTTATTTTATTTTTATTTAAATAGTATTTTTCCAATAGGTGACCCATTCTATAATGGTGTTGATCATTACGTATTACTCTAAATCTAACAATTGCTTATTTTTTACACCTTTTGTTATTCTACTAGGTCATGTCGTATGCATATATGGAATTTTGGTTGATTCAAATAAGATTGTTGTCATCATATAGATGTCACCTCCTACTAATTCTACTGAAGTACACACATTTTTTAGTCATATTGGATATTACACAAAGTTTGTTAAAGGGTACACAACTATAATTACAACCATGGAAAAACTATTATACAAGGATATAAAATTTGAATGGACAACAAAATGAAAAAAAAATTATTTGAGATAAAATAAATGCTCATGAAAACAATAATTTTAGTCTTTCCTAACTATAATAATCTATTTCATATGCACATAAATGTTTCTAGTAATGTATTTAGATTTGTCCAAGAACAACTAAGAGAAGGTGGACTAGATCATCTTATACATTTTTCTAGTAGGAAACTATCTTCAACTGAGAAGCATTATACTACTACTAAAATGGAAGCTTTAGCCATGGATTTTGAGATATAAAGGTTGTAGCACTACTTATTGGATACACCATTTGAGTTATTTATAAATTACCAAACATTGTGATACCTAGTTAATAATCCTTGTCAAGAGATGAATATCTAGGTGGATCATGTTGTTTTAGGAATTCCAATTCCATATTATTATGAACCAAGGACATAAAATTGTTCAATTAGATCACCTTAGTAGACTTCATAATAGGGATGAACTAGAATAACTTGAAGATGAATCTCCAAATGTACATTTACCTAGAACTGCTATAATACAAAATATTATGGAAGATATTACTAATTTATTGAAGTAAGAAACTTTCCCTATGTATAATATAGAGTGAGGTAATAATTAAATGGACACTTGAGTTACACCTTATAGCCTCATTAATTAGTTTTTATACAAACTTGTTAGATATGATGTACTACATGGAGTAGCTCTATCAAATAAATGACCTCAATTGTTATAGGAAGCACATCAAGGGATTCTAGGAGGTCATTTCACAAGTGAAACTCTTGGAAGGAAAATTTTACAAATTAATCTCTAGTGGTCTACATTATTTTAGGATACCCACAGAGTCAACAAGCATTATGATGAATGTCAAAGAATGGGAAAGTCAAATCAAAGAGATGAGATGCCTTTGGTGCCAATGATCATGGATCAACATTTTTATAAATGGGGAATCAAGTTTTTTGGCCCTATAAGTACACTAAGAAAACAAATTTATGTGCAACAAATTATTACTAGGATATATTATTTCCCTAAATGAGTGGAATTTACTAACACTCCAAGCTGTGGTGTGAAAGATGCTACTAAATGTTTATATGAAAACCTCATTACAAGATTTAGATGTTTGATCAACATGATCAATGATAGAGGCATGAATTTTATAAATAATAATATCAAGGCTCTCACTGAGAAGTTTATGATATCACACCATAAGATAAAATTTTATCATCCACAAGTACAAAAATAGGCTGAAGCATCCAATAAAGTATTGGGAAAAATGATCATAAAGATTTGTAATGTACAAAGGAATGATTGGGAATATCTCATCCATATGATTCTATGGGCCTATAGAACAAACTAAAAAAGAGTTACAAG
This sequence comes from Torreya grandis, assembly GCA_037957365.1. Classification (NCBI taxonomy): domain Eukaryota; kingdom Viridiplantae; phylum Streptophyta; class Pinopsida; order Cupressales; family Taxaceae; genus Torreya; species Torreya grandis. The sequence goes on along the minus strand of JARHVA010003056.1, from coordinate 1,035,120 downwards.
GTTAACTCCTTTTCAACTAGTGTATGTCATGGAGGTAGTAATGCCTATGGAGTATATTATTCTTAGTGTACACATTATGATGGTAATAAGATTACATGATCGAGATTCATTGAAATAAAGGTTTAAAGACTTAAAAATATAAAAATAAATAGATAAAGTGAATAATGGATATATTATATTAACAATTAGAATCATAAAGTATGACATTATTGTAACTTACAATCTAAAAACTTTTACCCAGAATAAATGGTATTGCTTTATGATAGCAAATTTAAAGCATTCCCAATAAAGATATGCATTAGATGAAAATGACCATATCTTATTCATGAAGTGTCACAATATGGTACTATAGTGTTAAAATATTTATAGGAAACCATACTACCAAGACATTTAAATGGTTGGAGGCTTAAGCCTTACTACCTTTAATCTATATCATTCTATGAAAAATTGAGTGGCACCATATAGTTAGGATTTTATTAAATGTTTTTCTATTGGTTTTATTAGGTTATAATTTGTTATAGTGTGTTAATTTTAGTGTGACACATCAAAAAAATAAGAAAGTAATTATAATCATAAGGTGTGATTGTATTCTATAGATAACTCACAGGAGATAGTTGGGCACAACTACACCAAAGATAACAATTAAGTATAAGAAGGTAGGGATAAGTTAGGTCTATAGAATGAAAGGCTAATGGTCATGATGGACTATTAGTTACATTAAATTTCAAAATAGTACATCATTTTTGAGGTATATTGAGTAGTAAATGTATAGGTGAAATCAAAAAAATTGGATACATGAAATGAAAACTAGTCACATCAAATAACTATCAAAGGGTTAAACCAAATATTTTAATCACAAAATGTATTTTTTAGGGTAAATTATATTAAGTGATATTATTGGAAGGAGTAACACTCATGTGTAAATAGTTAATGTGTTCAAGGTAGTTAATGAGACAAAATTGGGTTCCAACAACTATATAAGAGCAAGGTATTGATAATGCTAAAACATTACAGACTCCAGATAACAAGATAATTCTATGATTTTATTTTAGAATACATTTTTTTGAACATATTTCAAACTATATCCCTATAATTCTTAACAACCATTCATCATAAATCATTGATATAGCCATAGACAAAGGTTAGTTATTGATCCTACTAACATATGAGTAGAAAGAAGAGATGGGGATTTGGTTAGGTATTCACCAAATCAAATACAATGACCTTGATCTATTTGATTTCATTGATTCAGTATAAAATAATTTATTTTCATAAAATCCTCAAGGAGATAAACAATCAGTAGCCTTCACACTTCAACATCCACTTTAAGGTTTTGACATAGAAAGGCTAATTAGGTTGCCTACATTTGGGAAAATGGATGAGGTCATGAGGACTTTGTTAAGTCTCTAAAGTGAAGCAGTTATTAATTTTTCTTAAGATATCAAAATTTAGATCACTACATAAATATTGATGTAAGCCGCATGCCTTCTAAATTGAGGTAAATCCCTACTTCAATATAAATCTAGAGCACCACCAATACATTCATACATGTGGGAAAAATATACCAAATTATCAAGCTAAGGAACACCATTTTATTCAATTAAATATGATTCAATGGACACTCTAGTCAAATGCATTATAAAAAAGGTTTTAGTATACTACCAAATAGTCAAATCAAGCAATGAGAGGAGTAATTAATATTACATATCATATGATACGATTATGGGAGGAATTTAATTAGATTGATTTTTTGGCATTTGAGATCACCACCAATATTGAGAAGGTACTTTCAAGAACCACACAAACATTTTAATACTAGATTTTGGTATTGTTATTGTGCTTCACATAGTATAAATCCCCACTTGGACTAGTTAATGTGACTACAAATTTTTGGCCCACTACTACCCTTGAAAGCATCACTTGGATGAAAAAAGTGTAGTAATATGAGTAATTAGTGTGATTTAATATGTGGTGGGTGGAATAACTAACTTTATTAGAACACACCCATAGATCCCACAAGATGTTATGTAATATTTGGGACAACATGTTTTGGTCACCATGCTACATAATGATATTCAAATCAAAATCCATGAGTTGGAATCATTAACTATGACTTTGATGTAATTTTTTATTCATATTATAGAAACATAGGTAAGTATATATGAAAAATTACTTAGCTTCAATGATGGTTCCACCTCTAAAATCTATTCTTCTATAGGTGTAACAATCAAATCTAGTGCAAGCACAACCAAAAGAAACACCACAATAGCCATAATTTCCACCTCCAAAAGATAAAGGAAAAAGGAATTCACCTATGTAATATGATTTGCCATAACTACCAAATAAAATGATGAAATAAAAAAGCCCTAGTTGGATAATCATATGGTTTCCAAGATAGCTAGTGAGTGTAGCCTACTAGCGCTAGGAATTATAGAGCATGAAGTTTTCAAATATATGTTCGAAGATACTAGGAATGAAGTTTATGTAAAAGATGTGGAAAAGGAATTATTCTTTTAAAAACAATTACACACTTGTTAAGTGCAAAAACAAGTATTTAAATACATTTGGGTTGACATTGTATGACCACCTCCATCTATTCTTATGGATACTATAGGGTAGGAATTTACATGGAAAAAGTTGGAGGTAGATATATTTCCAACCAATCCAATTGCATGATCATTAGTTGTATAGGTGTTGGATATACCAAAACATGATAGTCTTAAATGGCTATTATTTTTATTACTACACACACACCCCACCACCAAACCATCATAAACTATCAAATAAAATATGGTTTCATTTAGTGAACCTATAAGAGCAAGTGGCGTACAACTTCCATAAACAACAAAACAACATTCCTAGCCTTGTGTTGTAAAGAAATAAAAATATACCTTCACTCCTTTAACTATATACATAAATAAAAATCTCTTACATAAAGGTCAAGTGGTTGAATTAGAATTATCTAAACACACTAGAACAAAAATTGAGCTAGTATACATGGAAATAGTTGAAGAACCCTAAGATATAACCATACCAAAGCTATTAATTGAATAGGAAACTATGAAAGATAGACTAGATCCTGAGGAGGCTCAAAATGAAGAGGTAAAAAAGTAGAAAAAGGAATGAAAAAATAATAAAAAATAAGTGACAAAACAAGCAATAGCATAGGAAGCACAACAAACACAACAAGAAGTTGCCTAGGAGTAATGTAGTAAGCTAAAGATAAAGAAAGATAAAATAAATTTAAATAAGTAGAGGCTACATAAAATTAGGCTGAAGAACTAGAGGCTACATATAAGTAGGCCAATGAAGTTGAGACTACAAGTAAAAAAGTTAAGGAATAAGAGGATGAAATGAAGGTGGTTGAAGAATTAGAAGGAAAGAGGAAAGAAAAAAATAAATTCAACCAAGAATAATAAAAGGCACAAGGTATGCAATAAAAACATGTGGAACAAAAATTTAAATCTAAGGATGCTAATTAATAACATATGAATATAATAGAAGTACAAGAAACTCAAGACAAATTTAAGGCTAAAGCTAAAGCTAATGTCAAGGCCAAAGTAGACACTAAAGCCAAGGTGAAAGTTGATGATAAAGATAAGGATATAAAAGAAGCCAAAGTTCAAGTTGAAGTAGATTATAAGGTTATAACTAGACCTATAATTTAGGTAAAGAAGGATAAGGAGGACAAATAATAGGTAAAAGTAGAGAGCACAACCCACATGAAGGTTGTAAAAGAGGTATCACCATCTAAATTATAGATCTCTATCAAGTGGAATATTGGACATCCTAGCAACATAAACTTGGTGAACCATCTTTATTCTAGTGGCTCATGTTACACCATATCCTACAAAATTTTCAACCACATACATGGTACTTGCTATAAATATGATAGAAATATGGATGTGACTCAGTTATCACTATCAAAGTCAATTGAGGTCAAAGTTACATTTGAGGAGTCAATTATGTAGAAGGCTTCAAACTTGTAGAAATAAATTATAAGGCTATGTGAGGAAATGGATGAAGAAAAAAAATTATTTGGAAAAGGGACACCAATTAATAAATAACACTTATCCCACATTAGTTATATAGGTGTTAGGTGATCAATTAATGTCAGAGGATTATTTATTCACTGCTCTTTTGATGTAATTTATAAAGTATTGGGTGTCCATACATAAAGTGATCTCATTATTCAAACAAGGGCATGTGATCAAGAATGAAATATTAACAATTTTTTAATTTATTAGATAATATGAATAGGTATTAGATAAATCTACATAATATGATAAGAAGATATCCCAAGATATGTTAAATTTGAGACATCTTAATCAGTCATTAGCCACTATAAAACCTAAGTTTGCCACTGTAGATAAAGATAAAGTAGTAATGGATTATTATGAAACTATTATAAAGGTAATGGTAAATGAACTCAAGTAACTCATATATTATAGGAATGTTGTAATGCAAAAAATATATGTTTGGCATACTAAAATAATGTGTAATACCATTACAACCATTCAAGCAAGATCTAATGAAGGATTAGATTAGTTCATATTGGAAATACAACTCGAAATATATAATTATAAAGTAATACTCACCATTTTAGAGGATGAATATGTGAAAAACATATCAATATTCAAATTCCACTACACATTTTTCTTTCCATGGTCTGTGAAGTGCTCATAGACTAAAAAATGCTTAAGTAAGATTTATCTCAAGTCAATCTAGCTATTGTCCAAATAAAATATGATCCATAATTCATTCATATATATAATTTCCATAAAATTATATATAATAAAAATATAGATGCAAAATTGCGATGTCAATAATAAACTCCACCATTAGATGCACCAAAATCCAATAGGTTAGTAGCCAAACAAATGTTGCAACTTCCATACTAACTCAGTCAAATTTCTCCACTAAAATATTAGTAGGTCATAGACATTCCAAATTTTATACTTGGATAATTTTGAAATTTTTATAATATATCTTAAACATTCAGAGTGGGTCCAAACTATTTGAAAAACCATAAAGGGAGGCCACTTGGTTAGGCTAGTCTATTGAAAAATTGAAAGCACAGTAGGATAATATGCTACTTAGTTGAAAACCCAAAAGGGTAGATTAATAGTGTGCAAAGGTCAAAGATAAATAAATGGCACTTGGATTGATTACTATGACCTTTTCTTATGGTTCATCTTTCTATTTTAGTCTATAATAGGTTGTGACTTTATCTTGAGATGAGTCAAACATTTAAGTCTAGAAAAGTGTTGAGCATGGATTAAAGATTGGTTAAATCACAAAGTATAATAAAAGGTCACATTTGTGAGGTATATAGTTTTGTTTTTTTCATGATTTATTAATTTATACATCTTTATAATACTAAATGGGTAATATAAGTATGTGAAGAGTCTTTCCTTTTGTATCTCAAAAGGCTAGAATACGAAGAGATAATTGATTGTAAAAGGCTATATATATCTCTTTATTGTAATATAATATCATTTGTATGTGTTAATAGAGATTAATAAAATAGTTGTAATATGGTTTTTTAATCATCTTTTATGTATGTTTAGTGTGCAATAAATACTTTGTTTTACTTTAATATGTTAACATATGTTATGTCATTATGGTCCACCTTTTGTTACAATTGTGTTCTCTCTAACCTATATGTGTAATTTTCTATGTAAAATGATTAATTGTAAGTATGTTTGATCAATTATGGTTTCATTTTTATACCCATTGTGAAATATATCTTTGTAATTACCATGTTCTATATTATTTCCAAGAACCTTTGCTAACAATGATTATTCTAAATAAATTTGACTATGTTCAATGTCAACACAGCTTAGATGGATAAGACATCTATTATTATTAGGTGGCATATAATATGAATATGAAAAATATGAATAATAAATTACTTTGTAACGAAGTAAAATAAAAAATCAAATATAAAAAATAGAATTAAAAATTGAAATATGAAACCCTAAGAAAAATATAAGGAAACCTTAAGGAGATTAGGTTTGATACACTCACTAAAAGGATAAAGTTCACAAATATGTTATATTTATTTCAATATTTACATGTCCTTAATATGAATTTAAATATTATAAAAAATAGATAGCTCAAGATGTTAAATTATTAAACAAATTTGATTGTAACAAGTACATTACCAAAATTTGAATTTATTTGTTTATTAACTCTAATTCATATAAATTGAATGGAATATAATTTTTTTTGTAAAATAAATCTTTACATGTAGAATAAAAGTGAAATAATAAATTTTACAAAGTTAAATTGAATGAAATAAGTCTAACTATGGACAAAATGGAAAAAAATAGTTATTTCTATTAGAGATATAACTTTGTGAAGCTAAAAAAAATTGAAATTGACAAATAAGAACTAACCCTAAAATTACATAGAGAATAAGACTAAAAAATTAATAAGGATAAAATAATCCAAATTAGGATAGGATCAACTATCACTATAGTCTTGATTAGGTTGATCTTTTTGTTTAGTGAAAATCAAGAAACTCAGGCCAAGACTATTTTTGATAGTTTAAATTAGGTTTTTGTGTGGAGATATGACCTTCAGATGTGTGTTGAAGACATGAAAGTGAATTCTTCAAAGATGAAACACTAGTAGCACTTGAAATGGATGAAAAACTAAAAAAGTTAAATGGGGGAGTGTAATAGGTTGAGTTACCCCCAGTCACCCCCATGATGACTAAACATTTTCTCATATTTAATACTTCAAAGAGGTAAATCAATCCCACGTAGTTCTCCCACATAAATTATTTTACGAGATTGTGCTCCTTTAGCTATATGAATGAATCTATATATGGATTTAATATTTTGTCATTCTTTTATTTAGCTTGAATAAAATAGTCTTTGGGATTTTATAAACACTACTTTAATGATTATAATCAAAATTAAAAAGAATAGGGAAGCATTTCATAATGTGAAATAGTGTAATTTTGTATTTGTATTTATATTTCCAAGTGGTATAATAGGTGATTTGAGTGTGACTTTATATCAATCCAAAAGGAAAAATTCACACTAAATATTCTAAAACCATAAAACACATTACAAGAGAGGGTTCAAATTTTTAAAAATGGTCATTAAAAGATGGAGGACAAAAACATCCCAAAGGGGACAAGAACATTTTCTACTATTATCCTTTGATGGAATTTTTTCTCTTTAAGGGAAACATGTAACTTTTAGGTACACAAATGTCTGTATAGATGCTTAGAGGGGTGTTTAGAAATTAAAACATTTTATTAGGTATTAGATTGTAATTTATAAAATAAATAGGTCCATATATGTGATTAATAAAAATTAAAGTAGCAACATAGGTCCATATTAAGTTCTAAAGTTGATTAAAGTGAAACAGGACTAAAATTTGCATTATCAAGTATTCGTGACCAAATTTGAGTGACTAGAACTAGATAAACATAGTGACTTGTTATTTTTTTAAAATACTAAATAAATTTACTTGTCTTATTTTAGTTTTGTGAAGGAGTAAATTCATCAAAAATAATATTAAAATTTCATGTAAATGCCTAGATCCATAAATAGAGAGCATTTGTGTGCTTATACGAGTCTATTATACCTAGATACCTATGTAGTGTAACCATATTTAATGTAATATAAAATTAACAACTATTTTTTTCAAATTATTATTTTTCCTCCCACTATTTACATTTTTTTTTAGTATTCATATATATCTTGATGTCTCCAAATCAATTTAAATATCGTTATTTACCTTCTCTTTGCTGCAAACCCTAGTTGTGCATTGTGATAAAATACTAAATTGGGATGAAGGGTGAAAAAGAATATTTGAGATAACCTAACCATTATAATATGAATATTTTTACCAACATGTACAATATTTAAATGAGGGAATCAAATGAGTGTAGTTATCCACCTAGTTGAGTGTGTCCAATCATGAGTAATAATAATATGTTGTGCAATCATGTGTAGTAATTTAAACACTTGAAAACATATGACTTGACCTTGAAAATTTTATATAAATTTAGTTCAAGGTTTTCTCCCTTGAGGGGTTTCATATTTGGGATATTTTGGATAGTTCATTTCAATGTTCAAGGTGGTTTCTAGTGATAGCTTGATACATTTCTAGATGTGCTAGATATATAAATGTTCAGGCTTGATTTGATTATAAATATAACACTTTGGGTAACTTATTATTAAACAACATGATAAATGTGTAGGTTTAACGATATGAGAAAATTAAATTTTACAAACTATCTACTTAAATAGCAAAAATATATAACTTAGAGGTGTAAACCTATTTATAAACTAGGAATAGTTACCTAAGGCACATAGACAATCTAATAATTATATTAATATTATTGGGTAGAGATAAGGAATATCTTGTGTAATAGTGATGTCAATTTGGTAGAGTTAGGTGCATTTATAATATAATGGATGTGAGTAAAAGCAAACAAGAGTCACGTATGAGAGCATAAGTCAAGAAGGTTAAGGTTTAGTCAAATTACACATTATCAAGTGTCTAATACAAAATATGAGTGTTTATAGTCATATTAATTAAAAATAGACATTTATAAACTTTTTTTTCCTCCAATTAAAATTTTCCTCTAAATCTACAATTAAGATATCCACTTACAGAGTACATTGACAATTAATTTTTTAAGCATAGATTAAGCTTTGAATTTTAACGATGATATCAACATCAACATTTTTATTATAACCCTAGTGGAATTTTATAAAATTTTGGCCATAGAGGATCCCTAATTATTCTAATTCACATAATTTTTTTTCTAATGTTATATTTATTTAGATTTGCTTAGTCAATCATGGTGATTTTTTACCTAAAGTTGTAGTTTAAATTATAATCTAGATAGTCACTTATAGGTTTCTAAGTCATCCTTAGATTCTTATTTTCATATATTATTGTTAATTTATTATATGTAATTAATTTTAGTGTAATTTTTAATCTACAATATTTTTACTTATTTTGAAATTTTATTGTTGAAATGCCTTAGTTGGCTTGGCTTATGTTTATCTCCTTATTTCTAGATGATTAATATTACACTATTAACTAGACTTTTGAAGATGTTTCAATATAATATAATTAGTTATATGTTTGGAATTTATGATTTAATTTAATTTAATATTTTCTTTTTTTCTCATTTCAAGTTGATCAATCCCTTTACATGTTTCTTACTCCTTTACAAATTTGAGGAACCAACCACCTCTAAAATTGTGCATTGTGCTCATAGCCTTGTGTCCCTCTTCGAATCATCTTGGTGGTTATCAATCTAAGGTTCAAGGTTCCAAGAAAATAAAAAATATAACATAAGATGCACATATAGTCTAAAATTTCAAAATTAATGACTCACTATTTTATAATTAGGAAAGGTTTAATCATATTATTCATACTGAAAATTCCCTAAAATTATGAAGTATGGTCTCAATAAAAGAATTACAATGATGTTTTGACTTAACAACATACATCCACATAAGAAAAAAACCTAAGGATAACACCATATATGCAATAGTTTATTCATGTTGTTTTGGTTGATATCGGTCTTTTATATTTGTATAGGTGTGTGCTAGATTATTAGTTTAATGATTAATGTTTTTTAATAAAAATTAAAAATATAAATCAGTAATTTACTTAAGAAACCATATTTTTGGTAAGTAAAAATATGTTAAATTTTTATTTCTTGGAGGGTTGAGCTTCATATTTTCTCTTATAATTATTAAAATAAATAATTTTTCCTACTTTTTTTATTAATTATGTGTATCTTGTTATATGTATATTCTAATTGTAGCTACACAACAAGCTAGTAGAATAATTTCCCAAAGCATTTTTTTATATATGAATGTTGATTTCTTATTAACTCAGCCCTTCGTGATTTGCATGTGAATATGAAAATGTTATGATTACATGGAATTAGATGTAGAGAACATGATATTTATTTAATAACGAACCTAGATAATGGAGATGATAAACTGAACTAAATTCTTAGTTATTTGCCATTGTGTTAGTTTCACCATGTGAATGACCCGTTAGTAATGCTAGCTTAAGAAAGTGTTGGTAATATAAGTAGTGTGAAAAATATTGGATTATCTAGATTGGAAAATGAGTTCACATTTATTTTCATTAGCGTATTTGATCATGGTCTACATTTTAATTTTAATTTAATTATATCAAAATTTAAATATACTTAATATATTTGATTTTCAAGTACTATAAGGTGGAATTTATACTATAATAATCCAAAATTTAAAATTCCTTTCATGGGGGTAAAACTTAATAGCTATACCTAAAGGGTGAAATTTATAATTTATCCATTATAAACATGAAAATATTATATATGAAAACCACTCCCCAAACTCTTCCATATGGATAAATCATGATACAAGATCAAGTTCCCCAACAAGAGAATTTTGAAATGTTAGATTAGAGGCATATGTTTTCCTCTCTTAGATAAGGAACATATAAGTTTTAATGGACACAATTAAAGTTTTAGAGACCTATACATGTTAGTAACTCCTAACCCATATATATTCCAAAAAAAAATTATAAGATACAATTTGGGGAAAGTTATAAAAACTCTAACTGTCTAGAAGAGAAAACCTATCCACTCTTATTTTTTTTAGCATATCTATGTTGAAATTAATTCTCAAGATATGAAAGGGAATTATATTTAATTTTATCTAAATTAATAGATATTTAATAATTTGGAAGAAAAATTATTAGGGAGGGTGAATCAGTTTTTAAAAACATTCATATCAATTTTAATTAAGCAATCATGAACCATTCAAACAACCAAGAAAGTATAAACACCTATCCACATAAGCATGAAACATAAGAACACATCACATATGTGGGAAACCATAAATGGGAAGAAAAACCATTTATATATAAAAATATACTAAAATCCTATAATACAAACAAAAAATTTAGTGAATCACCTACTTCACATAGATCACCAACCCCAACTAGTTAAGCATGAACTCAATTAGGCTTTAGCAAACACCAATTTACAAGGAGGAATTAATCCCCTAGATGACTCAACACCAACTCAAACACCTAATTTATTTTATCACCTTTAGTACACATTTTTTCTAAACCAACTGATGATGACCACCTTTTTATCTCTTTGCACTCATAACCCTCTCAAACTACCTTTTAGATCTTTTCATTCAATTAGGTCTTTTCAAGACTAATTAGGTCAGATGACCTCAATCCTCATACACATAACCTATGTAAAATATTCATTAAAAATAATATATAATCCTATTATGGTCTATAATAGATCCTTATACTTTGTAATCTATTATTTTATTCACTTTCACTCTACACATAAATAGGCCTAAAATTTCCTTGTATATATACAAGTATCTTGATCATATACTTATTAGTAGGCCAAACACAATTAAACTCTTAGGTAAGTTGTCTAATAGATATTAGGAAAAATAATAAACATGAATAAAATGTGATTTGAGACCATTTATGTCTAACATAACTTAGTTAGGCCTTATTTCATCTTTAGATATCATGGAGACATAATCCCATTAGGTCTACTTGAGGACACGTTACACTTTGCCTTCCTTGTAACACATTTAAACACCTCACATGATATTATCATATCATATGACACTGAAATATACCCATTATAATCTCATCTAGGATCTATAACACTTTTTAGAGCCAACCACTACTTTAAGCACACCATTTGTACTATATATAAAAGCCTTCTCATACACAGAAAGTCTATCTTGAAAAATTAAAGTTCACAAATTATTTATCCATAAAATCATGAAAATAAAACATATAAAAATAATATATATGATCTATAGGACATCACAATATTATTTATAGTTAACATATTAGGATAAAATGTCTCAAACCTTTCTTTTCAAATAGCTCACTTAGAACTACCATAACACTCCAAAACCTAGTCAAAAATAACTTGATATTCAACATCTAAAAGAAAAATTACCATGAAAAATGGTAATTGAATTATATAATTTGACATATATATACCATTTTTTAAATACAAAAACAATAATTTATAATGTCAAATATTGGTTTTACATAATAATGTTTTGGTCTCACTACACAGTCAAACCAGAACCAAACAGGCAATTTTAGCTTCAAAATTTCAAGCAATTTCACTATATATAAAACATATTAAAAGAATGTATAGGAAATATAGGTAAAAAATATAAACATCATATACGTTAAATACTTCAACTTAGGGCATATAATCTCAAACTCATTAGTACAACTTGCTTACTTAGAACTGCCTATTTACCTTAAAGCATAGCTATGGTAACAATGATCTTCAACACATATATAGATATATTAAATGAATTAAAGTTAATTTATATGATACTATAAGATAATTAAATAATTATAAAATATAAATATAATATGTTAAAATGTAAATATTTGTCTTATAGACCAATCTCATAATATCACTGTACATAGACCTAATTGAGCCAGACAAGTCAAATTATGAGCAACTTTTTCACTGTAACCACTAAAATTAAAAAATTATAATAGACATTATCATGTATTGAAATTATTTTTAAAAAAAATTATGTACTTTTATTCATCCTTATTCCCTGTTAACATATTCCTAAACATCTTCTCACTATTGCCTAGGTTTCTCATTGTTTCCACCATTAGGCTTATTAGTGACTGGCTAACTTGGATGACTAGTTTAACATAATTAAGGGATAAAACCTATCCAAAAACCAAAATATAAATAAAATAAAATTATAAACCTTATACATCCAATTATTTTCATACTTTGACATGGTCAACTCTGATTACTACAACAAATCTTTGAGAAATTAACACTTTCTTATAGGGTCTACTCACACACCTGACAACTCAATCACACTTAGAGGTGCCTCAAAGAGTTTTATATAATATATAATGTTTTTTATATTAATTTTATAACATTATATTATTTTTTTATAAACATATTCGATATTAGGTCCTTATTAGTGTTCTAAGAGGGTTTAAACACACTTCCACTGTTAACGATTGTTCATAGATCATAGCCCATCAATCCAAAAAATAATGAATATAATTTGGAGATAGGAAAATTAATAATATAAAATTAATATATTATTTTCTCATGTATATTTTACACATGAAAATAAATACTTGAATGTCCTTCTTGAGTTTGCATGCCTTCATCTGTGCACTCGAGAGACCTCAAAACCACTTTTCATGATTTTTATTTCAAATCATGACTTAAAAAATTGTGAAAATTAATTAAGGACATATAATACCTATAAAAATAGTCAATGTTTTATAATATAATTGAAAACAAAACCTTATACACCATCAAACCATATTCTCTCTTTTTTCTTTCTTAGACCTTGACTTACAAACCACATTAAGCTTAAAAGCTAACCTTTACGCTCCATTACATGTAATATCCACATCATTATCAAACTAAATAAACTTAAAAAATGTTTAAAAACTATAGTACATTATTTATATTCCTTGAAAATAGATCATGATGCCTCATTAGATAAGGTAGGGTCTAGAACTAGTCTAGGTGCAGACTAGATTTATAGGTCTTACCCCTATAGGCTCACCCTAAGTCTCACATGAGTCATAAAATGCCTCATATAAACATAATACATAAATTCATTCCTATTTTCACTCATCTCACCAATCCACCAAGATCATACCTTCTCACAAGGACTTTACATGCCATGACTAGTGCCATGACTAGGCTTTTCAAGCACTTGAAACTTGACAATTGACCTTGATGATCAATTTCCCTACATATTATTAAAAAAATGTCATACCTATTTACATACCCATATATTATTATCATGCACATGTTCATGATATGACTATGCTTGTGATGACTAGACTTCTCAAGACATCTTGTACTCAAGGACTAGTAATACCCTTGTTCTTAAGGACTAATACTCAAACAAGAATATTCATAAGACAAAATTATCACACAACTATAATAAAATTGAAAATGACCAATATAATAATAATTAGGTTTCATTAAAATTATCTCTCAATAAAATATGCATTAGGTTATCTTCAAATTCTCTCATGTCACATGGCTTCCTTAACACATCAAACATACAAGCTCTTACCTCAAAGACCACTCACCATGCATCTTCACCAGATGAACCTTGAAATAAATGATATAAATGAAATAAATATTGACATTAATGGAAACACTTATCAATAAAATCCCCCTTCATCATTAATAAAAAAACATTCTTCAATTTTATCTTTGTCATCTCCCCCAATCTAGTCAATTTCCCTTATTTAAATTTATCCCCCCTATGAAAATAATGAAAAAGGGTCTTCCATAAAATACCATATAGAATCACACCTTATTAAAATAAATACTTAACATGGAAAATTTGAAGTATTATAGGAACATGTTCCCCTTTACTCCATGCATACCTCCTTCAAATGAACTCAAATCTCAAGATGACTTACCTTGTCCTTGACATGAATGATATGATATAAATCTTTGATCATACAACAAGCCACAATATTATTTTCATCAAATACACTTGGAGATTATGACCAACCTAAATATATCACTCTCAGACCAAGCATCCATCATGCTTCTATTGACTTAATAGTGTCTCTATGAAGTCTAATAGAGTTAACTCTTTATATCGAGCACTAAAACAACACAAGTTTAGGAGATTCACAAATCTCCATGCTCTCACAAGATTGAATCTCCTTCAATAACCTTTTAGGCTTGATTGGCACTATAAGCTTGACCTCTACCTCAATCATTTGATCATTACTATGAGTTGATAATAGATATTCCTCACTTGATTTGTCATTTGAAGTATGCTCTACCAAACAAATAGTCCATTTGATCTTGTAGATTAACCACAACTAAATTTTACTATTCTTTGGTTTTCATACATTCATTTGCCTTCTATCTTAAACTTTAGGGGATTAAAACCTCTTGTTTTTACGTGATGAACTTCTAACTCTAATAGGATAGAATATTACAATGTATCCCACAATATGGTAATTATATAAAAAAACTTTATTCATACCTCTTTTATGATGTTTCCTTTCATAATCCCATGCATATTCATTTTTAAAGGATCTTATACACTCTTTTTCTCTATGAAAAAATTAATTTAATGTATAAAAGTAATCATTAAACTAATTAACATACCTCATAAGATTAGGCTATATAATTTATCCTTTAATTTTGACCTTCTTGTCTTCATTAGCTTTCTCCTTAACTTGAGCTACCTCCTTTTGGTCTTCTTTAAAACCAATACATGTTTTATCACTTGTAGAATTTTGAATACTCAAGATGTCATCTAGATCCTTAGTGCTCTTTTTAAAATTCACAAAGGTCTTCAACTTGATAGATGCTTGATCCAACTTGGATTTCAAGGATTCCATTTTAGTTCCATACCTATTGTATTCTTCCTATTTAGACTTTAGGGTTAGATTGAATATCTCCATATATGCTTCAGTCTTATTGATGATCTTATCATACTCCTTCGAAGTGTTACTTAGTTTATCCTCAAGCAAGCTAATATACTCCTCAGAGTCCTTAGCTAATGATATTAATTTGTGATTATTTCTTCTTCAAAAATTCAAATCCTTTAGAGCACTCACCAATTATACCACAAGTTTCACTTTAGATTCTTACTTATTTTATTATACATCAACCATAAGGCCTTTCCCATTTGATCAAACCTCATTATCTATTTTTATGGCCATGAATAAGGTTTCATTATCATCATGTTCATGTTAATTACTATCATCATCATTATAAGATGTGTTTATGTCACTTAGATCAGATGGGTTATCTTCTTTGGTATATAAACATCTCTTGTTCCTAAATGACCATTTCTTACCTTCATACTTCCTAAAACCTTTATTTTTTTGTCAAGATTATAGACCTTATTTTCATCTCCATGATGTTCATCATGCTTAGTTTTATCCTTGATAGTAAACTTAGATGAAAAGTAACCAATCTCACCATAGTTGAAACATTTTAAGGGAAACTTACCCTTGTACTTACCATATCCAAAACTCAATTTCCTAGAAAACATGGCTATCAATTCATCATCATTAACATGTAAACATACCTATCTTTGAACTTCTTAGCTATTGCATTCTTCTCAACTTTCAAAGTTGCTTCCTTCTTGGGAGGTCTTGTTTCATTTGTTCTCATCTCATAAGAAGTCAATATGCCATGAGGCCCATCCATCTCTAGCTTGTCCAAATCTTGAATTTCTTCTAATTTAGACACATTAGAGTAAAAATTAGGATTTATAAATATCAACATCTATTGAAAAATTATAGCTTCTTTCACTTCTTCTGCTAATCCTTTAATGGCATTGACAACTTTATCAACCTTCAATAGATAAGATGAAATGGTTTCATCTTCATGCATCTTCAGACTTTCAAGTGATCTCTAGTGGCTCTATAACTTAACCATATTTACCTTGGTGTATCCTTCATAGATATTCTTCTTTATACAAATTCACCTTGGTTGACTCATAGTGCATGAACTTCAAAAAATCTACCTTTGATAGGCCACATAGAATGGCATTCATTGCCTTAGAATTTATTTGACTTTCCTTCTTACCTGCTACTTTAGTTGGTGGTGTATGAGGTGGAGTGTATCCATACATATTTGAATTCCATATGTCATACCCCATTGAAATTATATTTGTCCTCATTCTGATGATCCAAAAATCATAATTATTTATGTTGAAGAACATAACCTTACCAATAGAGAAACCACCTTGAGTTTGTTGACCATCCATCCTTGTTTTTAGGATATCCTTTAGGCTATTAGGCATACTTCAAAGGACCTGATATAATACCAAATTATAGAAGAAAAATGATTGAGATATGAGAGTTAATAAGTCTTCAAAAACATTCTTATCAATTTCACTTAAGCTATCATGAACCATTCAAACAAGTATATAGATCTAGAAAGCATAAACACATATCCACATAAGCATGAAATAAAAGAACACATAAAATATGTGGGAAATATTCAAGGGGAATAAAACCCATTGATATTTACAAATCGGCTATAGTGATATAAGATAAACACCACATTTAGTGAAGCACCTACTTCACATGGAGCACTAACTCCAACTAGTTAAACACTAATTCAACTATGTTTAGCAAGTACCAACTTGTAATGAGATACCAACCCCCTAGATAAATCAACACCAAATCAACCACATAATTCCTTTTATCACCTTTTTTCTCAAATAATTGATGATGATCTCCTATTTATCTCATCACACTCTTAGCCCTCTCAAACTACCTTTCAAAACTCTCCACTTAATTAGGTGTCTTCAAGACTAACTAGGTCATATGACCTTGATCCTCATCCATGTAGCCTATATAAAACATCCATCACAAACACTCTATACTCCTATAATGGTATAAAATACCTCCTTCTACTCTGTAATCTATCATTTTATTCACTTTCACTCTACACACACAAATAGGCCTAAAACTTCCTTGTATATGTATGTATCTATATACATATACACACACACACACACACACACACACACACACACACACACACAGATACATACATATATATATATATATATACATATATACATATATATATATATGTATATATATATATATGAATATATATATATATGTATATATATACATATATATATATATATATATATATATATATATGTATATATATACATATATATATATATATATATGTATATATATACACACACACACACACATATATATATATACATATATATATATATATATATATATATATACATATATATATATACATATATATATATGTATATATACATATATATATATATGTATATATATATATATATATATACACACACACACATATATATACACACACACATATATATATATACATATATGTGTGTGTCTATATATATGTATATATATATATATATATATATATATATATATATATATGTATACATACACACACACACACACACACACACACACACACACACACATATATATATATATAATCATCTTGCCCATGTACATATTATTAATGGGGTACCATTAACCTCTTAGTTAGGCCATATAATAAATCTTATGACATAATATAACACTATTTGAGTACATTTAGATCTGACATAGCTCAATTGGGCCTTATTTCATCTTTAGGTTTCATGGAGACCTAATCCCATTAGATATAATTTAGGACACATTACACTTTGCCTTCCTTAGAACACATTAAAACAAATCACACAATAAAAATATATCACATTCAACTCAAATAGACCCATAATAATCTCATATAGGCTCCACAACACTATTTAGAGCTAACCACTACTTGAAGCAGACCATTTGTACTATTCATAATTAGGCCTTCTCAAACACAGAAAATCTATCTTGAACAAATGAAGATGAAATAATATTTAGCCACAAAATAATGACAATAAAATATAGAAATACAATATATATGAATTTAGGGGCATCTCCATATTATTTAGACTTCAAATCTCAAGATAAAAGGTCTCAAACCTTTCTATGTAAATAACTCATTCAAAACTGCCAAAACATTCCAAAACCCAATCAAGAACAATTTGATCTTAAAAAAAAGAAATAAAAATTAAAATTACAAATTATACTTTCCAAATATCATTTTAAATATCTATAAAACTTTTAAATAGAAAAACCAAAAGTTCTATTGTCAAATATTGGTCTTGTAGACCAATATTTTGATCTCACTCTACACATTCAAACTAGAATGAGATAGGCCATTTTCGCTTCAACATTTAAAACACTTTCACTGTCTATAAAAACTTATTGAATAATGGATAGGAAATAAAATTACAAAATATGGACTTAATTTACTTTATATACTTGAACTCATGGCATAAAATCTCAAACTCAACAATACAACTTGCATAACCAGAACTACTAGTTTACCTTAAAGCATAGTCATGGTGACAATGATATTCAACACATGTATATATATATATATATATTAAATTAATTAAAATTAATTTAGATAATAAAATGAGATAATTATAACATTATAAAATATAAATATAATATGTTAAAATGGTAATATTGGTCTTGTAGGCCAATCTCATAACCTCATTGTACACATACCTCATTGAGATAGACAAGTCAACTTGTGATCAAATTTTTCACTATAACCACTAAACTTCAAAAATTATATAATAAATTATCATGCATTATTTTTTTTAAAAATTAACTCCATTTACTTGTATTAATCCCTATTATATGATAACATATTCTTAATTGTCTTTTCACTGTGGTCTGGGTTTCTCACTATTTCCACCATTAGGCCTATTACTAAATATTTTAGCATAAAATAGGGTTAAAACCTATCTATAAACCATTATTGACATCAAATATAGGTATATAAATTATGCATACAATGATTTTCATACTTTTAATTGGTCAACTATGACCACTACAACTATTCAAGAAACTAGCACTTTCCTATAGGGTCTATTCACACACCTAATAATTCAATCACACCTGGAGGTGCCTGGGAGAGATAAACATAAGATATAATAGTTTTTATAGTCATTTGAGACCATTATGATCTATTTTGATCAACACATTCAACAACAGATCCTTATTAGGGTTCTAAGAGGTTTTAAACACACTTTCATTATTAACGATTATTCATAAAGCATAGCCCATAAATCCAAAAAGTAATTCATATAATTTTGAGATATTACCCTTCCCCATATACCATAAATAATTTATGTTCTCATGTAGAGGTTATAGGTTCCAGTGAACACCTAAAATTCCTTCTCATGTTTGCATACCTTCATTTTATAATCTTGAGAGACCTCAAAACCACTTTTCATGCTTTTAACTGTAAATCATGACTTAAAAATCTGTTAAAAATAATTAAAAAAATGTATAATACTTATTAAAACACTCACTTTTACATAATATCCTTTAAAATAGAACCTCATACTCCATCAAGCCACATTCTCTCTCTTTGCTTGCTTAGACCTTGACTTGTAAACCACATTAGGCCTAAAAACTAACCATCATACTTATTTACATCAACTCTCCACTTCATTAAAAAAATAAATCAGATTAAAATATTTCTAAATATTATAATACATTCTTCATATTCCTTGACAATAGATCATGATGCCTCATTAGGCTAGGCAGGGTCTAGAACTGGTCTAGGTGCAGACTAGGTCTATAGGTCCTACCCTTATAATATCACCCCAAGTCTCACATAAATGATAAAATTCATCATATAAATTATCAATAAACCTCATATGTCCATTCATGCTTCTTTGCACTGATCTCACTAAGACACCAAGCTCATACCTTCTCGAAAGAACTTTACATACCATGACTAGTTCCATGACTAGGCTTCTTAAGCACTTGAAACATGACAACTGACCTTGAAACACTCTTTAATAATTATAAAACTTGATCACATACCTTACATTATCTTCAAATAATTTTATACCTCTGTACATACCTCTCCATGCTTATCGTGCACATGCTCATGATATGTCTATGCTTGTTATGACTAGACTTCTCAAGACACCTTGTACTCAAGTACTATTACTCACCTTATACTCAAGTAATAGTAATAAAATTATAATATTCATTAGAAAAAATTATCACACTACTGTAACAACCTTGAAAGTAAGCAATAGAAGAATCATTAGGTTTCTTTCAAATTTTCTCTCAATAAAAGAGACATTAGGTTTCCTTCAAATTATCTCATGTCATATGGATTCCTTATCACATCAATAATATAAGCTCATACCTTGAAGATAACTCACCATGAATCTTCTTAAAATTCACCTTGACATCAATTCCATCAAAATTGGCATCAATGACAACACTTCACCCAGTATATTTTGTTTTTAATTTGCTAAATGGTGGAATGTATATTATAATAAGCCTAAATGTCACACTTAATTTATTCTAATCTAATTCAATATCTATACCTAGGGGTGGAATTGATAATTTCTCATCTTGAATTTATATTTGTTCCACATTACTATCACTCTTCCCACACTTCCAAATGGATAATTTATAAGCATTGTCTAATTTTCAATTTGATTTTATTTCAAATAACAACATTATAAACAAGCTTTCTTTCTATTAGATGAGAATCATATTAGTTTTATACGAGACAAATATTTTTTAAGACCTACATATATTTTATCTCCTAAAGGATAAACCTTATATATTCTAAGACAACTTAATTAGGTGCAATTTATGGGGGTAAACATCAAATAATGGTTTACATCCTTTTGCATTAAACTCAAAGTGGGATAATAATTTCCTTTTTTAATATTGATCTAATGATGGGTCATGCCTCACATCCATGACAACATAACACAAATTATTTCATCTTTACAAAATATCTTCATAATATTCATATCTTCCTTGAGTCTTTATTTAGGAAATATTTTCTCTAAAGGTTTTCTGAGAAGCATAATCACAAATAATTTATTTCATAAAGTCTTAATTTTCCATATAAGAAACATAAGATACTATAAATACATCTATAATTGAATAGATAAAATATATTAATAATTTCTTAGAAATTAAATTTTAATGAGATGAATATCCTATAATAATAATTTTGGTGTTTTTTTATATTATTTTATGAAAATAATATACTTCGTAAACATTATCATATAAATGTCACTCTATTTGTCCATTTAAATACTTGTCACATAGATATTAATCTAAAATATTATTTTAATTTTTTTAGTATTTTTTCATTTATCTATTCAACACTAATCATACCATTTAAATATGCAACCATTATCAAAATTGACAAGGAGAACTATTCACAATCTGGGTATCCACATGAACTGTCTAAAGGTGCATGTTCCTCAATAGATTTTTATTTCATATTTTTCTATTTTATTTTTATATGGAATTAATTTTACTCTTATCATAAGGATTCATTGTCTATTTTTCCCTTTTCCCTCATATTTCCTTTTTTATTCATGTCTAGGTTATGATAATTTTTAAGCACATATGTTAGTGGTAAAAGATGCAAGGAATTGAGTCTTAATTTGGTATGTATATGTGTTAGGTGATTAATTTAACAATATATAATATTTATTTATCTATTTAAATGGTTATTTCATTGAATAAATAATGAACATGTGTCTTCATTATTTGATGTACCAATTTCCTTACTTTATTTTGATATATGGTCAAGAGTTGTAGCTACTTTACAAGATTTACACCATTGTATACTTTAAGATATTACTTAATGGCAATTCCATTTGATTCAATTTTAATGGATCAAGGTATTTAATTTTTGAATTTCCAACTATCATTCATGTTTTTATTTCTCTCATATTTATCATGAATATAAATCATCTTTAACACTCCTAGTTAGAAGCTTATTCATTAACGATATGAAAATTTCTATCATACTTAGTATCATACAAATTCTAAGGTAAAGTTCCAAACTCCCTAACATTAACTAGTTAAAAATTAGGTAATAACATGTTATTAAATATTTTTATTGGACCAATACTATAAGGGTTTATACTAGGATCAATTAAAACTTCTTAATTTTCATGTTTTCAAAAAAATTGATGAATTAATTTTATTTATTTTCAGACTTTCCTAAAATAAAAATTAAATGAAAATTTGTTCCATTTTATCATTATAATTATTTAAATTTGTGGCTAAATTTGAACTTAAAAAAAAATTGAATTGGTTGTGTTATTGTTTAAACATTTCGACTTATTATTTTTTTTGTAAAATCAATGCAAATGGTGAATAATCTGGCAAATTTTAGTGTTGCCCCTATATATAGAATTAGGAATTTATTAAATACAAAGTGTATATTAAAGATAATCAATTTTACATTGTATATAATGATACACCTTTGTATATTATATTAACTTAAACCATCACTTCAGTCTTAAAATATCCCTTGGATGTTAAAAAAATAGCTAAACAATACGAAACACTAGATTCTCACATTAAAAAGGAATCAATCTTACATAGCTGATAAAATTGGAATCAAACAGTCCAAAAAATGCATTAGGTGTCATATCTATAAAATTTATTTGAAATTTTATACATGTTCCCTCTTCTTCCACCTAATGTCTTGTCATTATCTTGCTTCAACAATTTTTTTTATAATTTTGATCATCCTTATTTACATAGGCTTCATAATTTTCAACCAAATGTTTTGTTATTTTGAAAAAATTCACTATAAATACCAATATTGTGTGTAGATACATCTATTGGACCATCTATAATACCCTTATACACACTATTGTCCTTGGAAACTTCACTTAAAATTAATGTGTTTAAGCATCCGCCTAAAGATCATCCCAACAAAAAGACTCATTATATAACTAATTATCATTATAAACATTTTATGTTTTACCATCCATTTAATATTCATATATGAAACATTAAAATACAATTTCACTTCCCACTCCCCTAACTAAAAGATATTTTACATTAACAATTCCCATGTCTATCATTTTC
This sequence comes from Torreya grandis, assembly GCA_037957365.1. Classification (NCBI taxonomy): domain Eukaryota; kingdom Viridiplantae; phylum Streptophyta; class Pinopsida; order Cupressales; family Taxaceae; genus Torreya; species Torreya grandis. The sequence goes on along the minus strand of JARHVA010003056.1, from coordinate 1,011,582 downwards.
ATTAAAAAATGTTTATTTACTGAGAATTTTCAAACAAGACTAAAGTAGATGGTGAAATATATTTAGTAACATTTACAATGAGATATAATTGATAATAATTTATGCTTATAATTTTGGATTCACTTATATTTTTGAAAATTTAATGTGTAAATTTTATGGAATAAAGATTTCATCTTTTGGGATATTTCAGTATTTGTGATAGAAAATTGATTGGTTTTTCCTATTATTTGATATAAGTTAGTTTAATGTTGGATTATTTTCAATATATAACAAAGTTTTATCCTCTATATTTTATTTTCCTAATTGTTATCATGCACATGACACTTAACTACTCAATATGGAAAACATACTTGAGGTGTGTCCATTGTGCCATACTTATTAAAAATTTACAACACCCACACCCAAGTGGTAAATGGGTTTAAAATTTTCAAGATTTTTTCCATATTATAATCCATTTAAATTTTATTGGGTTTGGATCTATGCTTTCCAAATGAATTTAATTAAGGATGTCAAATAATTTGTTTAAAACTTTTATTCTCATATGCCACAGTCATTACATTTAATGATAGTACTATTTATTGAATAAAATTAGCTATGACATGTATGCCATCACATAATAACTATGTCATAAATTAATATTTATATCATTAAATTTTTTAATAATATTTTTATCAATAAACCTTGTGACTTAAAACTAGTTTAGACCATTTTATATATTGTGTGCTAGAAGAAATTTTGTAGTAAATGTCAATTTGTTTTAGATTAAGGTAAAAACAGGTTTTGAAGGGGCCCCGAAACCCTATTACAGAAACAAGAAAGATAAAGCGTTAACAAGCACCAGGAAAAACATTCCTGAAACCTACTAAAAAGTAGCAACAGCCTAAGGTTATTCAGGGATAACCTCTATAAACAATGTACATTCAGCCCCATAATTTCCAAATAATGATTTAATAACTATTTTTTAGGGGTAAAATCCAGAATTGTTGCCTACCTTCCATCAGCTATGTTCTGCTTGCTTTCTAGCTCTCTGATTTTCCTTATGGGTCTTCTTCCAGGTAAATGTCAATTTGTTACAATTATTATAAATTAAAGATTATGAAGTGATTATGGAATTTTATAAATAAAGTTTTTTATTTTATAATTTAAAAAATAATTGGATGGTTATAGGGAATGAGATTTATAATATGCACTCTAAAGCTAAATTTTCCTTAACATTTAGTTCATTTGTATGACATGAAAATTTTGTGATTAGAAGTTTTAATATATAATCGATGGTAAATTAAAATGATATAATAATATATGAATCATCTATGATTAATTGTTGTTTTTGTTCTTAAACTCTTATTATTGGTCAATCGATTCACTAGTTGTAATATCAAATAATAATATTTATAGTGTGGCAGCTAATAAACATTAGTTGTATTCATGATTATTTAAAAAATATAGAAACTTTTTATATAACGTTGTTTACAAATATATGTTGTTTTTTAATCATTATTAGTAATTATTAACATGTTGATATTGATAGATAATTGGTAATTTGAATAAATTGAGAGAATTTCAACTCTTAAGGGCACAAAAAATTATGATGGAAACTTGTATAATCTTATAAAAAAGTTGATGTAAATATGTTGGCATTATAGTAATTGGTTTCCTTAATATTTATAAAATGTAATGAAACTTTATAATATTATATAGGGGATTTTATTAGTTGTATAAACTAATTCCCAAAATTAGAGCTCTAATATGACAACATAACTAAAAATAATGTATTTTTAGTAACAATTAATGTTGATTATGAATTTTTTGAATTTTAAGTGAGTGTATCTTGGTATTGTTATTGTAGGGAAGAATAAATAAATCAATCATGTTCCCTAGAGGTTATAAAATAAACTAATAAATACCTTGTGTAATGAAGATTTCAATTGTGATAATCCATTCGTTGAATTCCATGCTCTTAAAAACAATATGAAGATCTAGAAAATAATATGAAAAAATCAATTTCTGAGAAATTTTTAATCTAGTAAAATTTTTTATAAGCTTTTAATTGTATTTTTTTTTAAACTATATGGAGAATATAATTTTGTTATGATTAAATTATGTCTGGTTATTCTTAATAGACCGTAAATTATATATCATACCATTGAATGGTATAATCTATAATTATAAAATTTCAAATTATATAGTTTATACTTAATACTTGTATTAGAAAGCACCACATCTATATATGGAAGATAGTTTGAGGAAAAAATACACACATCATGAATTGTCCATTTTGATCACCATTTGATAAATTTTAACTATAAACCATTTTTATGAATGGGTATAGTTTAGGTGGAACATCATGGATGTAATAAGCTGAATACTATTTGTGAAAAATATTATTTCTGAGATTATATGTAGTTCTTAATCTAGAAGTACATTTGGTAGACTAAACATGGTAAATAACTTTACAACTGATAGTAAGAAGATAAGTTTTTAGAATGTCAAATTTTTATATGAAATTTAACAATTATTATTTATGGATAAAATTTGTAAATAGTGATAATTTTCTTTCCACATGCATGAAACTAACCCATATGTTATTATAAGGTTTTAACCTATACCATTGTTTAGGAGAATAAAGAATTGTGACCACTGATTGGATTATGTGAGACCTTTCTATTAAGAAAACCATAAATGATTTTATGTAAAACTTTAGATGTCTTGAAAATAATTTATCCTCATTATTAAGAGTCATATTTAATACAAAATTATATTTCTATGTTGAAACCTTACCTCGAGTAGTGGCATCCTTGATTTCTAATTATTTAAAGGATACTATGTTTTATATTTGTTTTGTGATGTTGGTAATAATTTTTTATTAAATTGAGTAGAGGATATCTTATCAAATATATTTTTAATTAAATTAAATAAATTCCTTATTTATGTATTAATCTTCTAATGTTTATACCACCATATTTTTCTTACTTTATATTTTTACTATCATTATTTAAAACACTTTTTTGTTTCCCATGTTAAAGTGACATTGGTAGAGAGATGTTGTCTAGTAGGGAGGAATATGTGAATTGGATCTCTCCTACCCTAGGATAGCATTAATTGAATTTTTATGGTGCCTCTTAGGGAAACCTTAGGGCCTCAAGTGTTAGATGAATCATAAAAGACTATTTTGTATCCATTATCTAAGAGGCATATCTAAAATTGGTTGACAATATGAATAATAAGGTAAAGACTTAGGATTTGGTCATGGGCATTAATATGGCAATCCATTGTGGTATAGACATGATTATTATTGAAGGATATTCAATGGTCATGATTCATGATCTTAAAAATAAAAAATTTAAGGCCTGGGAAATAAATAATTTCATAGAGTATATTTGGCCATGGTTGGAAAACATTTATGTGTGGAGTACTAAACATTTATTGTATAGTGTTAATGTGGTTGTAGAATTCTAGAAAAACCATAGCATTTCCTAATTAAAGGGAGTAGTGGTGGATATGTAGCACATGTGTGGTATATTATTTCCTCCTTTCCCATGGTTTATTTTGGAGTTTTACTACTAGGTATTTCTAAGGCCTTTCTTTCATTGAGTTGGCCCAGCCTACCCATTTATTTTTACATGATTGTGCATTTAATTATCATCAAGATTATCAATCTTTTACATGGCCTTGGTTCTTGATTTTCAACAACAGAGGATTATGGATCATATTTGGTTTGATAGCTAACTCATGTGGTGAATGTGGAATTTTAATCACACTTTAGACTTGGCACTTACAATTTTTGGTTGAGTTTCTCTTTCCTCTCATTTCATGGCTTGGGATTCTTAGCAAGTATGGATAAATCCTAGCTAGTTTTGGATACTGAACCATTACTTAGTATTCAAGGGAAGAATTGGTAAATGTTTTATTATTATAAATTCATAAATAATAGACTAAAGTGAGTCCTCTAGGTGCTAATGCCACACATTGTTCAGTCCATCTTGACAATTTTTCGTGAGGATTTTATGATTTCTTTCAACAAAGTTAAGTTAAATTTAGATGTGGTGTATATGTTTTCCAATAATATGCTTCTAATCTTATAAGATAAACAAGTTTTAGATTTTATTTACTTTTTTGTCAATTTAGTTCATACGTTAGGAGTGGTGAAGTTTGTGAATGTGTTTAATCTTAGTAGCCACATTTACCTTCCCTATTTTGGGTGAGTTAAAGTTGTCTTAGTTCTATTAATATTTTTTAGGTAATTATAATGATGGTTTAAAACCCTATTTAATTATATTGAGTAGGTATATTATGCTTGGAATGATAATTTAGCCCAAGTGGGGAATATTCGTATAGCTCCCCCATTGGATGAGGTCAAAATCCATATCATAGTCTTCGAATCTTTGTTACATGTCAGAGATTCCCATATAAAAATGGTGGTGTTAAAATTCATCCTTATACTGGTGAACAAGGTAGAATTATTTTCTCCAAATTGGGTTAACACTCCCCAATATTATTATTTAAAGGCATCCTCTATACTTTTACATGCTCAATTGAATTCATCTAGTCAAGGTTCACCTATGGGTAGGAAGATTTTTTAGATCAGGACTAGAGTGGGTGGTGACTTGGAATCAACTTCATTTCTTACTCTATTGAAGGATATATTTTTAGTTGTGGGTTTGGACATGGACCTAGTTTGGGTGTTGGGAGGATGGGATGTGAAGGATGACTTAGTTAAATACCTAGATGGTGCTTATGTGGTGAGTGACTTAGACTCCCCCTAAAATCCCCAAATGAAAGTTTGGTCTTGGTATTTATTGGCCATGTGTCATAATGATTGTATTATTTTTTCAATTTTGTATAACTCTAGTTTTTATTTGTTATTACATGTTAGAACGTCCTCAGTGAAGTTTTTTTGTGACATTATTTTCCTAGGTGTTTTGTACCCTATGGTTGATGGTACATAGGTTTATCTATATATTTTTATATCTATATATGTGTGAGGGACTGGTAAACCCTTAATACCAATCAAAAAAACTTTTATGTTGAGCCTTGAGTATTTTTAGGTACTAATCCAACATATACTATTATCAAAGAATGTGAGAGGTGTGAGAGGTATAATAGTTGTGCATTAATTTTTACATCTATCATGTTCACATTATATTCACATGCACTCTATTTACACATATTAAATTATAAATACATTTTTACTAAATCATACTTATTATTCAACATGATAATGGATAAATAAGAAAAAAAATTATCATTTCATACCTAAGTCAATGATATACAAATACATTATAATGAAGGAAATGATTTGAGAGTAATGGACTATGAGGACTACCTAGTATTTATGGAAAGGATTTATCAATAACCAATTGTGTTATATAAAAAGTCATTTATTTTTATCTAATGTTAAAAAAGTAATATTTTAGGGTTAAAACCCATCTAATAAGGAAATCTAATTAGATAGTTTATAATCTTAAAGCTTTGACTATATGTATAATCAAATAGTGATTGAAATAAACTTAAAATTTGAAAAGTTATTAGAATATAATTAGATATATTATGTGAAGTGAAAAAATCATTGGTAAAACTATATAATTTATAATACTCAATATTCATGAATTTTATGGGTTGAATAGTAAGTGTTATATGTATAAAAATGTCATATGGGTACCTTAACATTGAAACAACAGATGAAAATTGGTTAAATTATTTTGCACAGATGGAACAAGAATTAAGTGAATTTTTAGGGGGAAATGAGGTATATAGGGAGAAGGAGAATAATTTTAAAGGAAAATAAAAGATGATATTCAATTAAAATAATAAATTATTAGGGTATGAAAATAGAAAAGAAAGGAACAAAAACATAAACCTAGGTATGGTGAGAGCTTATTTTATTTTCCAAACTATAAGATAAGTTTGAAAAGAAAATGAAGTGACATCATCATTAATTTTCGTGGTTAATATTAGCTATTAAATTCAACATGAAGGAGGAAGATATAAAAATAGGTTAAATTTTTCAAATAAAAAATAGGTATTTTAAAATTTTGGTTAAATAATTGGGTATTTAATAATTTATATGGTCTATTAAGAGGGTGTGTTAATAATATAATATATAGATATATAAATATATTTATGAGCATTATATAGTATCTTATGAATGAACATGCTATGCCACCATCTTAATTAGTTAATTCTCCATGAGTACTACTAAAAAGGGTTCAATGAGATATAAAAGTGTGCATGGGCAATGTTGCAAAAAATTAATTGATGGCTAATGTATTAGGAAATATGGAAATGATTAATGGTAGACTTTAAAATCATCACTGATTTATATATTTTATTATATGGATGATGGTATAATCTTAGATAGCCTATTATGTATATATTTTAGTATATGGTCGATGATGTAATATCAAAATGGTTGCATAGTTATAAAATTTTATGTTAATATGTTTTTACATTTTTATTGAATTTTACCTAATTTGTGTCTTCATAAAGATTGATTACATAAATTTGGTTAGAATTCTCTATGAACAAAGACTAGTTTTGCTATGGTGGATTATATACATTACCTAGATTACTAAGTTATTCTCCATACTACCATATGCAAATAAGGTGATACTTATTAGTTTGGGATATGGGGGGATTATGGAGATGTGTTGGGTATCAATGGATGAAAACATGTTTTTCATGTTCCTTGCTATATAGAAGATTCTAAGTGGTTAGTCCATGGGGATGTTGTGGTGGTTATGATTTCATTGGAGGATGTCCACACTATTTTTTAATTATCAATAGAAGAGACTCACATGATTGTGATATTTTTTTTAGAGTATCATAGATATAAACATTTTTTTGATGGACCACTAGGTTAGATCAAAATCATCGTTGTGAATATACTATATGGTTGATAAATCTAGTTGTAAAATTCATTCTAAACATCTAGAATGTGATTTTAGATTTATGGTGACATGAGTCTTATTTCACTAGTTCATTATTATTGTGTTGGGAAACATTAAAGTATGCAATGATCTAAAACATGCATGTTCAGATATGGGTGTAGTTTGTATATGATTTTTACATCATCTTAACATGGGATAGTTTAGTGATAAATCTAGTAATGTTAGTTTCTACATGGTCATGTATAGGGTGATAGAGGCACCTTTATAGGATTTGGGACATTTTCCCTTAGTTATGAAATGGGATCAAGGAAATTTTATGAGATATCATGTTAGATACATAATATTAGAGATAGTTTAAAGGGAGGAAATCACAGTAATCCATATATATGTTTAGTTGACACATGGTCAAGTTGGCCATCTATAGTGTGAGTTTAAAGATTATCAAGATCACATAGCACTTCACTTGTGTATAGAGCCACATTTATGTGATAAGGTTATTTTTTTAGTTTGTACTTCCACGCCCAAAATAATCTATGTCTAGACAACATAAAGGGAAAGACATGTAGCATAGCCATGGGGAGTAGGGGAATAGGGGAAATGACTATGAGTCCTAGTTTTTAAACCATATTGTACACCTCAACATCAAGGAAGAGATAATGACACTTATAAATATAGAAATGGTACAAAGTTCAAATATATATGTAAATGAGCCTACTCATATGGTGGTTATGATAGAGAATCCAAGGAAATACATCCCATATGTATAGACAACCACCCCAATTAAGAAGGAATAGGTAGATAAGAGTCCTTGGGTTTTAGGGATATAGTAGAGATTGAGGTATATAATTTGAAGTTACATATTACTCTTGGGAATTAATATTACAAATAATTTTGAAACATATATGGAGAGGCATACCTATTATATGAGATCAAGATAGTCAATTTTTATAATACAAATGGGGAAATGAGGGTTGAGATATAGAGCATAACACATGGATTAGAACAATGATGATGTAGTCTTTGGTATGAGATAGGATGGAAAGTTCATGTATTAGTCAACACATCCAAGTAAAAATTGTGGTTATAGACTTATAAATAGTCATGGTAGAAAATAAAATAATGATGTAAATATAGATTAATTTTGATATGAAATTTTTTAATATGTGGGTTTTTTTGGGTTTTATAGAGATAAAATTAGGGAAAAAGTCATTTATTGATTCCAATGATATCATCAAGAGATATTCGATGACATGTTTCCTCAACACATTATAGAGGTGATGTTAAATATAGTAGTGTCATCACTCTACAGAGCATATTGGATCCTTTAGACTCATTGGATAGGTATAATAGGCACTGTAGAAATGATGGAAAAACTAAATTTTGTTTACATCTACTATAGTTTTCACAATATGAGATGTTATGTTGAAATAATAGGTTATACATACCAATAGGCTCTATCAAGAGAGTGGGTGACATACTTGGCTACCATAATTATGCATATTATAACATGGAATGTGAAGCTAGAGCGGTCATTAGTCATGAACCATTGATAGTTATAGGGATTATGTTCTAAGGATAAATCCTTGGCTTGATCATATACATAGGTTATAGATGATACATCATTTTAGAGTTTAGAACATCGACCAAATAGGTAGGAATTTAGTGCATGGATTATATATGATGAATATGTGTCTTGACCTTATGATGTGTGTGTGTGTGTGTGTGTGTGTGTGTGTGTGTGTGTGTGTGTGTGTGTGTGTGTGTGTGTGTGTGTGTGTGTGTGTGTGTGTGTGTGTGTGTGTGTGTGTGTGTGTGTGTGTGTGTGTGTGTGTGTGTGTGTGTGTGTGTGTGTGTGTGTTGTGTGTGTGTGTGTGCATGCGTGTGTGTGTGTCTGTGTGCACGTGCATGAGTGTGTGCTCATATGGTAATTATTTCCTTATTTATCTCTACATTTGTATGTTGGACTTGATGTTTTTTATTAAGGTTAAAGGTGGGTTTTTTTTACTAGGGACCCCAATACCTACAAGAATATCTAGAACAAAATAAGTCTAGAGGAATAACCAAGCCCATAAGTACAATAATCAAAAGCTAAGCTCAAAAATAGCTACAAGTAGCCCAAATATAACCCAAACACAACATAAATAGCTCCAAAAAGTGAGGCATAACCAAAAACATATGGAAAACACTCTAACTATCCACATTCCCTACCACATCTTCCCATAATCTTTATATACACATATAATTAGTGTGTATTTTTAAGAAACATCTTTTCCTTATCAATGTCTTTGAAAAACTCACTACATTGGATATACTTACCCTTAGAAGTATTATTCAAATCTAGCAAACCTTCTAGGTGAGACCTTAAATTTTTTAGATTATGAACTTCATGCATAGATGATTTTATACAATTGACCAAGTAATTAATGTTGTTCTTTATCTTATAATTCTCACATTAAAAATCCCCAAACCTATCCTTAAGTCACTATATTTGAGTACTAAAGTCTTTGTCTATGTTTTTTTGACTCAAATGTTCATTATTTTATTGAATTATTTTTAATTTAACTTTGAGATATTAAATATCCCTCATGAACCATCTTAGAATAATTATTTTTAAATCTAAATGCTCTTCAGTTTAATCATCTTTTGCTTACCCTTTAAAGAGTTAACAATAGAATTGAAAATCTCATTTGGGTTACACATTTGAGTTCCTAGATCTTCCACCCATACCTATTTAGGAACATCAGCCAATTTATTTTTATCCTTATCCTCCATATAAATTAAGTCATTAATTTTCTCCCTTTATTGTCATTATGAGGATTCAGCCCCTTCCTATCTCCTGAAGCACCATCTAGTGGAATATGTTGCCCATTCAAAGAGCCTACTTTGTCTGCATTGATTCCATTATATTGAACCCATGAAGAAATCTTTGTATCAATTATCAAGTGGTTCTTGATTTTATCCCCTTGAATTTTGGAAGTTTTCTTACTATTATATTGAGCTTTGGGAGGAGGACTGCTAGCTAGATATTTAATCCAAACTCTCTAAAATTTTCATATATCATCCTTTCCTTTATGGGGTTAGGAATGTTAGGAGATATCTAATTCATTCCTTTAAAATAATTTTGGCTAATGAATATGATGTCTTCATGTCATGGAACATAATATTTACCCTTTTAGACCTTATCAATCAAAGTTTCCAAAGATTGAAGGATAGAAAAAGGTAAGCTCAATAAAATGGCATCCCCAAAATAATTTAAAAATAAATAAATACAGTGGTGACATACTTGGCTACCATAATTATACATATTATAACATGGAATGTGAAGCTAGAGAGGTCATTAGTCATGAACCATTGATAGTTATAGGGATTATGTTCTAAGGATAAATCTTTGGCTTGATCATATACATAGGCTATAGATGATACATCATTTTAGAGTGTAGCACATCGACAAAATAGGTAGGAATTTAGTGCATAGATTATATATGATGAATATGTGTCTTGACCTTATGATGTGTGTGTGTGTGTGTGTGTGTGTGTGTGTGTGTGTGTGCATGCGTGAGTGTGTGCATGTGTGTGTGTGTGTGTGATCATATGGTAATTATTTCCTTATTTATCTCTACATTTGTATGTTGGACTTGATGTTTTTAATTAAGGTTAAAGGTGGGTTTTTTGTACTAGGGACCCCAATACCTACAAGAAGATATAGAACAAAATAAGTCTAGAGGAATAACCAAGCCCATAAGTACAATAATCGAAAGCTAAGCTCAAAAATAGCTACAATTAGCCCAAATATAACCCAAACACAACATAAATAGCTCCAAAAAGTGAGGCATAACCAAAAACATATGGCAAACACTCTAACTATCCACATTCCCTACCACATCTTCCCATAATCTTTATATACACATAAAATTAGTGTGTATTTTTAAAAAACATCTTTTCCTTATCAATGTCTTTGAAAAACTCACTACATTGGATATACTTACCCTTAGAAGTATTATTCAAATCTAGCAAACCTTCTAGGTGAGACCTTAAATTTTTTAGATTATGAATACCTTCATGCATAGATGATTTTATACAATTGACCAAGTAATTAATGTTGTTCTTTACCTTATAATTCTCACATTAAAAATCCCCAAACATATTCCTTGAGTCTCTATATTTGAGTACTAAAGTCTTTGTCTATGTTTTTCTGACTCAAATGTTCATTATTTTATTGAATTATTTTTAATTTAACTTTGAGATATTAAATCTCCCTCATGAACCATCTTAGAATAATTATTTTTAAATCTAAATCCTCTTCAATTTAATCATCTTTTGCTTACCCTTTAAAGAGTTAACAATAGAATTGAAAATCTCATTTGGGTTACACATTTGAGTTCCTAGATCTTCCACCCATACCTATTTAGGAACATCAGCCAATTTATTTTTATCCTTATCCTCCTTATAAATTAAGTCATTAATTTTCTCCCTTTATTGTCATTATGAGGATTCGGCCCCTTCCTATCTCCTGAAGCACCATCTAATGGAATATGTTGCCCATTCAAAGAGCATACTTTATCTGCATTGATTCCATTATACTGAACCCATGAAGAAATCTTTGTATCAATTATCAAGCGGTACTTGATTTTATCCCCTTGAATTTTGGAAGTTTTCTTACTATTATATTGAGCTTTAGGAGGAGGACTGCTAGCTAGATATTTAATTCAAACTCTCTAAAATTTTCATATATCATCATTTCCTTTATGGGGTTAGGAATGTTAGGAGATATCTAATTCATTCCTTTAAAATAATTTTGGCTAATGAATATGATGTCTTCATGTCATGGAACATAATATTTATCCTTTTAGACCTTATCAATCAAAGTTTCCAAAGATTGAAGGATATAAAAAGGTAAGCTCAATAAAATGGCATGCCTAAAATAATTTAAAAATATATAAATACCAATTTACCAGTCTTGTAAACATTAGTCACCTCCATGGTCAAATCAATAACATGAGCAATTAAGTATTCAAAAATGTCTAGAAACACCCCTTTAATATTGAGCATTTTATTATCTCAAGAATCATTAAATAGAGCTAAAACATGCTTGTCATGGCCTTCTATTCATTGCATGAAACTAGAAATTCCTCAAATTTGTAAAATATACCAAACCTCCTCATTGTTCTTCACTTCATCAAGCATCGTTGGATCAATTCCTGTTAGGAAAACTAATGACAAAAAGATTAACACAATTCTAGATCTTTGACATGAAACAAGGGTTTTCAAAATCCCCAAATGAGAAATGATTTTCCCACTTAATTTCATAATTTAATTCCACTTATATCCCTTATTATAATTATTTAAGAATTGAAAATACTTTAATATATAGTTTTTTCACCCTAACGAACCAATAACCTTATCTATAGGCCCATATCACTTCTATTGAAAAATGAAGTAATAATGATTCATGACATACATAAAAATTAAAATCTTAACAATATTATTGAAATACACATTTTCATTACTTATGGTGTAGACCCTAACACTTTAATAAAGAAAATAATCTCTTATAAATTATTATTATGAGTTTCCTCATCTATCTTGTGATATACATCCTTAGGAAACTCTTTTCTCATTGTACAACAACTAAAACTTGAATAAATCATTCCCCTATTAGAAAACCAATCAACAACATTATTTATTTCTTAATAAACATTTGAATGATCACCTCCTAATGATACTCTATAATAGATATAAATTCATCCACAATCTATTTGATGCTCTAACTCATAATGTTTTTCTTATTCATGTAATTTATTATATTGAGGGAATCCCCCTCAATGATAAAACATTGAAAACCCAAATCATTGAGCAATTTTAACCCCCATAGGAAAGCAAGTACTTCTTGCCAATGATTATGTTTCACAAAAATATCTTTATAAAACATAATAACAAAGTTTCCTTGGTGATCTCTTGGAATACCTCATCCTCCAAAGGGCCTTGGGTTTACCTTGGAGTCCCTATCAAAATTTAATTTTAGGCACCCTACAAGAGGATATTTCCATTTATTCCTCTTTTTTATTTCATCTTTTGGATACATAATCCTAATTCAAAGGGAATCTATTTTACAATTCAAATCCACTTTTTTGTAACTCATGCAAAAAATTACCTTTTCTAAAAGATAACACATTAAAAAATTTTAAAATGGTAAGGAATATATTATTAACTACACCACACTTGAATGCTTGATATTCCTAAAAATTAAGGAATTTATTTCACACTAGATTCCCAAAAACACATGAGTAAGAGTGAGCTTCCAAATTTTCTTCAAGGTATCATTATGAAATGGAAACTCCCATGATTACTAAACCTCTAATAGAGACCTAAAAATATCATAATAACTTTAAATTTATTCAGGAAAAAACTCAATACCTTAAAGGATAAATGTTGGTCAATTATAATATGGGAAACTAATTCATTATATTTTTAAAAAATGACACCTATTTACCCATTTGAAACCTCTTTTCATCAAATTATCCATAGTCAACATTTTTTTCAAACTACAAGTAAAAGAAAAAAAATTAACTTTGGGTAAGAGGAACATATCCCATAATCTATCCCAATTTAATTCATTTCTTAGAATGTTTAAAACCTAGTTGTAACCATATTTCAGTTGGTAATGTCCATCAATATACTCTTTCCATATCAATTCATCCTCCTTGATAGTGCTCAGTAAATGTTGCATTGTTAATAAATTATTTATATTAACTAGGGTTAGAGTTTCATCTTGATCTAGATATCAGTGCTCATATATTTATAGCTTTTACTTATTTTAATAATCTACCAATAATCATGAACATGACTCCTATATTTTATTTTGATGAGTTCTCCAATGCACTACCATAGTTTTAATCTATTCAATGGCTAATCTATGATCCATGAATCCTCCCATAATTTGACATGAACCCCATTTACTAAGTACCATTTAGAACCAGTAGATATTAGATATTTATTAGTAATTAGGAAATTCTATAAATGAGAGCCATGGATAAATTGTTCATATTTCATAAGACAAATGGGTTCCCTACCATCTAGGTATTTGAAGTTTTAAATATTTGCCCAAGTATTGTTATTCTTGTAAAATCTCCAAAAAAATTGAGAGAAGACATCGTTTCATACAATTTAATCTTATAATGCCCAAACCTTCCTCATTTTTTCCCCTACAAACCTTTTCCCATGCCACCAAATGCATTCTATTTTTATCTTCAACCCTTGTCCAAAAGAAATTTCTTTAAATTTTTTCAAGTTTAACATCAATATTTTTAGGTAATTTAAAAAAGATAAAATATAAACCATAATTATTTGAAAAACAATTTAAATAAGAAATATTTTGCTTGATTGAGAGAGAAGCTTCCCTCTCCAACCATCCAGCTCCTTTTGAAATATTTCCACAAGCAGATTACACACTATAAGGGGAAAATTTCTACTAAAAAGGGGCATGCCCAGATAAGAATAAGATGTATGCTTAATTTGATATCCTAAAATCTCTACTATTCTATCTTTTCTTCTCATTGGTGTGTTTTTTAAGAATATACAGCTTTTTTCAAAATTCACTTTTTAGTTCTAAGCTTATTAATACATGAGTAGAGTTTACTTTAAAATTTTACCTTCCTAAATATAATCCACTATAATTGGAATATTATCATCTTCAAATTATTGATGAGACATTGGATCCACATTATTAGAAGGCTTAAAACCTTATAAATACCAAATTATTACTACATTCAAGATAAATTTGCTCAATAATTCAGCCATAATGATGAAAAAGAAAGGCAAGAGTGGATCCCCTTTGTGACTCCGTCACCACTTTCATAGAAGCCTTGAGCCACCCCATTCACTAAGATTGAAAACATGCAATTAGATATACAAGTTATATATATTTTTTGAATTTATTTTGGAAGCCAAATTGTTTCATGATTCTATCTCAAAAATTCTAGTCCAATTTATCATAAGCTTTAGCCATGTCAAGTTTTACCATCATTCTAGGCCTCACTTTTATCCATAGAATTAGTAGATTCATGAACTATAATAATCCCATATTTAATTTATCTTCTAAGAAAAAAAAAACCCTTACTAAGAATCATTTATAGATTCCATAATAAGCTATAATCTCAAAGATAAAATCTTAGTGTGATAATCTTGTATATGGAATTGCAAAGATTAATGGGGCAAAAATCAACAAAGTTAACAACACCTTCTTTCTTAGGAATTAAAACTAGAAAAGTGTGGTTGAATTATTTTAGCACATTAGAGGATTTTATAAATTCATTTACCATATCCACCACATCATCTCCAATAATATCCCAAAATTTATAGAAAAAAAATGCTATAGGATAACCATTAGGACCTAGAGCTTTATCTAGATTCATTTTAGAAATTACAACCTTAATATCTTAATTAAAAGTAGCAAAAAAAGGAGAGAGATTATATTATTTAGACACTAACTATGTATTAACATACATAAATTATTTCTCATATCATATATTTCTTTTGAATCATCTTTAAAGACTTTTTTGAAAAAGACTCACACTTTCCTGATTGATGAAATTCTTGTCAAAATAGATTTGACCTTCCCTATCCTTAAAATCCTTGATTGAATTGTGAGCTCTATAATCTAAAGTTGATATATGAAAAAATGAATATTTATGTACCCCTATTTGAACTAAATATTCCTATATTTTTGTCTCTAGAGTCTCTCTTCTCTATTATCCATCCTATCATAATCACAAAGGAGTTATTTTTATTTATTTTGGGAGACAGTATCATAACCATTAATTTTAATTTTAGATTCAAGTGATCAAATTTCCTATTTTAAATATTTTTTTAATGATGACATTTCTAAAGACTTGTTTATTCTTTTTTCTAATTTTAACCTTGAGATTTTTCATTTATTTATCCAAATAAAATGTAGCTAAGCCATTCATGTTGGACTTGATGTTAATTTGATCTTGAGTAGACATAATATTTGTAACATTATTTTGATGATTTTTCATAGCACATTTCATTTTTCTTATATAACAAATGTGATTATGCATATGGAAAAATACTAAAAAGAAAAGTATTAAAATGGTAAAAAATAAATCTAATGTAAGTAAATAGAAAAATTAATAAGACAAAAGATGTGTAGATTTGGATAAGGTTAAAATACATAAAATGTAAGTTGATAATATAATCTAAGTCAAACAAAATATGTGTAAAATGAAAATGTTGTAAAAAATGAAATTGAAGAAGATATAAAAACTAAATTAAATAATAAATATGTAAAAATAAAGGTCATAACACATCAAATTTAAGTAGATAAAATAGTATAAGTCAAACAAAATATGTATAAAAATGAAATCAAATAAATGAGTGAGAACCAAACTAATACTAAAGCTAAAATTTATCATATAAGAACATAACCATCTAAATCCAAAACTAAGATGACAAACACGATGTGTAAGGGAGGATGATTAAAATTTGTGAGGAAAGCCAAGTTTATTCCCTGATCTATTATAATTCAATTTAAAAACAAAAATCCAAGATGAGAAAAAATGAAAAAATAATATTTGTGAGGAAGGCCTGATTAATTCCCTAAGGTATTATAGTCTTAACTTCATAAAAATTTAACTAGAGATAGTACATTAGGAGTAAAATTTGAATTAATGAGATATAAAAAAGAAATAAAGAAATGGAATATGGTAAACTAGAAGTAATTTTCATCAAGTGGATATTCTAAATATGATATGTGAAAATAATAAAGCAAGTCACCATAAAGGTGATAGGAAAATCCTTAGCAAATATAATCAAC
Source organism: Torreya grandis (assembly GCA_037957365.1). Taxonomy (NCBI): domain Eukaryota; kingdom Viridiplantae; phylum Streptophyta; class Pinopsida; order Cupressales; family Taxaceae; genus Torreya; species Torreya grandis. Next base: position 994,863 of record JARHVA010003056.1, on the reverse strand, counting down.
CCTAATCAGGTGGATAAGATTAGGATTTTTTGACATAAATGCTTCAGAACCCTACATATAAAGATTAAATATTGGGTTAACTAATGAAGTATATATATTATCCCATGAATGTAATGTAAGTAAATGTAGGTACATACCTTCACATAATATGTTCCCATTTTCTTAGGACCCATATACACACATGAATCAAATATGAGGATTGGGTACTTGCATGAAAATGAAGGTGGTGGTTTTATAGATATGACGATTCATATCCCAGTCTAGTGTAATATCTCTCTATAATGCACCTTAATATCTATTGTGAGGCTAACTATGGAGTTTAACATTTAACTAGGATATGTGCATATCAATTATTTCATAGTTCCTTTTAGTGTGATTTTGTTTTGATATTTTATTTTTCCTTTTGAATTTTAATTTTAATTTTTTGTTATGGATATTTTAGCTTTTTTTTGGAATTTTCTAATTTCCTCCTCCATAAAAATTTATAATGTCAACAATAGGTTTTTAGGATGTCTAACATAAAATAAATCACACTTAGCCACTAAAGAAGAGAATGTACAAACCATGATGCTTAGATACTCCTAGACCTACACATTAAAATAGACTAAAATATTATTTACAACCTAGGTATTCCTCAAGTGAAAGATTTAATATAGAAAGATGAGGACCATGAATAATCCATAAAAAATCAAGGTGACACAATGAGGGTATGTTAGTATATGACCATGATATGGAAGGTTTTTCCTTAGAAGAGACTAAAAATAAATGGATTTCTAAGTGCATGTGAATATTCATAAAATTAGATGATATGTATATGAGGATGGAGATAATCCCATGAGAGTAGGTGAAAATGGACAAAAAATATAATGTTTTACCCTATTTTTGATAAAACACTAAATATGAATGAAATAAGATAATGTTTAAAAGTATTATATAAGTGTAAAATTATAAATATTTTAATTCTAAAGATATATGATATTCAAATTTTCTAATTTTGACAAAGATATTAAATATATAAATTGTTATTTATTTAAAAAAACTAAGAAATAATAATTCTTAGCTCACACACCAATATCGATTGACTATTTTAACATCTTAACTATAAAAACTTAAAGAAAAGAAGACAATGTAGGCTCATTATAAGGCACAAAATCATAAATAGAATATGGACAAGCCTATTATAAGTGGATGGTGGTGTAGTGCCCCTAAGTTTGTTTAATAGAATTGCCCCAATTAACTATGGTACCCTATAGGTAGAAATAAGTATATAAATTAGAGGTATAAAGACACAAGTTTAGAAGGATAAGTATAAAATGTCTCTAGACATGTCCACTATAGGTGGACACTATCGCAGTGTACCTGAGTTTGTTGAATGCAAACTTATCTTGGTTGAATGTGACATATAACCAATTATTTTACTACCTATTATTACATTAATTTAGGTCATTGATGCATCTTCATATCTATATAACTAAGATTATCAAACCCTAGTTTCCTACACACAAACAAAATTGAAATCAAATGGGGTGTAATCAGGTGAAAGGTCTTGAGTTAGGCTGACCTTGATCAATCCCTGTTAAAATACCAAACACTAAAATAAACTAACAATACTCCAAGAAGGGATCAAACATGAATCTATTTATCCCACTTACATGTGTGTGTGTGTGTGTGTGTGTGTGTGTGTGTGTGTGTGTGTGTGTGTGTGTGTGTGTGTGTGTGTGTGTGTGTGTGTGTGTGTTTGTGAGTGTGTACGTGCATGCACGCTCACATGTGTGTGCACACGAATGCACACGTGTGTGTGTGTGTGTGTGTGTGTGTGTGTGTGTGTGTGTGTGTGTGCGTGCGTATGCATGTGTGTGCATGCATGCAAATGTGTGTGTAATTATGAATTAATGTTTATATGTTCTTTATTATATTTTACCCTTGGCACAAGTATGTAGATGAAGAATCAACATTGAATATTACTTTAAGTTACCTATATATAGAACATGAAAATATTTGAATAGATTTTAAGGGTGAGGAGAGTTGTCCTTAATGCCTTAGATAAGCCTTGTATTTATATATAGTTTTTATTTTTGATTTGGGACCTATCTTCATGTAAAATCTAACCCAAGAAAAGATACTCAATGGATAAAAATAAGAATAAAATGAAACACCCTGAAAGAGGTTCTAAAATTTATACCTAGGCAAGTCTATGCTAAATTGATAAGGTTGTATGATGCCCCTATATAATTACCATGAACCTATGTATAAGGATAAAATACTAGTAATTTGTATCCCCATGATAAAATGGTAAGATAAATGACCAATAAACAAACTTAAAAATAAAAAAATTGTGAAAGAATCAAGTATGTTGCACCAATGTATGCCTCATTCATTATTAATAACCTATGTGTAAAAAGATACAATAAATGATGTAAAGGATGGGATTATATCAAATTGGGGTGTCTACATCCCATTTATTATTATAGTAATGAAATTGATAAAGAAAAGGAAAGAACTAAAACATAGTGTGTATGATCCACTTTGTCTTTTTTTTACAAGTGTGATTTGGTGCTAATTATATTGCAACTGAATCTAAAATAGCACATGTAGTAGTAAAAGTCCATATATAAAAATTTGATAAATATAAATTTTTAATTTGAAAAGGTAAAGATGAAGGATAAATTACACTTGTATTTTTCATTATATTATTTTTGGAGAACACTTATATCATACTAAGTGGAGAAAGGATGTTTTTGGTGTTATTCATTTCCTAGCTAGGGAAAAGAATAGTACCTCAAGTGTTAAATGAGAAATAAGTTTGTAATTAGGTGTCACTATACCATTGATAATATTATAATGTTAACATATTATATAAGGAATTCCCCCTTGCTAAATCTCTTGAATAATGTAGTTGCTTATGTTGAAGTGTTTGAAGGGTTAAGAGTGATCAAGTCTCAAATTTTAGATATGATTAATCAAGATTTCAATTTATAAGGATAAAATATTTTAAATTTCATGAAAGGGAATAGTATCCAATGTACCAAACCAAAATGGTGGAACCATGCTAGGTTTTCTAGAAGTGATTCCAATGCCATTGAGTGTCACTAGACTTGAATGTACACCATGCACACATATTCAAATCATAAAATTGTAAATGAATCTATATTATATAGTTTCATGATATAAATGGAATGTATGTTATTTTTGACATCATCATGACCACAAAGTTCATATATTTTTATTCTGACATGAATATTTTTATCTTTAAATTTGCATATTTTTCTCTTTGAACTTTATAACTTTGAAACTTTAAGTTCGTACCATTGTTCATTTTCATGACGCATGAGCATGAATAAGTATCATTCTATCTTTGAATATGTGTTGATGATATATTATTTTATTCATCTATAATATCACTTTTAACTATATTTTTAATCTATAAATTTATTTTTGTAACTATTTTTGAACATGTATGTGCATATACATTCCAATGTGCATAATTAATTTCTCTATATTTTATCCAAGTGGATGCATATGCATATCATATGCCCCTATAATTTATACCATTATATTAATATTTGTTTTTTAATTTCATATGAATAATATGTATTATATCTATGCATATCATATGCCCCCATAATTTGTAGTTGTGTAATTTTCATATATATATTAAACCATTGATTTTATTTTTAAGTGCACATGTATGTCATGTGCGCATAGTATTATTGTGTGTAGTTTGAATATGTCATAAAAATGTATATTATAAATAATTTAAACCATTATATATTATATAGTGTGATGATATTTATTTAATAATAATCCAAATGGGTTCCCCCCTTTAAGTGTGAGGCATGAGAGAATCAAGTGCATCATAACAAAATAATAGGGTGTATGTTGTGAAACAAAATGTTCTTAAATATCAATCCTTTTAGATATTTGATTATAATATGATGATTTATTATATTTTATAAATATTTTTTCAAAATATAATAAATAGGTGGGAGATAAGGCATGTAAATGAATACATATAAAATTTGGCATTTTTTTAAAGGTTGATTAATGTGAGAAAATAGTATAGTGAATAAAAGAATCAGTAGTGATTTACATATGATTTGATTGAGATAATTAACGCACAATTTTGAGGATTAATTGAAAAAATTTGAATTTTGCAAAAAATAGGTCAATGGATATAAATAGATTGTTGGAAAAATAAATTACATTTAATTTTCACATTGACACTACAATTTTGAGATCTAAGAGAGGCATCATGTCAAAGATGATACCATCATGATTGACTTGGTTTAATAAGGTGTTAGAAAATATAAATGTAAATTACATTGATGAGATCCTAAAATGGAATCATCTACCTATGTATTCATTTCCAAACTTGTTCCTTTTTTTCATACTTTTCATACCTAAAGACTCATAATATACTCATGTGAATATGATGTGTGTGCGTGTGCGTGCGCGCGTGCATGTGAGTGTGTGTGAAAATTAAATATTAAGTTTGATATGTTATTTTTAAGTTTTATAATATAGTTTAAATGGTTTCATAATGGTTTAATATCTTCATGGCTAAAGTGGAATGGAAAAGATCCTTGTTTTTTATGTTTAGCAACCCATAGCCTTCTGGAAGATAAACTTTAAACCTTTGATTGGATATAACTTAGACACACAAATCACCTAAAACAACTAAAAACTACCCATATCCACTATCCACAAGCACATGCAGCAAATAGTTGAGAGTGCAACTAGTGTAGGTGGATATTTTCAAGAATATAACATAACTTTTAGTTATAATCTCCAACAACCTTTAAACTTAATAATATTAAATAATCATGTAAAATGATGACAAGTTATTATAGCTATATGGGAAATCCATTGACCATGATTTCATTATTGGATTATACAACCATATGGTTTTAACCATCATAACATCCTTTTTATCTTAATCTATCATTGTATAAAATTGTATAGTTGTAAACCATTATGTATTTATTGAGATAATAAGTTTCTAACTTCCATATATAGTGAGAATATTTTTAGGTGATTAAAAAAAAAATGTATCATATAAATATATTAAGTAAGAGTAACAATTGTTGCATTATTTTGTAGTTTGTTATAGAAAGCGTTATATTGCTACAGAGTTTAATCAATGAAATTGAAGTGATTTGAGTCAAAGTATTCATAATCAATAGATGTGAAGAACAAGTCTAACCAAGGAGGGTCCAATTGTGAGTATTTGTTGTTACAATATTATATATTAAGTAGATATTTTGATTTAGTTGTGCGTTTAGATTCTATCTTTGTGTTTGTATCTCTTGGTTTCCATAGTTTATTTCATTATATGTATTTGTTATTATGTGTGATTGATAAAGTATCTTTTTTCCAAAGTATAGGAATTTTCAAAAATAATATATATTTACTTTATGTAATTTTTATTTCATGGAAGTGTTTTTAGCTTCTGTAATTTACATTTATACAAAGTGTGTTTCCTATACACAACCATTAGCACTTTAAGATTTTTAAAGAGTCTAGTGTGCATATATGTTGATGACATCTTACTAAAATATATGGACCTCGGGTTGAAAATTTTATGAATGATAATTATAAATAAACCAAGTGGATACTACTGTGGATCACCTATTTTAGGTTATACATAGTCATTAGAATGCATTAGTTTAATTTTGGAATTTATTTTCCAATCATTTTGGCATTATTGTCAAGGAAGGTATCAAACATTATAATATCCAAAGGTTGAATAAATTTTCCTGCATTCTTAGAATAATATTTATTGCTTTCCTAGAACAAAATTTCATGTTTTTGTAGAAGTAAAATTTCCTACTTTGTAGAGTGAATTTTCCTAATTTCTAATGTAAAATTTCATGTTTTTTTAGCATAATATTTATTGATTTAAAGAGTGAATTTATTATTTTTTGAGTTAGAGTTTATTTTTATTTTTACATTAAAATAGGCAAAACAAAAAAAACCCTTTTAATGTTAACCTTATGTAGGATAAGGAAAAAAATCACAAAAATAAGATGGAAGGGTTTGTATGCCACATGAAATAATTTATTTGAGAATAAATTTACCTAAAATATTAAACTTATCTTTAGAAGAATAATTTTGGACATCACCTATAGTAATAGAGATATCATTTGTAGAAATAAGATAATTTCTTGTGGTAACAAAGATATCACATATTATAATAGAGATATTAAAAGGACTATTTCATATAATTTGGACTTATCAATAGTCCAAATTTTTGAAAACTATCAAAAATAAAATGGATGTATCTAAATTAAATTGGAGTTTATTGAGACTAAGTTGGACTTATTACAAATAACTTATATCTATCTAATGTATTTGTGATAAGTCCAAATTAATTTAAAATGATCGTAAATAATTTATTTATTAGTAGTTGAAAACTATCATTAATAAATTAGACTTCATCAAGAATTAATTGGACTCATAAAAAATAAATCATATCTATATTATATATTTGTAATAATTCCAAATTATGTGACCACTCAAAATAGTTCACAGACCATGCATTTATAGATATTATAAGACTTGGTAGTATATTTCTTAATGAAAAATAATTCATGCATCAATCACGTGCTTGATCGATATGTGATTTAGTACACCTAGGATGATTGGGGTGCCATGTTTCATCAGTTTATTAGATCATGAACTATCTAATTATTTTTTTTGAATGACATCCTCATGACTGCCAAATTTTATCTCATATTTGTGTCAAGTTACCAAGATTATGACATGTGTTGTAATCTCAAGTGCTCACATTATTCAGGAATTTTATTTGGACTAATCATCCTTCCACATAGCTAAGTCACTAATATTGTGCCATGTGGAAAATCTTGGGTACCATGTGAAAATCCAAATAACATTTATTGATATGGAAAATTTGAAGAACAAATAATGATGCTCAAGTGGGACATTCTGAGGTGTAAGCCTTGAAGACCTTTTCACATACATGAGAATGCCAAATTGTATTTTGTAATATAAAAAATCCATAGTGTACTAAATTCTTAGATGTGTAAATTATGAATACCTTTTGTTAAAGACCATTTTGAATGATGCAAAGATGTGAAGTGGATGTTCTAATAGTCAAATTCTATTAAATAGATGTGCAGTTGTTGAAATACTAAACTTTTGTAGTAGAAAATATAAAACTCAAATGCTAAAGTGTATTTTCCAAGACCCAAAATGTGAAGTGCCATTATAAATATATAAAATAATAAAACATTATACCTTCTCAAAAAATGGACTAAATTTTGAAAAAAACATTTATATTTCTCATTCCAAAATTAAGGAAACACCATTTCAAATTTTTGAATCCTTTTATCACTATTTTTTTTAGTTCCTAGTGGGATGACGCATTCAAAAAGTTTGTTATAATGCCTTTAAAAAATTAGTTGGAACAAGTGTATGACTTCTCCAATTTTTATTTTGTTTCCTAATGTAGATGATACTATCTGAGTATGGATGGCAAAGATGTGTAGTTGGGTTTGGCTTACATTTCTTGTCCAAGTAGCCTGAATAAAAAATTTATTCTTATACATATTTTTCCCCTTCATGAACTAGGATGAACCAAGTGACATTGACCCTTAATTCTATATCCCCATTTTTTTTAGTATCTCAATATTGATTTTATCTATAGCAACCCATAATATTTAGTCCACTCCTATAAAATCATTAGGTTTGATAAATAACATATCTATGATTTGTACATCTTGAGTTGGATCAAATACAATTTTTGTTCTTTTGATTCTTGGACCAACATATGTATCTGTAAGTGCAACTCCAAAATCAAGGGTCCTATCATGAACCATTTGTGTAGATCTCTATGCAATGGTATGTCATGATGAGTTGTATGCTGAAAATCTCATGTTAACTCAAATTTATAAGGGAACATGTCTTCTTTAATTATGTCATGGATGTTTTAGAATTAATATGATAGATCTTCCCACTTACTATTTCTAGTCAAACCAGATTCATTGAATTTCTATACATACTTATTCAAGTTATATTTAATTTCTTTTTCACTCAATTTTTCTACTTCTATCTGATTTTTTAACAATAGAATGTTGAGACATTTCTCTATTTTTCAAGTCCTTTAAATATATTTTTTTTTGGATTACCTTCTAGAACATTTGGCTCACCATTTTATTATTTTCCCCAAAATGTAATTGGGGGGACCAATTTCTATCTCTTATAGAGTTCTTACAATGCATACTAGGCTGACCTTGCTCCATGCATAAAAGAAAGTATTGACCTTTTGTCAAGCCTATAATTTCATTTCTTCCCTTTAGCTAGTAAGTATTAACATACTCTTTGAAATCCACTACATTTTCAATCAAATATGGCGTGAAGTTTATTGTATTTTCACACATCTTATAAGTGTCCATAATCTTTACCACACTCCATACATATTTCCTCTTTGTACATTCAAATAGGTTTCCAAATGTGTCATCAATGTCCTCATAAGTATATCCTACAGGGATAAATTTGACTTCAACATTGAGCAAAAAACCTTTGTAGATAAGGAGAGATAAATATTGTAACATATACTTATAAAAAAAGACATGATTTTATGAATTTGTAAATGTAACACTAGTTCCATATAAGGTTTGACAATTTTAAAATATAATTATGGATGGAAGTACCTATTATTATTATCCCCAAAACAATTAAATATTTGAATGTATAGACTATAAGGAAGTTTCTTGAAGGCAACAATTGATTGTGCTTCTTCTCTATATTGCTTACATTTAGGGTAACAATTGTTAGACAAAAGTGCATCATATAATGAATATTTTGAAGATCCAAGTTTATATAGTAAATATCCATAAGTATATGGAAATATTGTTACCATATCCATGACTCACTTGTTCAACAAGGTGATAGTAATGTTAGACCCTCCAAGAACATATGGTAAAAAAATGCCCATATCTACCTACACCATGACCATGTGTTATAATCCTTGCCATTGAAAAATTTAATACTCTATCAGTAACTTCTTTGATTTTTGTCACTATCCAAAGCAAAAATGTTTTTTGACATTTCACCTTGTCATGAATGACATTGAGGCATTCTTCAAGGTATTGCTTTAAAATTCATTTATGTCTATAATATATTTTTCTTGCAAAATGTATTTCATTAGAGTGATTATCTCTAGAGAGGGACCTAAAATGTTTCTATTGAGTCAAAAAGATGCACATTTTGTACCTAATGAAGTCATCAGACATGGCAATGGTCACATCATGAAAATTAGTTCTCCACATGTTACTACATTTTGGCTAAGATATTGGCTCATATTCCATACCTGCTAGTTGTGCATTGATGTGGCACCTCATAAATTCTTAAGTGAAATATGTTGGAAGATATTGAACATTTTATTATGATCCATCTATGTCTACCTGAAATGTTTTAGATTAAGGTAAAAACAGGTTTTGAAGGGACCCCAAAACCCTTTACATCAAAAAAGAGATAAACCTTAAAACACAACCGAGTTTCAAAAAAGGAACCCGAAACTGGAATAAACCAAACTAGGTTAAACAGGAACCTGAAAACATCAGAAAAGACCTGATGTAACAACTGACACAACACACAATGGACCTGATATGTTAGTCATGGTAAAATATCTACAAAATTATCCACCAATTAGTCCAATAAATCTTTAGCTACCATTGTTTTATTTTGTGGATTTTGTCAAAATATCCTTACATGGAATAAATTTTTCTCCCCATTTTTGTGACAATTTTGAATCTCAAAAAAATTACTTCTCTTCAATCCATATATTTTAAGCTAAGCTTCCAAATAGATCTTTGTACCCTAAAAATCAATACAAATTTTGTTTTTATTTTTCTTAAACAAACTAGCAAAAATGGTATCCAAGACATGTTGTCTTCTATCTATTATGGTGGAATCAAGCAAATTCATCTTTGAAAATTTTAAAATCTCAAATGATAATCCTAACTGAAAACATTTTTCATTGCAACATGTATCCACATACATTGTTGAAATCTCACTATCTATGCTTTCATCAAACTCCACTTGGCTGAGTGAATTATTTGCTTGACTTCTTTTTTGGCCTGAGTATTTGTAGGAATGAGCTAATTTTTTTAGATATATTTATGATAGGAATGTCAGGAAAGAAGTGACTTCATTATCCACTATGTCCCAAAATTTTTTAATTTCTTTCTCCTTTAGTGTCATGTATGTAAATTGATTACTCTATAAGCCTCAGTGTCCACTATTTCATTGTAAGACCATATAACGATAAATGTTTCAATTGCCTCTCTACTACAAGTATCATAATGTTTTATAACATGCCTTACATAAAATCCTAATTCATTTTCTAACATTGGGATAGGAATTCAACCAAAAAGACCCCCTAGTTGTGCAAATTCAACATAACCAAAAGCAATTTTTTCATCATTTGTAAGAGCTATACATTTGTGCAAAAAATGTACCCTTTTCCAAACAAAAGTTTTTCTTAGGCTTTAAATTTTTTTAGGATCATCGATATATCAAAAAAATGAATCCAAGAAAGGTTTTTATTTTTATAATGGTTGTATATGTAGAACTAAATTCAAATTATTGACTTTGTTCCATGTTTTAGATTATGGTAAAAATAGGTTTTGAAGGGGCCCCGAAACCCTGAAACAAAAGAAGAAGGATATAACAATAACGTCGACAGGTGAAACAAACCTAACACCTACTACTGAGCAGTATCAAAAATAGCTTTTACAGGGACCTAAAAGCACAATTCAAGATCATCAAAAGACAGACCCCAGGTTTTACAGAGACCTAGAAACTCAAGTATGAAAAGAAAACAAAGAACCAAAAAATGGAAGCAATTATAACATCCAACTAAAAGGACCAGGACTATAAGAGAAAAAGATCCTATTCTTCTAATTCCAAGATCATCTTCACTGCTTCCTTTCCAATTAGAATAGTGTCTTGTATAGATATTGTCGCTGACGTAGCAACCTCTTGCATTGATTTCTTCATTGAGCTCTGTCTGGTCCTCTTACTAGGCCCCTCCAAAGATTTTATTTCCTCATTTTCTCATTTTCCAATGTTTGCAGTAGCTGCACATATGCTAGAATTAACCTCCTCCATCTTCATTCTGCTTTCCTTAATGAGCCTTCTTAGATTGTTCTCATAGTCTTTAAGTTTGATTGGAATATCCCTCATCTGCATTTATAGATTATTGATTTTGTTCTGATCAGGTTCTTGATTATGTTCCATTATTTCCATTTTCTTCTTGAGGCCCATTATTTCCTTATACATCCATGAGTCAACTTGAAGGATAGCATCTACTTTGCATTTGGCCGAATTCATAAAGGGATGCCTCCTGTCTTTCTGCCATATGTCACTTAAATCTTATGTGTTCTCTTTTGGATTGTCTTCATCCTTTTCAGTATGATCCTCCCTTTCCATTCTTTTCTATTTTTTAGTTTCAACAAGGCTTTCATTGTGGATAAGATCATCATTTACTTGTTCTCTAGTTTCCATTGCATGATAGGAATCCTGAACTAAATATTCCTTCTCTATTTTCAAAGCAGGATCCTCAAATAAAACATCCATTTCTTTTTCAGTTTCCCCTAGCACTTGTTAATTTTCCTCGAGATCATAGTTATTCTGTTCAGTTTTTTCCTCTATAGTGTCCCCTTCTTTTTCATTCTTACTTTTATCTTCTCCTTCCTCATTAGAGCTGGATTCCCCACTTTTTGTTCATTCCTCTTCCTCCACACTCTCCTCCTCAAAACTTTTAGTTCTTTCCCACTCTGTTTCCTCATCTACAATCTATTTTTTAAAGCTGGAAAATTTGGGTTTAACATTTTCTTTCCCCTTCACTATTTCATTCTTCTTTCTCTGTGAATCCTTGTTTTTGTCTGAATAAGGATTCGGGACAATGGCATTGTTTTTGAAAAAACCTTCTATTATTAGGATCAATCCCTCATGTAATATATGATGAGACTCCTTTTTTCTATGAGTGAACAAACTTTGGAGTAGCGAAAAGTGCAAATAGAAAGGGAAGGAGATTCTAACTTTGTGCCTAAAATGATTAAGAAAGACAAAATGAAATTTATGGACTCTTTTGCTTCTACCATCAAGTATGAAATACTCATGGATGCAACATAAGATGTCTCTCCAAATTCCTTTAATCTGCTCTAGGTCAAAAAAATCCCCACTCTTTCCCAAATGCTACTTGTCAGCATCCGTGTGTTGGGAATTTGCTATATGCCTCATTAGATATGCTGGTCTACTTAGAGAATTTTATACCCTCCATTGGAAGCCCCATGACCTCCACTATGAATTCCTCGGTGAGCTTCACAATGATGCCATGGAGGGTTACCCTATCATTGACCCAACTTTTGAAAAAAGCTATCGTTATATAGGGTTTTGAACCATGTAGCCATTCCAAGTAGCTCACAACCTTTCCTTTTTGAAGGATCTTCCAAACATCTTGTTTTGCCTTCCAATATTCACAACTTTTAGGTTCTTGCTTCCTTGGTTCACCTTTCATTTTGTAGGCCATACAATTATCCAGTAACCCCCAAACACTAATTACTGAGCAATGAAACCAACTATTATCAACTTGTAATGAAAATCGCCTATTTTCTGGCACATGCAAAACCCGCTTCACATTCTCATGAATATTTATTTTCAATGAAAGTAATCCTTCCTCTGTGAAGCCACTCTGCCAAATAATTATTTTTCTATTCCAAGTAGATCTTTCCCTCCTTTGAATGAATTGTGTCATAATTAATAAGCGCTCTGAGATCAACATTCTAATTTAATGTATCCTGCCAACTCACCTTATGTCCTGTTCAAACATCATGATTTGCTATCTAGTCAGTAACCCCATTGGCTTCATGGTAAGTATGGGTTATGGTTACTTTTTCAAATTTTTGAATTAAGGCTTTCATTTCCATCACCATTGCCTCTATAGACCATGAAACTAATTTTTTTTATTGAAGATATTAATGATATTCAGGGAGTCACCTTCCAACCATAATTTAGAAAATCTTGATTCAACAACTAATTTAATGGTTTGAAGGGTTGCAGAAGCTTCAAAAATATGACTATTCGACTTACCAATAGGGATAACAATAACATCAATTACGTTTCCCACATGATATCTCCAGACTCTTCCGCATCCTGCTTTTCTCAAGTTCCCTTTAGTAGCTCCATCAAAGTTTCCTTTGATCCATCCACAAGGGGGGACATTCCATTTAACACCTAATCTTGGATTTTCAATTTTCACATTAGGCCTTTTAGATCTTAAGGGATTATCAAATTGAAAGGTTGGATTAGGATCCCTCTATGATGAAAAATTCTCCTTTATTGCTCTAATAATATTCTGACCCAACACCCATGCTGGAAGTTCTTTACTTCTAAATATTCTATTATTTCTTTCTTTCCATATGCCCCACCAAATATGGGGAAGAGTTAATTTCCAAAAAAAAAAGAACATAAAGATTCTTTGAGGGACAGTACCAACTTTTAAATGATAGTTCCACACTTTTTTTATGAACCCATACTATACCCCAGAGATTGAGGATCTCATTCCAAACTTGCTACATATAAGAACAGTTCACAAACAAATGATCTCTATTTGTAAAACCCTTTTTACATAGAATATATCTATTCACCACATATATTCCTCTTTTCTACAAGTTGTCAAGAGTCAGGGTTTTGTTTTGAAGCAGAGTCCAGTAGAAGATTTTTATTTTGGTGATAAGCCCCTTGATCCAGGCATACAACCACAAAGGTTGATTACCGTTTCCCTTAGAAATAAAGATGGTAGAAACTTTAAATTGTCCACTAGGATCATCATGCCAGATAATCTTATCCTCATGATTAGGATAGAGAGATAGCATTGAGGGATAATTGTATATTATTGAAATCTTGATCAAGATTAGTTATATTCACCCAAGAATTGTTTTGCCAGTACTGATTTACAAATATTCCATATCTTTGCTTACATCGATCAAGTACCTCTTTATCTTGAAAATCTTCTATCAAAGGGTGTTCTTTTAACCAAGCATCCTCCCAGAATTTCACCTTAATTCCATTACCCACTTTCCAAGAGCATCCTTCTTCTAAAATTTTTTTGGTTCCCTGAACAGCCCCCCATATGGAAGAGGGTCAAATAACATCAGGGTAAGAAAAGAAATCAGAAAGGGATTTTGCATTGAATAAATACTTATGCTTCCATATGTTACTCCATTCTTTATTTTCATGGTAAACTCTCCATCCCAGTTTTGCTAAGAGAGCTATATTCATACTTCTAATTTTCCTTATTCCTAACCCCCCTTCCCTAAAAGGTTTATAGATGTTATCGCAAGCAATTAAAGGCATCCTCCTTTTTTCCTCAGGACCAGTCCATAGAAAGTTTCTTTGGATTTTTTTAATAGCTTCTGCAAATTTGGCAGGAATTTTGAAAATACTTTTAGCATATGTAGGTATGCTTTTAAGACTTGATTTAAGAAGGGTTAACTTTCCTGTCTGACTTAAAATATTTCCTTTCCATCCCGCAAGTTTCTTACTGAATTTGTTAATAAGATCCTCCCAAAAGGCTTCAGGGACTTTCAACCCAAGAGGAAGACCCAAGTAAGATGAGGGGAAAGATCCTATAGAGCATCCAAGGATTTTAGAAATTTTATTCTATCTCTGAATAGGGGTATTGATGAAGAACACTACACTTTTATTCCAATTAATCATCTGACCAGAGGCGGAAGAATATAAATTTATAGCTTGCTTCAAATTTCTTGCTTCCTTGACTTTTGCTTTTCCCATGAAGATAGTATCATCAACAAATTTTCCATGGGAACAAATTAGAGGATGAGAAGAGGGTTTTAATCCCTTAAATAACCCTTTATGTACCAAATCCCTTATATATCTTCCCATGCAGTCAGCCATAATTACAAACAAAATGGGGGATATATGATCCCCTTGTCTCAGCCCCCATGATGGATTAAAGAA
Source organism: Torreya grandis (assembly GCA_037957365.1). NCBI lineage: Eukaryota > Viridiplantae > Streptophyta > Pinopsida > Cupressales > Taxaceae > Torreya > Torreya grandis. Next base: position 979,857 of record JARHVA010003056.1, on the reverse strand, counting down.
ATGGGATGAACTTCCATTTACCAATACAACAATAGAGGACATAGAAATCAATTGGTAAATAATTCCAACCACCTTTTGTTCAAATCCAAAAGTTGAAAGACTATTTGAAAGGAATAACCAGTCAACCCTATCATATGCTTTTGCAATATCAACTTTCATAATGAAACCCTGATTGTTAGAGCAGAACAAAGAATTAATATTCTTGTGAGTAGTAATTATAGAATTGAGAATTTGTCTACTTGGGATAAATCCATTTTGCTAATCAGCAATTATTGAAGGAATCACTTGAATAAGTCTGGAAGTAAGAACTTTGGAAATGATCTTGTAGAAAGAGTTACAGAGGCTAATCAGTCTAAACTGATTAGGAGAATTAGCACCAATCTTCTTTGGAATCAAACACAAAAAGGTGGAATTAACTTCCTTAAGCATCTATTTGGCTCCAAAGAATTCCTTCACAACATCACTTACATCTTTGCTAACAAATTTCCATAGATTTTGAAAGAAGAACATGGGAAAGCCATCAAGTCTAGGTGCTTTATCTCCTCCTAGAGAACAAACGGCTTTAAAGATTTCCTCATCCTTTGGGATTAAACATAGCATTTTGTTTTGTTCCTTCGAGACCAAAGGAGGAATCACTCGTAGGATTTCAGCCTGACTTTCCAAATTAATATTGGGATCAACCTTCATAAGGGATGAGAAAAAGGATAGCATTTCCTCCTTGATATCCTTTTCCTCTAAAATCTTTAGATCTCCCTTTTTTAGGTATGGAATATGAGTTTTAGCTCTGTGCTTCAGAGTGGATAGATGGAAGAATTTTGTATTTTTGTCTCCTTCTCTCAACCATAACAACCTAGATCTTTGTCTCCAATATATTTCTTCTTTAGTGATGATATCTTGATATTGAACCAACTGTTCATTTTCTTCAGTAAGGAGGTCAGAAGTGTATCCATCTTTCTAAATTTTTTCCTGAGTTCTACAAATTTCCTCCTTAATAAAAGTCTTTTTCTCAAAGATATTTCCAAAACAATACTTGTTCTACTTTTTGACTTCCCTTTTAACATTTTTGAGCTTGGAAACAACTCTAAAAAGGGCCGTACCCTCAATATCAATATTCCACCATTCTTCCATTTTACTTTCAAACAGTGGGTGTTACATCCACATCTTTTCAAATCTAAAAAGATGAATCCTCTTTAAATTTATTTTAACCATAGTGAAAATAAGAGGAAAATGATCTGAACCTATTCTTTGGCAAGCTTCTAACTTACATATGAATTCTTTTGTCCAGTCAGGAGAGATAAGGGCCCGATCAAGCTTGGCCTAAATACAATCATTACTAGTTATCTTATTACTCCACATGAACTAAATTCCCTAAAGTTCCATATCCATTAATCCATCTTTATTTATAAACTCCATTAAATCAAGTCTCCCTTCCAATTAAGTAGCATTACCTCCCATTTTCTCATGATCATAAAGAGGTACATTGAAGTCTCCCAATATAATCCATCGTCCACAATAGTCCTTGCTGTTAAAATTAGAGATAGACTCCCAAACTTTGTTTCATGTTATTGTCTATAGAAAACTTGTTTGTGATGTGTTTCATCATTCTTGTGATACATATAGTAAAACTATAAATTTCATCCCCCAAATTATCCACAAAACCTATAAGAAATGGAAATGGTAGAGTTAGATCAAAATCTTTAATCACATTAACACTTACACATCCAATAGCTACTTCCTCATTGTGGCATGTGGAAGTGAGATTTATGGGTTCCATAGATTCCACATTTGGACCTACCATTTTGTGTATTCTTCTTTCACCAATGACCTTACCATTATTTATGATAAAATTATAGTCTCCACATTAGAAATCCATATACATATGATTCTTCATCTTGGACATTTTCAAAAGACATGAGAAGATTTGTTAATAAGATTATTTATAAAACTAGTCCAATTTATACCTATATGTAGGAGATAAAGCTATGCTTATACCATAACATAAGCATGGAGATATGTTAAAAATTGATAATGTTAAAAAGGTAATGTATAACATTTTTTTCAATGACATAATTTATGTCAATCCAAAAAAATAATAGCTTTTAATATCATATATTACATACTTCAATTCTTTCTTCATCCTACTTTGAAGGTATCTCCTAGGAGATACATTTCAAACATTCATCAGAGGGGAATAGACACATAGAGAAAAATAGATAATTAATTAAATATTCAACCATGCATTTTATTACAATATAAAATTATAATGAGCAATGGGGGTTGTGAGTGAAATTATGGAAAATGATTAACTTCTTATATTATGGGATCTTGTATTTGATTTTAACCCATGTTATGGACCAAAAGGTTTGAATGTGTCTCTTAAAATATGCCTTTCAAACATGCATATGGGTACCCTTCAAGGTTTAAAGGCAATAATGGGTGATACATTGAAGTGCCTTGTAATACCTTCAAGGTTACCCATGACATTAATATTAAGACTTCATTATTCAATAGTCAAGGACATGTGGCATGCACCCATGAACATATGATATTTTAACACTCAAAAAATATTTCAAGTTCATTGGGTAAGTGAATATTCTTAATTATGCTAATTGTCTCCATCCTATTTACTTGGAAACTGATAGATGTAACTTCATTTAAGAATTCTTAGGAATATGTAAGAAGTGTTCTAGTGAAACATGTGTCCCTACAAATTACCTTTGAAATTATTGTTAAAAATATGGCCCACTTCCCTAGGCTAATGGCATGCTTTTTATTTAAATAAGAACTCCTTTATTTTCTAAGGAGTGTCATGATGACACGTGTCATCAAATAAAGGGACTGAGACTTCAGGTTTATAGTCATGCTCACCTAATTTCTCAATCATTATGAGTCCACAATGAATCCAAGTACTAGCTTCAAGTTTGCAGTTGTGTTCTTTATTCTCTCCTAATAGGATGCATACAATTCTTGGACCATGTGGAGGATACCTATAGTCTAATAATGGGTGGTGAGATCATTCTTCAACTATTTCATTTCTTATTTCTTGTGTGAGGACTCTTGTTCCATATACTATTGCATATATTGCTTCACACTTATAAATTCCAAGAGGCTCTTATGGGTATGCATAATACAACTTATTAAATGCATTTAATAAGTTAGTCTGAAATGTAAAATATCATTGTTTGTAATTTATAAAAGAAAGGAGATTAAGGAAAAATATAGTAAAAAAAGCTATATTGATCTCGAATTAAGTCTGGGAAAGTGGTGGCAATAAGACAAGATGGAAGAAGGACCACTAACAGTCAAACAAGACCATTAATGACATGACATTTTGAAAGATTACATCTTCTTTGAGGTAGATCGAGTTGGGATACAACATGCTAAAAAAAGGTCATAAAAAAGGTCCAAATTTCACCATCAAAGCCAAACTATTAAAGATGAGGAATAACACTTGTGTGTAAGTAGTTATTCATTTAAAGAGGTTGGCAATAGCAAATTGGACACCAAAATACACAAAATAAAGTAGTGGAACAACACAAAAACATTGTAAACTTTGGAAAGGAAGAGTAATCTACTATCTATTCTCAATATACTCTCATGTGGAAAAATTGATACCCATATTTTGATAGAACAAATCAATCAAATAGCATAGATTAAAATTTTAGTCATGGATATGAGTAAGTTGTTAATCTTTCTCATAAATGTGGAGTAGGTAGAAATGGGGATTAGGATAGGTGTTCAACAAACCAAATTTAATGACCTAGATCCCTTTGATTTTGTGTAAATGGCCAAAGTTACTCTCTTCACCCTCTTAATACAACCAAGTGCACAAGTAGGATCTCTTGCACTTCAACATCCACTTTGGGGTTCTAGTGTAGAGAGGTTAATCAAGTTACCTACATTCAGGAAACTAGATGAGGTCAGGTATACCTTGTTAAGTAGATATAACCAATGGGATATTAATTTGTCCAAAGATATCACTATTTAGATTAATGAATATACTATGGTGAGAGCTTGAGGGCTCTTGAATCATGGAGAATCGTTATTACCATACAAGTCCATGGCACCTTTAATTCATCCATATGTGTAGGACAAGTTTCCCATTAGGACAGGTAGAAGAACCCTGATTGACTCCATTGAGGATATTGTAATGTGCATTATGGTAGAGTGTATTACAAAGATATTTTGATAGATAATGAAGTAAGGCAAGTAGGAAACACAAGGAGTAGTTGACATTATGTATTGCATGATACAATAGGATGATAACTTCAATCGGCCCACATTTCTCACATATACACTTACCACTAATATCAATAAAGTACTTTTAGGTATATCACAAAATTTCCATTATCATTTTTTGGTTTTGTTGTTATGTTTTAGATAATGTAAGTCCTCACTATTCCAAGTTAATTTTATTGTGGACTTTTGTCCTACTACTAACCTCATAGGCATCACTTGGACTAAGACAGGGTGATATTATGAGCAACTATGGTGGTTTAATACATGGTAGATTGCGGCTCTATATTTGATCAGGTCATACCCTTAAATTCCATAAGATGTCATGCAATATTATTGGTAACATTCATAGGTAACCAAGTTGTACAATGGTATTCAAATCAAGATGCATGAGTTGGCTACACCAACTATGACTCCAATTCCCTTTTTCATAACAATGGTTGAAGCACAAGCTAAAGTATGGAGGTAGAGAGCCTTAGTCACATAATAATTAAAATAAGAGATAGAATAACCACATGTAACTATGTAATCATAGGCCTCACCCCAATAGTCCATAGCTCCTCCACAATAAGAAAAATTCAAATTGAAGGGACTTGTGTAGAGAGCCTCACCACCACCAGTCAAAAAGATATCAAAGTAAATCAAATCTTGGTTAGATAACCCACATGTGCAAAGGATAGCTTGGGAGTATGATATCATAATGTTGAGAGTTGATAAATAAGAAGTTATTCAATTCATGATCAAATACATTGGTCAAAAGGCCTATGATAAGGAGGAAGTGAAGGAGTTATTTTTTTAGAGATTAGTGCACACTTTCTAAGTATAGAATAATGTAATAAGTGACCATTTGGTTGACATTATGTAACCCCATCCCTCTATTATTTTTGATACTATAGGTCAATAAGAATCTTAGCATGAGCTTGTGGTATAAATTTCTAAAAAAAATATAGAAGTTGGTTCATCATCTACATAGTTTGTAGATCTACCAGAAGAAGGGATCCTGGTATGGCCACTGATGTGAGAAAAATGTAGTCATCATCAAGCAAGTCCTTAAACCACCATACTCTAATATTTTGTATATTTTAGATATTTATCCATAATAAGTAGTGCCCATCAAGTGAAGTCTATAGGCATGATGAGACAGAAAGATACACTTGTCCATCTAGTTGAGTCAAGAAAGTTTTCCATGTGTATAGGTGTCACAATTATTGAATCCAAATATTTGGAGCACTCACAATCTAATATGTAAACATATGATGTATATGTAATGGAGTGATCCCTATATAGCACTATCTCAATGAGATCCATCATATTTTATTCCACTTATATAGAGACATCTTTAGATGTTTTACAACTACCATTATCCAAAGAAATTGAAGGAGCAGATGCATTCCAAAAATCCATTACATGAAAGGCTTAGAACAAGAAACATATGGTTTTTTGGCTATACAAGGAGAAAGTGGAAGCACAAAATTAAATTTATAACGTTAGGAAACTCATCAATTCCTCTTGTCCTATTCTGGTTTTAAAAATCCTTGGTGATCATTTAGTGTTTGAGGACAAACAAATCATTACGTTACTGACTCAATTGATAAAGGATTGGGTAAGTGCACATAAACTATACACCCAAAGGCCATCTATATGTACTGAGATGGAAGGCATTTTAAAACTTATAGAGTAATATGTATAGGTCTTAGATACAACTACACATCAGGCTAAGCAGATTATGCAAGGAATGCTTAGCTGGAGGTAGCATCTTGACAAATCCTTGGATTTTTCTAAACTAGAGTTTGCAATGGTGGATAAAGCTAAAGTTGTAATGAATGATCAAATGGATACTAGGGACACACTAAATGATACATTTTAATAGTTTTTAGAAGCTAGGGATACCATGATGAATAAGCTATAGTTATGGTATAATGAGTAATGAACAACATGTTTGTGGAAATTCAATCCCAAAAGATTGCAAATAGGTTAGATGATATTATGTTAGATATCTAGCTTAAGCTATCAAATGCAAGAGACTTCCTTATCATCATATAATAAGTATATGTGCATGATTTGATGGTCATTTATATACCATTACACATTTATCTTACCATAGTATGGGAATTCCTTGATAATTGGAAAATTCTCAAGCATGAACTCTCATAGGTTGAACCAACTATTATGCATATCATAGATAAACCTAAGTTCATTCCACCACAAGAGCTCAAAGCAATTTTGTAGAAGAGAAAGTTGGATATAAAGGCATAGTTTAGGCATCTACAAGCTACATAGTAGGTAAATGCATAGTTCAAGTTTTGTAGTTTAAGAAAAAATTATTACTTTGTAACATAGTCATAATCATTTGGAATGGGCTAGGTTGGTTGAATATCACTAACCTAGATGACCACCCTAGAATGATTACTACCACTTTTGTGAAAGGCTAATCTATTCCATCTTTAGCTGAGATCATAGTTTTGATTTTTTTTCAAGATGAAACAATAGTTTAAGTCCATGACAATGTTAGATGTTTAGTAGGGACATGATCACAAGATATCATTTTGTCATCTATATGATCTTTTAGATGTCTTTAGAATTTTTAGGCAAGTGATAGATTTAAGAATGCCATGCCTTTTTTCTTTTTGTATGCTAAAAAGCTATAATATGAAGAGATAGAGCTATCTAAATATATATATGGAGTTAATAATATTGGATAATATATAACATAATATAAGATAGAACAAGTTAAAACAAAATACAATAAACACTATGCATCATTTATAGGTAAAAGAATCTTAGGAAAACAATAACATCAAAAAAAAAATTACATTACATCATATATATATTATATATATATATATATATATGATGCAATGTAATATTTTTTTGATGTTATTGTTTTCCTACGATTATTTTACCTATAAATGATGCATAGTGTTTATTGTATTTTGTTTTAACTTGTTCTATCTTATATTATGTTATATATTATCCAAAATTATTAACTCCATGTTAGTTTATCTTTATATTTTATAAAATGTATAAAATTGAAGATTATGTAAATTCACTCATGTTATTATGATTATTTTATGCTTCCTTCTGTGCAATCCATGAATATAATTTTCATGTTCTAGAGAATTTCCATGAGAATCTCTAACATTCCTTCAACATATACACTATTGGAATTTTATTTCAAAGTATCTCTGAGGGGATAAATTGAAGGAATTATTAGTCCTTTTGAGTGTACCCTATTACATGTTTGTAAGGTAATAGGTATCTCATAGTAGAGACTTTCAAACATGTGTTTGTAGTACTTTCAATGGGTATCCTAGTAGATACCTTGAAAATTCACATGATTCAATTTTTTTCAAGATAATAGGGCCTTATAATACCTTCAATGGTTTCTCTATGAATAAATGTATCTCTTAGGAGATACCTTCAAGGTATCCATAAAGGTATTACAATGCCCTTCAATGTATATAGTTTTTTTTTGTATATTGTTTTTTTATTTGATAGGTTAAAAGTTGGGTTGAAGGGGTGCATTCCCTTTAGAGAAGAAATCCAAAAGATAAAAATGACAAATACAAAGGAAAAAAGGGAGAAAAATATGAACTCAACATTTAAATCCCCTTACCACCAAACTTATGTAAAATATTAGCAAAAAAAACTAAGAGCAAACAAAAAGAGATAGAGTAAGCAAAACTATTCTAAATCAGAATGAAAGACCAACTTCTTGGTTGTAGTAATATCACCTTTGTTTTTAATTCTTATTCTATGACTTCCCATGAGTTTATCCTTATCTTCTTCCTATTTTTTGCATTTGAGGCTGGTAGACTAGATCTCTACTTTTTCCTCCTTGAGATCCTTATTGATACCCTCCTTTCCACTGCATTGAGATAACTTTTTTTCCTAGGGACTGCATTTGAGATGATCATTACCCAATTTAGAGGCTACTGACACATGACCTAAGAGCCCTTGTAACTTTTTAAACTCGTCCATGATTCTTTTGCACAAAATTTTCTGGATGGAAATCTTCATGTGAAACTTTTAAATAGAATTCATGATATCTAACTTGGTATTGGAATCAAGAACCCATCTACCTCTATTTACTAATGGAGGGACATAGGTAGGAATCCCCATGTTTGATCTAGGATCCTCATACATTGGTTTAATAGAATCTCTGACATTTAATTCTTACAATTCATGGTTAGAATTTAAATCTATGCAAAATTCCTCCCCCCTTGATTTTCTTCCTTCTCACTAGGGATATAAATTACCTTAGTGAAAATTTTAGACCACTTCAATTTCCCTTTATTAATCAATAGTAAAACCAAACCTTGGTGAATTAAGTTTGTTGAAGGGTTCTTATTGAGGTTTAGTACCAAATATTGTAAGGATTGGAGAAGAAAAAATTGAATGCTAATGGTGTGGCCTTTGAAATGACTAAGTAATAAGAAGTGATGGAAAAAAATCGTAGTATATTTTTCTTCTAAGGTAATATACCTCATTATCTAGAGGTAGACTTTAGGCCATTTCCTTGACAATTCTACCCTCATGAAACCTTTTTGAGATGAAATATTGGGTTTATTCTTTTCCTTCTTGAAGAAAATGCTGAGAAGATCCTCCTTTCTCTTCTTATATTTAAATGCTTTGATGCTAGTACAATCAATCTCAGTAGTATCTCTTATGAGCTCCCCAATGATCAAGATTCTCAATCCATGCATACAGACTTCATGATATTTCCAACTATGAGAAAAGTCCTTGGAAATCCCTATGCTATGACCAAAATGCCATTCTATGAAGGGAGCCAATCTACATTTAACCATTTTGTTCCAAATGTATTCATTTTTCTTGACATCAGATCATGAAATTGGTTCAAACTGATCCCAATCCCCACTTATATCATGAATTTTCAAACATATTCTAAAAGCTTCATTGTTCAAGATTTTATAAATGAAAATGGATATGTTGTGGGATTAAGATCCAAATAAAATAATGTGTTGTGATCCTAGAGAGCCCAAAACATGCAATGCCTTATGAATAATCACCTTACATGTAATAATATCTAGGTTTTTGATCTAAATTTATGTCATCATTAAAAAACCATCATGATAATAAGGGGTGTGTCTATTTTTTGATTGAATAATTGGGATGATGTCATTGATAAAATCCCTCTCATGCCAACTAATAAAAATAATTATTTGGACCCTGAGATTTACCATGTTATCGATGCACCAATTACCCTCACTATACACATGCACTATGGAGAACCCTTTTAAAAGGGTCAAAAAATTAATTACATCATTGATTATTTTGAAAATATTATAGGAAGAGTGGGAAAGGTCTTTTAGATAATTAATAATATTCATTGAGTCACCCTTAATTTGGAGGAATTCCATACTGAGGTTGACTACCAGTTTGATTAAACAAGGTACCACTTTAGATTATAAAACATGGTTCTATTGGATCCCCAATGGTCTCACATAGGTCACTCTAATATTCCCATAAGAATCCCTGATAACTTATCCTACCCTTGCTAGGCCTAGGTTTACTTTCATGAAACCATTAAAATTTAATTTTAACCATGGAGGAGGATGTACCCATTTGAATTTTGACCTATCAAGTCCCCTCACTTGGATTTTGATATAGATGAAAAAGTTGAGGTGATTTAAAATATAAGAAAACATTGGTGATCTAGGTTGATCAAAAGAGGAAACAAAGGATAGCCAATTATTATGAATAAAGGTCACTATGCTTTTGGAAGTAGAGGAAGGGTTGGGATTATGGTTCTCAAAAATATAAGAGTTCATACTTTTACAAATACTCAAAAAGATGTGGGGGAGTGATAGATTCCACCATAATTTCAATGGAGGAGAATCTTAGGGTGGCTTCCATTGAGTGATCAGATCTTTTAAAGAGCCCAAGGTGACCTAGGAAAAGTTAGATAGGCTAAAGAAATGTTGAAAAATAGATGAAGCAAAGGAACATGTAAGGAATAATTTGTCAATAGATTTGGCATCCCATTTACAAAGATCACACCTATTTGAATACATAGTTATTTAGTTTCCCTTTTGTTTACATGTTTCCCTTTCTTTGGTATTTGTTTCCCCTTTTTTTGTTGTTGTTTCCCAAAAAAATAAAAGTATCACTGGCATAATTTGTTGTCATTCCATGCCATGTGTCTGTACCTTGGCCATCATTAACTTTAAATTATCTACTGATAGATATTTATCTACCCCACTCCACTTGTAATTAATGTATAGACATTTAATATTTCATGATACTCCATAAGGATCATCATAAATTCCTTACAGGACACTCCTCAAGTATGCGTGTCATATTTAACATTTATTGCAAAGAACTTGGTAGGAAAAGGGGATTATTTACTCTACCCAAATTTCATAGTAATCATGATTTGGGGGAACAAGTTTGTACCAAACAAGATAGATAAACAGGAAATCACCTTTTAGATATGGTGAAGTATTGAAAAGGACCTATCAAAGAAGAATAAATCCTTGTATTTATTTCAATTTATAATAATTGGTTGAATGGTTTATACCATGAGGAAGAATTTTGTAGATGTGGGTGGAAAGTGCAAGAGTTATCCTTTCCCCTAGCTTTCACATAGATATTAGGATCTGCATGGGATGGTTTAAAAGCACATATAGGGATTCAACATTGGTGAACGTGTTGATTAAGATAGTTGAACTCAAGTTGATTCATATTTCTAGATGTGTACTAGTTATTTCATTGGTGTATTTTTTTTTGTGTGTACAATAGTCACCTTAAATAATTCACAAGCCCAAGCTAGGTTTCTAGACAATTTGATCAAGCCCTATTATTAGATTTTGGTTTTCAAGTTTTTTGTTTGAATATATTATCTGATGCATTTTGGTCTTCAAAAAATATTATTCAGTACTTTGGGTCTTCAAATTTTATTTTTTGGAGTTTTCACATCGAACATTTTATGCAAATAAATTTTTCAAATGACTTTTGAGAACAATAGTGGATTTACCCTTCAAGGTATCTCCTAAGAGATACATTTAATATTTGAGAACTAAATCTCTAGGTTCAAATCCTAGGTCTAATGACTTCCTATCACACCATCACTTATTTGATTATTATCATATGAGATTCACATTTCGTGTATACTTCCTCACTTCTTAGAGTTCAATAAATTTAACAAGATAAAACTCTTAGGAGATACATCTCAAATAAAGATAAGAGTGGTTTTCTTAGAGTGCAATTTTCCTTTACATGGAAAAGGCACTATTGGGTGAAATTTTGAAGCCCCTTATAACACCTTCAAGTTATCTCGTAGGAGATACCTCTAAAACATGCATAATATTGGATTTCCCCTTTCAAGGTATCTCCTAGGAAATACCTTTCAAATAGGTACAAGAGTGGATTTCTCATTCAAGGAACAAGTGGAATTTTCCTTTACACAAAAGGCACTACTGGGTGATATTTTGAAGGCCTTTGTAATAAATTCAAGGTATCTTTTATTAAATACCTTTAAAAAATGTACAAGAGTGTATTTCCCTTTCAGGGTATCTATCTCTTAGGAGATACATTTCAAATGGGGATAAAAGTGGATTTCTCTTTCACAGGAGTACAATTTTCCTTTACATGGAAGGCACTACTGGATGCCTTGGATGAAGTAGTCTAGGATATGAAGTGGCACCCACACTTACTTTAAATTTTATTCCCTATAAGCAAATAGAATAAGCACATCTAAAAATTGTAGATAAAATAAAATTAAGTAAACCAGAAAATGTTCAACTAATCTTGTGTAGGCATTTAGTCCCACACTTGTAAAGCTTCCCATAGAGGATATTTACTTTTTTGGCTGGTAATTTTACTAAAAGTACCTTAATATTTTTCAATGTACCCCTCAAGCCTCTTGAAAGTACCCTAAGGAATGTTTTGGAAAGACCCTAAGGGAATTTTTTTAAAGATCCTTCTAGCTTTTGTCTGAGGCACTTTTCCCTTCAAAATGACCCTTCAGAGATTTTGTTTCATGCAAAAAGCCTAAAAAAATTTCCCACTAAAATCTTCCTCAATGCAATTTTTTTGAAATAAGGACCCCATGGCCATGTGTCCTTTAGGATTTATGCAACTTACCCTTCAAAAGTTTCAACAAGGACAATTTCCCTACAAAATTGCCTTTTGGCCTTTTTGAAATAGCTATTTGCCCTTTGTGATTACCCTTCAACATTTTAGAATGGCCCTTTGCCCTCTAGACTTACCCTTTAGGACATTTGTCTTGGGATCTTCCCTAATGATAAGTGATCTTTAGACATTTTAAAAGTTCCCTTTAGACCTTTTGAATGTGCTTTTGGACCTTTAGAAAGTGACCTTCAGACCTTTTTAAAGTTCCATGTTGAGGTGTGGAGCTAAAAGCTTCACCAAATGAGCGAGTTTGCAAGTTGTAGGATTTACACAGTCACCAGCATCAGTCGAGTGATCGACATCGGTCAGGAGTCGACTAGGAGATGCCGGCGTCAGTTACGTTCAGTCAATGTCGGTCACAAGTGCAGACAGGTAGGGACTGACGTCAGTCACATGTGCATCTAGAATGTTATTTTCGTGGACAGAATAGAATGTTTGCATGATAGGATTAAGTGTTAGTCTTAAGTTTGAATCTCTATCTTTAGTAAGACTATTTTGAGCCCTTGATTAGGAGGTGCATCTATTGGTTGTAATTGCATTGCTCATGATCCCTAATTATATATAATAAGGATAATTCTTCATAGCTTATGGTAGAAGTAGAATTGGAGTTGAACAGTACAAGATTGCATATGTGTATCAATCCAGGTTGTTGGAATTCATTGTAATTGAGAGAGAGAGAGATGTTGAGGGAAAGAGATCTGGAAAGAGATCTGTACATCTGAGAGAGGTGTGGAAAAAAGAAGTTTCTTCAATTGTATTCATTCTGTAAAGAGTTTAATACAAGTTTTCAGGGTGGTTTCTTGTATCTCTTATTGTTCTTTGCTATTTCTGATTCTAGTTACTTATCTTTCTGGTTTAATTCCACATTTATTACTTTCATATAGTAATCAACATTATTGGTTGATCCCCAACAAGTGGTATCAGAGCTCAGGTTGACTAACAGGTATTTTAGATCTGGTTAGTGTGTATTGATTACAGGTTACTCACAAGAATTTCTGTTTGAGTGGTAGAAGTAATGGTAGAAGAAAGTAAACTAAGAATGGAGAAGTTCAATGGCAAAAATTATCAACATTAGAGAATGCAGATAGAGGATTATATGTATCAAAAATATCTATACTTACCATTAGGTGGGGTTTCAAAGAAGCCCAAAGACATGGATGATGAAGAATGGGAAGTTCTTGATAGAAATGCTCTTGGATCTATAAGATTGAGTCTGGCATCTACTGTGATATCTAATTTATCACAGGCAAAGACAACGGTAGAGTTGATGACTACTTTAGCAAATTTATATGAAAAACCCTCAGCTTCAAATAAGGTGTATCTTATGAAGCAGTTATTTAATTTGTAAATGTAAGAAGGTGGATCTGTATCTAATCATCTAAATGATTTCCATGGAATTGTAAATCAATTAAATTCAGTCAAAATAGTGTTTGATGATGAAATTAAGGCTCTTTTAATATTATGTTCTTTGCCTGAAAGCTGGCATAGCTTGGTAATGGCAGTTAGTAATACTACATCTGCTCTAAATATTTTAAAAGTAGAGGATGTTGTTAGTGTAATCTTGAATGAAGAAATTTGCAGGAAAAGAATAGAAGAAACATCAGGGAATGCTTTAAGTTTTTAGAGCAGGGGAAGACAAAAAGAGAAGAGCAAGAAAGGGAGATCAAGGTCTAAGTCAAGGTCTAAGTCAAATATGAGAGGTAGATCCAAATCCAAAAATGGCAAGAAGCCACAATGCTGTAATTGTGGAAAGATAGGGCACATAAGCAAAGATTGTTGGTCAAAGCCAAAAGAAGACAATCAGCATGAAGGTAAGGAAGAAGCAAAAGTTGCAAGTATTGCACAAGATGTTCTTATATTCTCTTTGCATAAATAATATATAATCTTGGGTTTTATATTTTGGTGCATCTTTCCATGCAACCCCTAATAGAGAATATTTTAGTGACTATGTCCATGGAGATTTTGGAATAGTGTATTTAGGGGATGATGAGCCTTGTAAAAATTTTGGCAAAGGAAAAGTGTAGCTGAAAATGCAGAATGGCAACACATGGGTGTTGAGAGACATCATGCATGTACCCAGCTTGAAGAGGAATTTGATTTCTGTAGGAAAGTTAGGGGATGAGGGTTGTACAGTAACTCTCACAATTGAATCTTGGAAGGTGACCAAGGGAGCACTTGTATTGGCCAGAGGTAAGAGAGTAGGTAATCTCTATTTATGTAATTATATTACTGATAATTCTCCTTCTGTATTATCTACTTCAGATGTGGATGCAAAGTTGTGGCACTCTAGGCTCAACCACATGAGTGAGAATAGAATGTCCATTCTTAAGTCAAAAGGTAAGCTTTCAGATTTCAAAAGCATAGATCTAGATTTTTGTGAGCACTGTGTTTTTGGGAAATAGAAGAGAGTGAGTTTTCTCAAGATTGGGTCAACAAAGAAGAAGCATAAGTTTCATCTTGTTCACATAGACGTGTGGGGACCAGCTCCGATTGCTTCTATTGGAGGATCACAATATTATGTTTCTTTCATTGATAATGCTACAAGAAAGGTATGGGTCTATTATATAAAGAAGAAATCTAATGTTTTTGACACTTTTAAGATTTGGAAAGCTATGGTTGAGAATGAAACAAGTAAGAGATTGAAGTGCCTGAGATTTGACAATGGTGGTGAGTTCTGTAGCTACAAGTTCAACTAGTATTGTTATATACATGGAATACACAGGAAAAGGATAGTTCCAAGGACACCTCAACAAAATGGAGTTGTTGAAAGGATGAATAGAATAGTAATGGAGTGTGCAAGGTGTATGAGATTGCATGTTGGTTTGCCCTTAGAGTTTTGGGAAGAAGTTGTGGATACTATAGTGTACCTAATTAACAGAGGACCCTCTATAGCTCTAGATGGTGGAATTCTAGAAGAAGCATGGACAGGTAAAAAGGTAGATCTCTCATTTCTCAAAGTTTTTGGTTGTGAAGCTTTTATGCACGTTGATAAGGAAAATAGAAAGAAGCTGGATGCTAATTCTATGAGGTGCACATTTATTGGTTATGGCTTTGATGATTTTGGATTCAGGTTTTGGAATCTAGGAACTAACAAAATAATTAGGAGCCATGATGTTGTTTTCAATGAAAAAGTGATGTATAGTGATCAACTCAAGAAGCTGAATTAATCTGGGTAGAGCAATGGAGAATTGGATGAGGTGATGGTCCAAAATGAGCTTGTAGGAAAAATTAATCACAGACAGGAAAACACAAAGACTGACGTCAGTCAGGAAAGAACTGACATTGGCAATACAGGAACTGATGTCGGTCAGACATGACCGACATCGGCCAGAAGGGAAATGATGTCAGTCATGTGGAATTGATGTCAGCTAGTTATAGGCCTGGAAGTGACTGAGGTTGGTCACTGTTAGAGAATTTGGGCAGACAACGTGTTGTGAATGAGTCTCAGATGCCCATCAGCAGGTCAGAAAGGGTAAGTAAACCTCCAATTTGATATTTCCCTTCATTATTCTATTTATTGCTTACTAATGGTGGAGAACTACATGGTTTTGATGAAGAAATATAGGTGGAATCCAAGAATCAATGGGAGCTAGGCATGAATGAGGAGATTGATTCCTTGAAAGAGAACCAAACATGGGATTTAGTTGAGTTGCCAGCGGGAAAGAAGACACTGAAGAATAGATGGATCTACATATTGAAAGAAGGTGAGAATGGACAGATGAGATATAAGGCCAGGTTGGTAGTGAAAGGATTTGCACAAAAACCAGGTATTGATTTTGGTGAGATTTTTTCTCCTGTTGTTAAAATGACTTCTATACAAACTGTATTGTCTTTAGTTGCTATTGAGGATTTGCATCTTGAGTAGCTTGATGTTAAGACATCATTTATTCATGGAGATTTGGATGAAGAAACATATATGGATCAGCCAAAAGGATTTGAGGTCAAAGGTAAGGAGAAGTTAGTGTGTAGATTGAAGAAAAGCTTGTATGGCCTCAAGCAAGCTCCTAGACAATGGTATTTGAGATTTGACAGGTTTATGACTGAGCATGGCTATAGTAGGTGTCAATCTGACCATTGTGTGTATTTTAAGAGATTGGATAATGGTAGATATATTATTTTGTTGTTTTATGTAGATGATATGCTGGTTATAGGATCACACATGCAGGATATCTCTGAGCTTAAGGTGAAATTAGCTCACATATTTTCCATGAAAGATTTGGGAGCAACAAAGAAAATCCTTGGCATGAGTATTAAGAGAGACAGGAAAAATCACAGGTTGATTTTGTCTCAAGAGGATTATGTGAACAAGGTGTTGAAATGGTTCAATATGTAGGATGCAAAACCGGTAAGCACACCTTTGGCTGGACATTTTTAATTGAGTAAAGAACAGTGTCTTAATTCATATGATGAGGTAGAGTACATGAAGAAAGTTCCATATGCTTCCACAGTAGGGAGCTTAATGTATGTAATGGTTTGTACTAGACCGGATATTGCCCAAGTAGTGGGAGTTGTTAGTAAGTATATGGCCAATCCAGGAAAGGAGCACTGGAAAGCAGTTCAGTGGATCCTTAGATATCTGAGAGGGACCAGTAGTAGGCATTTATGCTATGGAGGTTTAGATACTTCTCTACATGGTTATGTAGATTCAGATATGGCAGGTGATTTGGATGGCAGAAGGAGCACCACATGATATGTTTTCATTGTTGGTGGAATGGTGGTTAGCTAGATTTCAAAGTTACAAAAGGTTGTTGCCTTGTCAACTACAAAAGCAGAATATATTGCAATCATAAAAGCTAGCAAAGAGGTGATATGGATGACACAGTTCATGGAAGAGCTAGGAAAGGAGAGAGAGTTGCAGATTATACAGTGATAGTTAGAGTGCAATTCATTTGGCTAAGAATTCAGCCTTTCATTCAAGAACCAAGCATATATAGCTTAGGTACCACTTCATTAGAGAGGTATTGGAGGATGGTGAGTTGAAGCTGGAAAAGATCCATACTGATAAGAACCCTGCTAATATATTAACCAAGCCAGTAACAAAGGAGAAGTTGAATCTTCATTCAACTTTTGTTGGTCTTCATGATTGAGTTTGAAGATGTAGGACCTAGAAGATGTTGTACAGGTACTGGTGCAACTATTTATCTCCAAGTGGGAGATTGTTGAGGTGTGCAGCTAAAAGCTTCACCAAATGAGTGAGTTTGAAAGTTATAGGATTTACATAGTCACTGGCGTCAGTCAAGAGTGACCGACATCGGTCAGGAGTCGACTAGGAGATGTTAGCATCGGTTATGTTCAGCTGATGTCAATCACAGGTGCAGACAGGCAGGGACTAACGTTGGTCACCTATGCATCTAGAATGTTATTTCCATGGATAGAATAGAATGTTTACATGATAAGATTAAGTGTTAGTCTTAAGTCTGCATCTCTATCTTTAGTAAGACTATTTTGAGCCCTTGATTAGGAGGTGCATCTATTGGTTGTAATTGCATTGCTCATGATCCCTAATTCTATATAATAGGAATAATTCTTCATAGCTTATGGTAGAAGTAAAATTGGAGTTGAACAGTACAAGATTGTATATGTGTATCAATCTAGGTTGTTGGAATTGATTGTAATTGAGAGAGAGAGCTCTTGAGGGAAAGAGATCTGGAAAGAGATCTGTACATCTGAGAGAGGTGTGGAAGAAAAGAAGTTTCTTCAATTGTATTCCTTCTGTAAAGAGTTTAATACAAGTTTTCAGGATGGTTTCTTGTATGTCTTATTGTTCTTTGTTATTTCTGATTCTAGTTACTTATCTTTCTGGTTTAATTCCGCATTAATTACTTTCATATAGTAATCAACATTGTTGGTTGATCCTGAACATTCCCTATGGCCTTTTTTGCATAGAACCTTTGGGATTCTATCATCACCACTTTGGCCTATGAAATAATTCACCTGATACAATTTCCTTGAGACATTTATTTAATCAAACTTTTTCTATGCCATATTCATTTTATCATGTTAAAAACTTTAATCTATGACACTTGGTTTAAGCTTCTAGATGTTCTCAAGCTCTAACTTTAATATTTCCTATTATCTATAGGAACCAATCTCATTTACTACTAAGTGAAATTTTACAATTTGTAAATCATCCATACCTATTTTTTTTTAATATTATTCTAAAATATCATTTGGATTAATGGATGTGTTTTTAGATGATCATGGTTTTACTCCTTCCAATGTTGTTATGAATTGTTGCTTATTTTTTGCAATAGGTTCAATGGACATGATTAGGTTATTTCAAAGATATCTCCTAGGAAATACCTTGAATGGCATTTTAATACCTTTCATGTTAATTTAAAATTTCCTTTTGATTAATTTTATATAACCATGACATCATTTTATTTGGTAAGAACCCTGATGTACATGATTGGAATTTTCTTTCTAGGTATCTCCTCAGAGATACCTTGAACATGCACATAATTGAATTTTATTTCAAGTTATCTCTCTTAGGAGATACCTTGAAGGTGCTTGGAATACCTTACATGTTTATTGAAAATTTGGTCCTTGTAAAGTATTTGATATAATCGTGACAAATTTTTATTTGGCAAGAACCCTGGTGTACACTATTGGAATTTTCTTTCGAGATATCTCTGAGGAGATATCTTGAACATTTACATGATTTGTAATTTTTTTATGGTATCTCCTAAGAGATAATTTTAAGGTCATTTTAATATATTTTATGTTTATTTAAAATTTTATTTCAAATGATTTTATATAATCATGTCACATTTTATCTGGCAACCCTAATGCACACGAGATATCTCCTAGCAGATACCTTGAACATGGACACGATTGGAATTTTCTAGAAGATAATTAAAATGGCCTTAGAATACATTCCATTTTGATTAAAAATGTCCTTGTAAAGTATTTTATATAACCATTACAAATTTTTATTTCGAAATAACTTTGATGCACACTATTGGAGTTTTCTTTCTATATATCTCTTAGGAAATACCTTGAACATGCACATGATTGGAATTTTATTTCAAGTTATCTCCTATGAGATACCTTGAAATACCTTTTAATAACTTCCATGTTGATTGAAAATTTACTTACAAGGTATTTGATATAACTATGGGACATTTTTATTTGACAAGAACCATGATGCAAATGATTGGAATTTTTTGTGGAGGTATTTCCTAGGAGATAACTTAAAACATATATTTTGGAATTAAGCCTAATTTTATGTTAGGGATTGGTAATTTTTTTTAACATGACAAAACATTATATTAAAATTTATGCTTGGTCCCCTTTTATTTTTCCCACTTTATTCTTTTTAATTTCTAACATGTTCTAATTTTATGCTAGCAAGGTCCCTTTTATTTTCTAGCATAGTTTAATTTATTATTTACTTTTTAGCCCAAATCCTCAATGATAAGACCCAATTCATGTTTATTAACACAAATAAGACCTTAGATTTAATTATTTAACCTATGTTTCTATTATCATAACGGGTCCTAACTTAAACATCATGCTCCTTTGTAAATCTGATGATCCATGCTTCATCACACCTTTTAATCCAAAAAGTTGAGGAAGGCCCAGAAAAACTAAGCCCTTAGTCCTTTAGACCAATCATGATCAAGGTCATAGATCAAAATCAATGATTCTCACTTCATCAGTGTTGTCCCCAAAAAATATAGCTATCATTTTTGGGATAACATTTGAAATATTTTGGTCTTACAGACCAAAATTGTATCTTCCATTTTCAAAAATTTGTCTTAGATATTCAGATTTCTCATTTTCAAAGCTTCTCAGAAAATCTACAGACTTTACAAATCAAGTTCAATGGATTTCACATGTTTATTTCTATAGACTTTGTATTTTCAGATTCTATAGGTAGGTTCATTTATATATATTCAAAGATTTTTACAGGTGGTTTCAGTCAAAGGAATCAGTATTCAAACACTTAGTCATTTTTTGGGATTGTTTTAATGCCTTGGTTCGAATAGAAATCTCCATCATCAAACACTAGTAGCAAGTTCAATGTCTTTGGCAAGAGTTAAGCGCTTCATCAACGTTTAAAGTTCAATCACTTCAATTGGTTCATTGACTTCCAAACATTTGGCCAAATCAAGGTGGCTTGAACCATTGAACCATTGAACGACTTTGGTTCAAAGGTTTAATGGGTTCAAGGTTCAACAGCTTGATTTAACCAAGAAGTTCAATGTTTTATTTCACTCAAATGGTTCATTCCCTTTGTTTTAACATCTTTTGGCTTGATCATTTGGTTCATCAGTCAGTTCAAAGCCTTGTTTGAACCATTGAACCAAAACTTGGTTCAATGTCTAGGTTCAATAGCAGGTCCATTCACTTGGTTCAACCATTTGGCTCATTGGATGGTTCATCAATTTTTGGTTCAAAAGGGGTGGCACACTTCATTGAACCATTAAACTAGTTCAACAAATTGGTTCAACGTTAAAATTCTTGTTAGTTCAAAGGCAAGTACATTATGTTTTATTCATAGCTTAGTTTATTATCTTGTCTTATTCATCGAACCATCAGCTTGAACCATTGGCTTGAACCATTTTGGTTTAAAGCCTTGGTTCAACCGATTGGTTCAACATCAAAGTTCATTGGATGGTTCATCGGCTTTTTTGGTTTAAAGGGACTTGGTGCACTTCATTGAACCTTTGAATCGGTTCAAATAATGGTTCATTAGCCAAGTTCAAAGGGTTGGTTCAATGCAAAAGGAGACTTTTTCAAAGGACAAGTGTCCTTGCACAGGACACTTTATCCACAAAAACACCCTTTGAAAGGGTAACTTTTTGAAGAAGCTGAAAGATAATTCTTTCAGATTTGTTTAAGGCAAAACCCAAAGACAGTTTCAAAAGAGCTTGGTGGAACAAATTTTTATAGACTATTTGTCTGCGGGAATTTTCCCCAAACTTTTTGTCCACGAGAATTTTCCATCGGACAAATGTCTGTGGAATTACCCGCGGGGAGCTTTCAAATGAAACACCCAAGAATAATCCCTGGGGAAACATCCATAGGGAACATTTGATCAAAGGAAATGTCAGTAAGGACTACCAAAGTAAAGGGCTACCAAAGCAAAGAGCTGCTGAAGGACCCCAAAGGGTAGGTGCCCTTGCGAGGGACTCTTGGAAGCCAAAGTAAAGGACTTTTCTGACTCGACAAGGATCATTTCTTAAGGCCCAAAAGGGTATGTCCAATTCAAAACAGTGCTAAGTAGAAAGCCAAAAGCTGAAAGAAGATGAAGAGGTGATGCTCATAAAGATGTCAAATTTAGCATAGTCGACTAGCCATTGGAAGCATATTGACGGGCATGTAAATGTCAATTTTAAAGATAGTGAAATAGCTGTTGATCCTTTGATTTATAGACATGAATACATTTCTAGAATTCAAGACAAAAACTAGCTGAAAGCAAGGAAAGATAGAATAATGGATGAATATGAGGCTTGATTCAATTAATCTAGAAAGGAGGAATGATGAAGACAAGATCGGATCACTAGGTGGACATTGAAAGTTGTAATCTTTCAATTATATGACTTGTTTATCTACATTGAGAAGATCAAATGGGTAAAATGCCCAAAAGTTCTAGCTTGTCTTCCTAACATTTCCCAATGCATCATGATGTATTACTGTTCTTGAGTCCTTCTTGAAGTGGCTATATAAGGGACTTTCTTTCATTGTAAAAGGATCTTCTTTTTGACAATCTGAATGAAACTCTGCCCAAATTGAGAGGCATCATTGAGACTTTGTGCTTAGTTTGTTGATCATATGTTGTTAATGGAATAAGAAATCAAGGTACTTTTTTAGACTTTGTGTTGTGAATTATTTTGTGGTTGAGGAAACTATTCTTATGTTTATTTCCTTGATTTATCTTTTGTTTCATTAACTTAATAAGTAGGATTAGTTAAAATTAGTCAAAAAGGTGTCTTGGAAAATCAACTGTGGAGAGACTTTGTGCCCCCATAGCTGCCTTCAGTGTGTTTGCTTCTTTCATTGCTGTGTATAGGACTTTGAAAAGACTTTGAGCTTTCATTACCCTTCGTATATTACTCTTGAGAATTTCAGATAGAGACTTTGTGTTCTGTTTTGATTTGCTGGTTACCATACTCCCAGTTACATTCTGCTTTAATTTTTAGGAGTATTCTTGTGGTTGGTTGAATATTTTTTCCTAAAAGAA
Organism: Torreya grandis; assembly: GCA_037957365.1. Lineage (NCBI taxonomy): Eukaryota > Viridiplantae > Streptophyta > Pinopsida > Cupressales > Taxaceae > Torreya > Torreya grandis. The sequence goes on along the minus strand of JARHVA010003056.1, from coordinate 957,278 downwards.
GAGGATATTTGTCTATCATTCCCTTGAGTTTTTCCTTTGTTTTGTATACATCATCTCTAAAGAAAGAGATATGGATGTCTGGTCTTATCCTTGAGTATTATTTTCTATTTATATGTATACATAGCATATCCATAGGGAACCTACCCTTGATGAGGGGAGAGAGAAGTCTCCTTCTTATGTGATAAACTTACACATTAGGATGACTAATCTTCTTGCTTTGGTTGATAAGACCTATTTTGTTTACTAGTATGCTGATAGACAAAATATTCAACCAATAGTTTTTGGTGACTCCACTGGGGATATACCCATTATCCATTTATAGTCTATCCATTCCATTCACCTCCACACTAACAGGGAAAGAATGCATAGTTCAAAGCCCCAAGCTTTAACTGAAGCAAAGTCAAATCATTTCTATTTTTTTTACAATCTGGCAGATTCAAGGTATACACAAAGCCAAAGGGCTAAAGGTGTCATTGATCCTGTGTTTGAGCTAGTATAATAAAGTGATTTTGATCTGTTTCCTTCACCATCTCATCTCTAACAAACCAAGAGCTTCCCTCCTATGAAAGTTAGATATCCATTACCAAACGAAGTATCTACTTCTATTGTTAATAAAGTTGTGCCTATATTTATCCCTTTGAGATTTGTTATCCCTCCTTTTCAGTATCCTATAATGGCAGTTCAAGGCCCCTAGGGTAATGCTTTTGGCCCTCTCAATCTTACTCCTCCTCTACATGAACATCCACACAGTTCTAAGAAGAATTTCCCTAAATTTTATGGTGATGGGAAAATTCATCCTAATGAACACATTGCAGCATTCAGTATAGCCTATGGAGTAATTGGAGTAGAGTTTGAAGATGTAGTAGTCAAACTTTTTGTTGAAACACTACAAGGTCCTGATGTAGATTGGTTTTACCATTTACAAGCTCGATCTGTGACTGATTGGAATACCTTGAAAGCTAAGTTTGAAGCTAGATTCAAACCTATAAAAGATGCACATACACTTTTGGCTCAACTTACACAAATGAAAAAAGAGCCACATGAGCCTATGAGAGACTTCATAGCTAAATTTGACAAGTTAAGAAATAGAATTCCTATGATTGCTAGATCTTTAGCTAAGAATCTCAAATGCTTTTTCATTAATTCTCAGCTACTTGAAGTCAATTTCCTCTTGAGATGTGCTGGCCAAATAGATCTAGCTGTAGCTCAACTTTTGGCCACTAAAGTAGAAGATGATCTCATCTTAGCAAGGAAAATAAGAAGAGATCCCAATAGAAACAAAGCTTCATCATCTTTCAAATTTGCATCTACAAGAACCATAGATCCAATGGTGCAAAAATTAGAAAATGAGCTCCTTGCCCTCAAAAAGCAAATGACTCAAGGAATGTCTTCTGCTCCTACATACAGAAGGACATTTCCAAATCAATCATATCTAGGCAATGTTGCTAGAAACCAAGGACAACAAAATAACCTTCCTCCTCCACAACGAAAACTTGCCTTGGAAGCTCCTCTAACCAATTTAGCAATGGGATACCTTGAAACAGAATTAGAATTCTCTTATCAGCCTAAATTACATCAAGAAAATGATGCTGATATCATTGAAGATAGTCAAGAAGAATCAGCTGGTGACTCCCACATTGGTTTCCTAAATTATCAGGATGAAGCTAGAAGCAAAGGAGAAGATTTAGATGGATCATATGTAGTGTTTATGAGGTCTAAGAACTAATCAGTCCAACAGGCTGATAAAGAAAAGATAGAAGAACAACCACAGCCAGTAGTCACAATTGTCAAGCGTGGGACAGCTCTGCCTTTTCAATCAAAAGATTTAGTCAGTACTCAAAAGGTAAATACATCTATTACACCTTCCCCTTCTACTTCTAATTCACAAACCAGCCCACCTCTCATCCTCCCTAAAACTCAGAAAGTTAAAGTATCTTTCTCTTTACCTAGCTCGATTCAGCCATTTGACATAATTGATCATGTCAAAAAGACAAAAATATAGATGTCTGAATTTGAATACTTGCAATCTAATCTAGATCAATTGAACAAGCTGGTCTAATATGTTAAAATTCAGACCGTCGCTGTAGGACGAAAAGCTAAAAAAGTAACTTTTGATTCTTCAATGAATATGCCTATTCCAAATAATCTGATCATTACTCCTCTAGCTGCTTCTAGAAAATAAAACCCTTCTATGTTTCCCTATTAATCAATGGCCACAAGCTGAGTAACTATATAATAGACTCAGGCACATATGACAATGTTATGCCTACTAAAGTCATTGAGTCTCTTGGTCTCACATTTACCAAAATGTTTGGGAGATGTTTCTTCATGGAGAATAAGCAAGTGCCATTACTAGGGCAAATCAAAGATGCTCAATTTGCATTTGTAGCCTTTCTAGACAAGAGGATTAAAATGATTGTATTAGTGGCTAACGTCCCAACATCTTATGGCATTTTACTTGGATGGAATTTTTGTAATGATGTGGGAGGAGAATTGAACATGAATCTATTTGAGGCAAGGATCCCTATCCAGGGCATGATGAAAAGATTACTTCCTAAAAAGGAAGAAAAGTATGTAGTTACCAAGACGTCAGCTCCTGAAGCTCAAATACTCTTTGAATCCATAAGTATGGGTAATTACTTTTTATATGTAGATTATGAAGAAAGACCCTCTATCTCTAATGAGGGAAAATCTAAAGAAAAGACAGTGTCTAATGAGATTTGGACTCTAGAATTTGATGGTAGTTGTTCTTCTACTAGTTCTAGAGCTAGAATTGTCTTGATATCTCCTCAAGGATATTTATTTCCTTCATCCTATAAGTTACAATTCAGCAACACAAATAATACAGCTGAATATGAATCATTGTTGCTAAGCATGAAGGGTGCTCAAGAAAGAGGCGTCAAGTTTCTTCATGCTAATGGGGATGCTAAATTTGTGGTCTTTCAAGTGAGAAATTTATATCAGACCAAGAATGAGAGGCTACACCATTATCATAATTTGGTTTGGGACCAAATTGAAAGCTTTGATGCTTTCAACATTTCTTCCATTCCAAGAGAATCCAATAATAGAGCTGATGCACTTGCTATTTTAGGAACTCTTTTAGTTCCTCATTCTAATTTTAAAGAAGCCAAATATACCATTGAGCTGGTCTATAGGCTGAGTGTTCCTGTCAATGTTGATCATTGGCAAATTTTCAATGATGATCATCAGGTCATTGCCTTCTTGAAAAGAAAAGACAATTTTGAACAACTATATTTTGAAGGTAGCAAATCTCAAAAGTCTGAATTTGTTTCTGAATCTAGTTCAAATGTAAATGAAGAGTTTCTACAACTAAAAGGAAACAATATTCCTAAAGGCCTAGTTTCTCTTGAGAAGTTGTTTGACAAGCATGATAGATTTGTCAAGCAATAGAAGATAGATTCAAATCTCTCTCAGGGATTTGACCAAGTGAATCTGACCAACAAAGAAAATCTAAAAATGGTCAACATTGGTAAGTGTTGTACACTTGAAGAAAGATTCAAATTCAATTCTTTGCTCCGTGAATACATTGATGTCTTGGCATATTCATATGAAGATTTGAAGTCTCTCAGACCTGATGAAATTCACCATCATATTCCTCTCAAGGCTGATTCAATGCCTTACAAGAAGAAATCCAAACAATACAATCCAAAAAATTTAGGTACAATTATGTCTGAGATTAAAAAAATGTTAAATGCTAGAATTATTTTCCTAATCCATCATTCTACATGGATTGTGAACATACTTCTTGTAAGGAAGAAAAATAGTGAAATCCACATTTGTGTAGATTTCCAAAATTTGAATCAATCATCTCTAAAAGACAATTACCCTTTGCCAATCATGGACCAAGTGCTTCAAATAGTAATAGGGTCAGAAATGTTATCAATGCTGGATGGCTTCTCAGGTTATAACCAAGTTGAAGTTGATGAAGCTGACCAACACAAGACTGCATTCACCATGCCTTAGGGAACATTTTCATATAAAAGAATGCCTTTTGGCTTAATAAATTCTAGTGCTAATTTTTAGAGAGCTATGGACATGGCTTTCAAAGATGAGATTGGCAAATTCATAGTAGTATATCTTGATGATTTAACTATCTTTTCAAAGCATCGATCTGATCATGTACGCCACTTACAGCAAGTGCTAGAGCACTGCCAATAGAATGGTATTTATTTGAATCCTAAAAAGTCTATTTTTGGAGTGACAGAAGGGAAACTCCTTGGACACATTGTGTCCAAAGAAGGCATAAAGATTGACTCAAAAAAAGTCAAGTCTATTCAAGAGCTAAATTTGCCTGAAAGTAAGAATGTTTTTCACTCTTTCTTTAGAAAAGCAAATTTATGATGCAGATTCATCCCCAAATTTTCTGAGAAGACAAGACACATTGTAAAGATGATGAAAGGAAAGACTACCTTCAGCTGGACCAAAGAAGGCAAAGCAACATTTCAAGATATCAAGGTCACTATTGCTCATGCCCCTACCTTAGTCTGCCTAGATTACCATAGAGATTTCATTATATATAGCTATGTGTCTGAGCATACTCTTTTAGTGATTCTTGTCTAACAAGACAAAAAAGGTATAGAATCCCATATCTCTTTCATGAGCTACCCTTTGAAAACTCATGAAATGAGGTATTCAAATATACAAAAGCATGCCTATGTGCTGGTAAAAGTAGTCAAATACTTCCACTTCTATATTCTAAATTCACATACTACTGCCTTAGTTCTTGATAGTACAATCATGTCTATATTAACTCAGTAGGAGTTTGGCACAAAGAGAGGTAATTAGATTGCAAAGATTTAAGAATGTGATTTGGATATCAAGCTGATAAAGTTGGTCAGAGGTAACAGCCTTTGCCAATTAATGGCTAACAATAAGCTAGAAGATATAGAACATGAAGAAGCTAAGGTTGAAAATGCACCAAGAGTCCTTTTTGTCTCCACTACCAATGAATGCTACTCAGATATTGCAAATTTTTTACTTATGGTGAATGTTCTGCTCATTTGTCTTACAAAGAGAGGAGAACTATTAGATTGAAATTTGCCAATTTTGTCCTTTGGGACAACATCCTGTATAAAAGAAGCATAGATAAAGTTTTCCTTCACTGTGTAGATAAAGAACAACAGAGCCGGCTCTTGAAATCTTTCCACAATCTAGCATGTGGAGGACATTTTTCTGCCCCTATGACTACTCACAAAATTTTTTGAGCCAGGTATTATTGGCTGACTCTTTTCCAAGATGCACATAAATGGGTGAGGAAATGTGAACTTTGTCAACAATTTGTTGGAAAACCCAAGTTGGCTGACCTACCTCCCAAGCTAGTAATCATAGAGGAACATTTCCAATAGTGGGGACTCAATTTTATTGGGACAATAAATCCATCTTCAAGTGCTAGACATGATTATGTCCTTACAGTGACTAATTATTTCACTAAGTGGGTAGAAGCAATATCGACAAAGCATGCTACTTCAAAAGTTGTATGTAACTTCCTGAAAGAGAATATCATTTCCAAATTTGGAGTCCCACTCAAAATTGTTACTAATAATGCAGCTTGTTTCACCTCTCAAGAAATTACGCAATTCTATTTTTATTATGGAATTACACTCTCTCATTCTTCTAATTATTTTCCACAAGGGAATGGACAAGTTGAGTCCAACAATAATAATTTGGTAACTATTATCAAAAAGCTTGCAGATGATAATCAAAGGACATGGTATAATCATTGGTTAATGCTTTGTGGGCTGACAGGATTATGCCAAAGAGGGTGATTGGTATGTCTCCTTTTCAACTTCTCTATGGGATTAACGCTAAGATACCAATCACCTTAGAGTTACTAACATTTAAATTGGCAAAGGCCATTGAAGATCAGACATATGAGAGCTCTCTTGACAAAAGAATCATGTGCTTGACTCAGCTGGAAGAACAAAGAACCATGATGGTGGATAGAATTGTTGTTCATCAAATTTTGGTAAAGAAACTTTTTGATCAGAAGGCCAGAAATCATGATTTCTAGATTGGAGATAAAGTCTTGTTGTGGGACAAAAGAAGAGAACCAAAGGGGATGCATGGAAAATTTGACTCCCTTTGGAGAGGTCCATTCATAATTCATCACACACATGGGTGAAAATAGTTTTCTTTTGAAATACCAAGATGACACACTCTTTTCATTGCCCCACAATGGGCAACATCTAAAGCACTTCAATTCTTGAAGTATCAGATCTTTGCCTCTATATATATGTATATTTGTATAGTTTTATTTATATTTTGTTTTATTTGTTTCCATTTTTTTATGCCTTTCATTACTGGGTAGCATAACTCTAAAGCCCAATGACATTATTGAAGACACTAGAGATTTTGGATTCTAATCCTTTCAATTCATTTTGCAATTGACAAAATTTCCCCAACAGGAGCCAGCTGTTATCTCGCAAAAATATACATATCATTTTTTGGGACAACATTTGAAATATGTTGGTCTTATAGACCAAAATTGTATCTTCCATTTTCAAAAATTTGTCTTAGATATTCAGATTTCTCATTTTTAAAGCTTCTCAAACAATCTATATACTTTGCAAATCAAGTTAAATGGATTTCACATGTTAATTTATATAGACTTTGTATTTTCAAATTCTACAGGCAAGTTCATTTATACAAATTCATAGATTTTTGTAGGCGGTTTCAGTCAAAAGAATTAGTTTTCAAACACTTAGTCATTTTTTGGGATTGTTTTAATGCCTTGGTTTGAACATAAATCTCCATCGACAAACACCAGCAGCAAGTTCAATGTCTTTGGCAAGAGTTAAGCACTTCATCAAGGTTCAAAGTTCAATCACTTCAATTGGTTCATCAGCTTCCGAATATTTGGCCAAATCAAGGTGGCTTCAACCGTTGAACCATTGAACCACTTTGGTTAAAAGGTTTAATGGGTTCAAGGTTCAATGGCTTGGTTCAACCAAGTAGTTCAATGCTTTATTTCACTCAGATGGTTCATTCCCTTTATTTTAACATCTTTTGGTTTGATCATTTGGTTCGTCAGTCAGTTCAAAGCCTTGTTTGAACCATTGAACCAAAACTTGGTTCAACGTCTAGGTTCAACGAAAAGGTTCAATAGTAGGTTCATTCACTTAGTTTAACCATTTGGCTCATTAGATGGTTCATCAATTTTTGGTTTAAAAGGGCTCGACACGCTTCATTGAACCATTGAACTGGTTTAACAAATTGGTTCAATCAATTGGTTCAATGTTAAAATTCAAGTTGGTTCAAAGGCAAGTACATTATGTTTGGTTCAATGCTTAGTTTATCATCTTGTCTTATCCATTAAACCATTGGCTTGAACCATTAGCTTAAACCATTGGCTTGAACCATTTTGGTTCAAAGCCTTGGTTTAACTGATTAGTTCAATGTCAAAGTTCATTGGACGGTTCATCAGATTTTTTGGTTCAACGGGACTTGGCGTGCTTCATTAAACCTTTAAACTAGTTCAACTAATGGTTCACTGGCCAAGTTTAATGGGGTGGTTCAATGCAAAAGGAGACTTTTTCAAAGGATAAGTACCCTTGTGCAGGACACTTTATCCACAAAAAAACCCTTCAGAAGGGTCATTTTTTGAAGAAGCCGAAAGATAATTCTTTTGGATTTGTTTAAGGCAAAACCCAAAGACATTTTCAAAAGAACTTGGTAGAACAAATTTCCATGGACTATTTATCTGTGGGAATTTTCCCCAGACTTTTTGTCTGTGGGAATTTTCTATGGGATAAATGTCTGTGGAATTACCCGTGGGGAGCTTTCAAATCAAACACCCAGGAATAATCCCTAGGGAAACATCCATGGGGAACATTTTCCTAATGAAGGAAATGTCTACAGTGACTACTAAAGTAAGGGGCTACAAAATCAAAGAGCTTCCAAAGGACCCTGAAGGGTAGGTGCCCTTGCGGGGGACTCTTGGCGGCCAGAGTAAAGGACTTTTCCAATTTGTTAAGGCCCAAAAGGGTATGTCCAATTCAGAAAAGTGCTAAGCAGAAAGCCAAAAGCTAAATGAAGACCAAGAGGTGACACCCACAAAGACATCAAATTTAACATAGTCAACTAGCCATTGGAAGCATATTGACGGGCATGTAAACATCAATTTTAAAGATAGTGAAATAGCCATTGATCCTTTGATTTATAGAAACGAATACATTTACAAAATTCAAGACAAAACCCAGCTGCAAGCAATGAAAGATAGAACAATTGATGAATATAGGGCTCGATTCAATTAATCTAGAAAGGAGGAACGATGAAGACAAGATCAGATCACTAGGTGGACATTGAAGGTCATAATCTTTCAATTGCATGACTTGTTTATCTATATTGAGAAGATCAAATGGGTAAAATGCCCCAAGGTTCTATCTTGTCTTCCTAACATTTCCCAATGCATCATGATGTATTATTGTTCCTGAGTCCTTCTTAAAGTGGCTATATAAGGGACTTTCTTTCATTGTAAAAGGATCTTCTTTTTGACAACCTAAATGAAACTCTGGCCAAATTGAGAGGCATCATTGAGACTTTGTGCTTAGTTTGTTGATCATATTTTGTTAATGGAATAAGAAAGCAAGGGACTTTTTTAGACTTTGTGCTATGAATTCTTTTATGGTTAAGGAAACTATTCTTATGTTTATGTCCTTGATTTATATTTTGTTTCATTAATTTAATAAGCATGATTAGTTAAAATTAGTCAAAAAGGTGTCCTATAAAATCAACTGTGGAGAGACTTTGTGCCCCCATAGCTGCCTTCAGTGTGTTTGCTTTTTTCATTGTTGTGTAAAAGGACTTTGAATAGACTTTGAGCTTTCATTACCCTTCATATATTACTCTTGAGCATTTTGGACAGAGACTTTGTGTCCTATTTCAATGTATTGGTTACCATACTCCCAGTTACATTCTACTTTAATTTCAAGGTCTATTCTTGTGGCTAGCTGAATAGTTTTTCCTAAAAGAAGAGGAGAGTTGTATGTCATTCCCTTGAGTTTTTCCTTTGTTTTGTATACATCATCTCTGAAGAAAGATAGATGGATGTCTAGTCCTATCCTTGAGTATTATTTTCTATTTATATGTATGCATAACATATCCACAGGGAACCTCCCCTTGATGAGAGGAGAGAGAAGTCTCCTTTTGATGTGATAGACTTACACATTAGGATGACTAATCTTCTTGTTTTGGTTGATAAGACCTATTTTGTTTACCAGTACGCTGATAGACAAAATATTCAACCAATAATCGGGATCAAGTATCTAATGGAATGAACACCACATTGAAAATTTAAAAGACTTAGGAGCTCTACGAGGTTACCATATGACATCCCTGCATTTGAGACTTATAAGCAAAGGGTCTCACTCATTAAATGATGAAATAATATGACAATTGATTAGATCATGATCAAATGTCTCTCAATTCATCATGGAGTTTAGTTGGATGGTGTAACGATAATTTTGAAAAGTTAAAGAAACTAGGAAGCCCCATAGATTTTCCATGTGGCACTCCCACTTAAAAAACATGGCGATCTTAAATTTGAAATTCACACAACCATCATTTGACATATTTCAAGCCATTATTGATGTCTATGAAACCATCAAATTTAATCCCACTAAGTATATAGAACTTTATTAACTTAAATTTTATTTTCACAAAACTATCATCTAACATATATAAGGTCATCATTGACGTTTGCATGATCATAAAATTCAAACTCATTAAACATTTTACCTAGATAATAAGGGCATGTTTTTTCAAGGGTCCTTTGATATTTATTCTTTAAAACTTAGCATAAATTTCCTTAACCTAAGTCTTTGTGTTTATTAATATGAAATAAACTTAGCTCAAAGCATTTATCCTAAGTCTTTTATGATTATGCACTAATTAAATACCATACATCTTGTAGGATCCAATGGTCCATGCTTCATCACAGAAGATGATCCAATGACATGAAATCATAGATTTATTTTTAAAGGATTTTTGAGATCCTATGGGCTCACTATGTGGTAAATGCTCTCTTGATTGATGGATAGCCATAGAGATATGTTCAAATCCCTAGCGTGGTCAAGTGTGATGATGTGATATATGATTGACAAAGGTGTCATAGCTTAGAAGGCCTATAGAGGTGCCAAGTGGAAAAACCATGGGGATCGATACCAAAAAGTGACCAACAATAAGCAAAGGCTCAGATCATGATCAATGATCTACATTGATCCTTCAATATTGATCCAATTGTGTGAAATAAAAGATGCATTTTTAAATTCTAATAGCTCATGCTTCAACTTCATTTATGAAAAATGCAATGAAAAGTGCTAGATCAATGCCACATAAGCACCACACAAGATTAAAGTAATAAAATAGAAAATATTGTATGCTCAAAATGCAAATTTATAAAGGAAAAGATCAAAATAAAATATAAGGCATGCATGATCCTAAGTCTAAATGAGATACTACCATTAAAGCTTCAAATCCCTAAACATTGAATAAAAGAGACACTAAGTGAACTGAAATTATTTACAGTCAACCTAAGAGTAATCCAATTATGATTTGATCATAAAAGAGTTAGCAAAAATATCAATTGTAATCTATTTGCTAGTGATTTTCAATTGTAGAAGCCATGGTAGCTTAGAAACAAAAATTAAGAGATGAGATAGAGTTTTATCTATTCATGGGTTATAAAGGAAGGGTTTTCAAGGACATTAAACTAAACACTACATTCTTGAATAATGGCAATAGGAATTGGTTTGAGCTTTTACTAGACCATAGAGGAAATTCAAGACATTACCAAAGAGGAGCAAAGGATTGATGTTGTTAGTATGAGATACTATGACTTGGTTGTAGTTCAAATGGCTGGTCTCCATCATGCTACTACCAAACTAGAGATACTCCTCTATATTGATGTACTTTCTCTCATTTTTTATGTTGTAGAATTAATCATGATTGGATTATCCATGATGAAAGCTATAGAAAAGTGTCATATATTTCCCCATTGGATTTTTATAGTTACTATAAGCTCCTAAAACTCCATGTGGAGCTACCCACAATGAAGGAATGGACCAGTAAGAATGACCTAGATACCATTTTTAGGACATGGTTACTCTAGGGGAGCCATGCATTCCTAGACATTGAGGGAAGAATACAAATTATCAAATTTAGGGAAGGGATTAGGGTAATCATGACCCTACTAAATAGAGTATCTAGGGATCCTTCAATCAGGTATGTCAATAAGAGATGGGTGTATTATGTCTATTTAATGGTAGAGAAAGAGTTCACTCCTCCAATTAGGGATATGATTAACATTCATCTAAGACACTAATTTTAAACCATAAATAAGAAGACAAGCAAGCATTTATTCATGATTCCTTATTTTTTGGATGCTCTTCTAGCTTCCACCAAGATTCCCAACATCAAAAGCTAGTCTCCTAAGGACATAACCACCATTTCCCATCACTCCTCAAAGTTACACATCTTCAAGTAGAGACACCATATGCAATTCATCTATGGTTGTGTCTATCTTGATTTGGTGGAATCCATTACAGGTTTTCTCATACCCAAAATTAACCTTTTGATCAAGAAGCATGTGGAAACAATATAAGATATCTAGTTTTACCTAGATTATACTATAATTAGAATTGATGGAATTCTGACTCAACCATACAAGTTGCCTATCTATGTTTTTAATAAGCAAGTAGAATAATAAACTACATATAAAATTATTTATGGAGTGGATGGGGTTTGAAAAGATAAAATGAAGGGCCTCCTCCACATCTTTCCTCTAATAATTGGAAGAACTATCCTACAATTTTAGAAGTAGGTGGACACCATGGTCAAACACATGCATTCTTTTATGTTTCAATTAGATGACCTCAAGCATTGGGATCCCAATGATGTAGTGGACAAATAATTGAAGATAAAGAAGCTACCTAATCTAATTTATGAGCATGACTTGGGTATTTATGACAATCTACACATAAGGGCCAATGATTTTGAAGAGGTACTAGCTAGATTTAAGAATAAGAACCTCAAAATTGTGCACAAATTGACTAGTGATGAAAAAACACCAAAAATTATATGGTAAATTCATCTCATTCAATAATATTTGTTTCTTAAACCTTATGGCCACCTAAATAACAGCCCTAGATGGAGATTCCATAACCTCAAGGATATATTTTATAAAGCACTAACAAGGAGAAGCTGGAGGAGAGACCTAGTGAGGGACCTTCACCCTTAGCTCCCCCTCAAAGACTAGCATCCCTTTTTGAACACTTGGACATGATTGCCTTGGATATAGATGAAATGGTGGAGGATTCCTTGAAGGTCCTTAATGATTCATATGGTTCTAAAGGAGAAGAAGAGCATGTTGAGTAACTACAAGCCCAAGCAGATGAGGTTGGGTAGGAAGATAAAGGAAAATAACTTGCCCTAAACTTAGTCTCAGTAGCACAACTAAGGAAGGTAAGTTAGAATTGGGCATTGTCCCTATTGGATAAAAGTGGCCAAAGTTGACTCTCACTCATCCCATAAGTGAGATCAACTTACTCATCAAGCATTACCCAATTCATGGGCCAATCATCCCTTTTTGGTTTGTCTATGGGAAGATGTAGAATATACCTTCATTATCCCATTCATGGTATCTAACCGAATCCATCAGTGTTGATGTGTATGAAGATATCAAGCCATGTATAAGGTCCTTGATGAAAGAGCAAGAGGAACGAAGAATAGTGGTGACTACAAGGCTAAATGGAAAAAGGATGGATGATCTAATAGCATCAATAAGTGATTAGATGGAGGTCCCATAACCTCTAAAATATTGAATCTAATCATATTAATATGCAATTTAATCTAGAGATAGCTAGATTAGAAAGAGTGACTACCAAAAAATCCATGGTGGGGATCAAAGAGTTCACATTCCAAAAGGTTGAACCTTTTTTAAGTTTAACTCTAGTTGGGGGAAATAACATAGTGAACTACCCATCCATGAAGAGGATGTAAAAATCCTAGTTGAGGCTCATTACACATAGGTTAGAGATAGAATCAAGGGGATGAAGTAGAAAATATCTATCTTAGAGAAGGATAATGAAGAATTAAAGACATAGGTTGTCTTGTCAGAGTTAGAAAGTAGATCCCTATATGTAAGTCAATTAGCTTGAGATATTTGAATGTCATTTCTATGATTATTGTTGAGAAGATCCAAGGTTTAAATACATGTTCATGTGACTTAGAAAGGCTTGTAAAAGATGATGATGAGATAGTAAGGATAATTGAGCAACTTCTTGGGACAATGCTTAAAGACCTTGCACAACTCACCATCCTAGGCATCATCAAGGATGATGAATTCAATCATAGGGATACTTTGGTAGTCTATGAAATTAAGAATAAAAGTCAAGTACATTTAGGATAAAATAATAGAAGGATCCTTGATATGATCCTCAATGTTCAATAAAGGGTAGCTAAGGCCCAAAAAATCAAAGAAGCCATGTCGAAGAATGATAGAGAATTGGAGGCCTTAGCTGACAGTAAATAAGAGTGTCTTTTGAGACCACTTGTGAATTTGGAGCTTGTCAAAGAATAACATTAAAAGGCTATCGTGATTCTACAATAGTAATCAGGTTCTCAAGGTATAAGGCCCACCAACTAGTTCATATTCTATTTTGTAAAAACTTTGTAACATTTTTAAAATAGGATATTCTTTTTTAAGGCATATGTTAGCTTGTTAGAAAATTGCCTCTAGGTTAATTTAGCTTGGAAAATCAATTGTATTTTAGAATGTTCTCAAAAAAGGATAGTGACCCTTACCCTTTGTACATTTGTATCTTACAACTAACCACTATACTTCCTTATCTTTCTATAAAAGGGTAGTATTACCATTTTGTAAGGGGGAGATTTTGGAGAAAATTTGTATACTTGGAAAAATTAATACAGTCAAGGAATTCTAAGAAGATTATCCAAATTTGATGTGTCAATTATTAATATAACTTTTCTCTCAATTTTTGATTCTAAATCTTGAATTTGATTAGTTCTTTTGAATTCTAAATTTTCATTTGTGATACGGGGTCATGAATTTATTCTTGTGCTAAATTAGTTGAAGGATCTTGAATTTACTTCATTTTATTTGTGCTATATTCAGATGTGATTATGCTATTTAAACTTGGTAGTAAACCTTTAAAATAAAATCTAGTTCTTACCCATTTTTTTCCTATACACCCACTTGACTCCTCTCACCTCTTTTCCTTTTGAAATAGGATTTATAGTAGGTCTCACTACTACCTAGGCCAACCTAGGGCTTCCCTAAGCTCGACAAACATTTTTAAACATAATACTATTTTTTATTAAAAATTGATTAAAGTATATATAGGTAGAGCATTTAGAATTATGTTTATTATATTATTTTATAAAAGTTTAGTGTTACAATTTTAAAACCTTGTTTTCTCAAACAATAGACATGTGTGCATTCCTTTGGCACAATGCTAACTAATATCACAGTTGGGCGTGCTCCAACAGGGCAAAAAATATTACAATAATCTAGGTAGACTCTCTGAATATTAGTGATTTCATAACATAATAAGGTGTTAAATAATGAATAAAAGGGCCAAGTAAACATAAATAAATCACACATTTTATATAGATTAAAAAAATATATTAAACACTATTAAGATTAAATACCTAAAATAAGGTTTTTTACACATTTTAGATAGAGAAAAAATATATTAAACAATATTAATATTAAATACTTCAAAATAAGAATCTAAAAAAATGATAGTAATAAATATGGTCAACACTTTAAACACTCTACAAACTTCTCTATCTTGATCTGTCAACACTCTATGGTGTATGTTAGAAAAAACTAAGAATATGTAGGAATAGGAATATATCTGGTCAGACATGTTTGATAGTTTTTGTTCCTCTTAAAAATGTGTGAAAATTATAAGGACCCTATTTTGCAAAGTAAATATAAATTTGAAATTTTTTGGGTACTCTCACATATTTTTTAATGCAAATTCACCTTGAATAGTCAATTCAAATTGAAGGCGAGTGATATATTTAATATGTTAAAATGATATATATTTATATATATATATATATAATATTTATTTAAAATATATAATACAAGTATATATTATATAATGTAATACAATACTACAATATTATATATTATATAATATATTTTATTATTATTATTATTATTATTATAATTATATAATGTATATGTTAATATAATTTATAAATCAAATTATAATTATATATTATATATTTCAGTATAGGGGAAAGGTCCCAGTAGCCATGCACCCTAACTTTTGACATGGAATTAAGATGTCATAACAGGACATTAGATTTTAAAAAAATTACCCATTTTAATATGTTATCTTAACTAATTATAACTAAGGTTTCAAGGTATAACACATTATACATTTTATGTCATAACTGATTTTATCATGAGAGGTTATAAAATGCATTTTTTCAAACTATGACCAAAACCTAAACAGTTAGAGTACCAATAGTTGTGCATAAGAGTATCAATACTTGATTCTGACTTGTCAAGATGTGATTGTTTACTTTTAATTTTATAAAATAAATGTTGAACAATTATTAAATATTACATGTTAAGCTTCTGGTGAACTTTAATATTTATACACACCACTATGATCCATCGATGGAGCATATGTTAACAAAAGCCCTATTCAGTAATTGGAACATGTATAACTATTGGAACCTTTCCTTTAATATATTTTATCTACAAAATATAATTTATATATAATAATATTTAGTTATATATATATATATATATTCACACATGCAAACATAGATATCGTGACATATAATGTATGTATATATGTATTGGTGAAAGGGGTTATGTAAAGAGAAAGAGTTTAAAATTTTAATTAGTTAAACCTAGTAATTAAAAACCCCTAACAATGTTAAAATATTAATTAAGTTCATCTTTAAAGATAATTATGGGCCTAGACCGATCAGGATCTGAATCACCATGCAATGATTTAGTCTATGATGGATTGAATTCTATGTGTAAATAGAGAGAATCTTAACATATAATCTCGACATCAAAACTAAAGTAGACATATATGTTCCAAAGATACCATATATTCCAATTCATCATTAGATCATAGAGCACCATAATTGGTTTACATCAAATCCAATTAGAAACATCACCATACTTGGTTTACATCAAATCCTTACCCTCATCTAATTTAAGTTCTAGTGCATAGAAAACCATATGACTACATTAGTGTGGTAGAATAGTAGTTTTAGTTCGACCACCTACATGTCCACTCTCATAACCATCAATATGGAAAAATTGGCTTGTATGTTACACAAGGGTGTCAGTAAGTATGTTAAGTGCATGTAAACTTTCAACCTCTACAACATCCTTCACTATATAGGGGATTGTCTCAAGATAAAGTGGTTATTTGATAGAGATTCTCATAGGTTGATTAGACACATGATATGAACCTAGCCCATCTTATCAAAATCCTTTTTATTGGCCCTAAAAATTCTTAATAATAAAATTAATAAAGAATTTCATTTAGGATATTAAACTTACATTAAATTTTCCTCATAAAATATGAAGTAACCTCATTTTTTTTAGAAGGAGGAACATGATAACCATCCACCATTATTCCCAATAATTCTTTCTCATCAATTAATGGTGGTAGTAGTGGATTGGGAAATGTTTGAATCATATTAGAAATGGCACATTGAGTTTTGGATTACTAAATAATGAGATTTTTTTTTTCATTTTTTTCTCTTTTTTTATTTTTTTAAAATAGATTAGATCCTAAATCATCACAAACCCTAAAGGAGCATAAATCATGAACTATAATCTATTATATGATCAAAGACCAAAACTATAGAAGTAAAAGAAAATAAATAGCAGACAAATATAATTTTTCAATCTAAATACCATAGAACATTATATCCTCATAGATGAAGAAAAAAATATAAAAGGCCACAAGGGCACATACAATGAATCTAATCACATCCATGAGGTACACCTACAAAGTTTTTAAAATTAAAAATGTTAACTGTCACTACTCCTAGTCTATTACAATAGCTAGTTATCATTTGTTTCTATTCCTACTTTTGTAAACATGTATGTTGAATATATGAATCTTAGTAACTATGCATTACAAAAAAATCATGAACGAGTATGTGGTATACATGAGTCAAAAATGCCAAATATTATTGTTTATATAAATATATGAACATGTATTTAGCTCATTTTATGGCACCTATAGTCAAAAACACCAAGAAACACATCTCACAGTTAGACTTCAAAATTGAAATTAGTAGAAAATTATCAGTCTAGTATTATAAATTGGAGAAATAAACCAAAGGATTTGATATTATAAATAAACTCATTAGGATAGATATTAATTAGGGATTTATCTTAATTTGAATCTATTTAATAGAAGAATTGCATATCACTAATTTAAATTATAGCTTAAAAGACCTAATGGTTAGCTAAAATTTAATGGTCATTTTGTAAAGTATAACAAAATAGATTCCTTTGTATAATTTGTATGTAATCCAATAGTTTTTAGACTTTTTATAACCAAGTTTGAATGGCTACTAAAAATTAATAGTTCACATGCTTCGCTGTCAACTGTCCCATGCTAAGTGTCATTTGTAACATTAAATTTTAAACTTATGACAACTTCATGATATCTTATTTCAAATTTTAATTTAATTCCTCCCAAAAATAATAATTTTTGATATATTTTCTCTTAATCTACCTCATCTATTATGCACATGGTGAAGCACCGTAGAGTTTTAAATCCATACCTGTGATCTCATTTACCTATTTTCTATGTTACGTGGTATTATATGACATAGAAATTCATTTAATTTTGTTAAAAATTTAATATTATTTCCATACCATTAAAAATAATATATAGATATATTATAATTTCTATAATCTTGATAAATGAAGTTTTTGTGATTCTTGTATTGAAATATTTTTTCAAGAGTAAAGTTTCTTGGATTATAGTTTCCTGTTTAAATTTAATTGATTTTACTACATTGATGTGATTTAACCCTGTAAATGATGATGTTTAAATCAATTCACTACACATCTAATTAATAATAATGCATGGATCATTTACTTCCATTAATAAAAATGAAACTTTTTGTGATGGAGAAGGGATAGGTGATTTAACCTTGTTGATATGTGATTTTTTTAATTTAATTCCCATTTCCTACCAAACATTATTAATGTTTGATAGATTTTCTCTTTGACATAATCTATTGTACACATGATGAAGCACTGCAAAGTTTTAAATCCATACCAATGATCATATTTGTGACCCCATAATGTTAAAGACCATTTTCATGTTGTGTGCCATTATACACTTCATTAAGGGTATAAAAATTAATTTAATTGTATTAAAAATATAATATTATTTATATACTATTAACAATATATAGATGTATTGAAATACATTATACTAAAATATATAATATTGATTTATAATCTATATTAACATATATATTATATGATATAATAATATTGATTAATATTAAAATATATTTTACAAAACATATAATATTAATATATAAATAATTAGTTTAATATATAAAAGTATTATGATATATATTATAGCATGTCAATTATATTTATTTTATAACTAATATAATTTTTTGTGTGGGGGTAAGAGGGGATATGTGAAGTGAAAGAGTGTAAATTGACAATTAAACCTACTAGTCACTCCAAATCCATGACATTAATGTCAAAATAAGTTCATCTTAAAAATAATTATGGGCACAAACTTATCAATATTTAAATCACCATGAAATGATTTAGTCTATGATGTCTTGCATTCTTAATGTAAATATAGAGCCTCTTAGCACAATCACTACGTCAAAATTACAACTCCCTTGGTTTTGATTAGGGGGCATGTATATTTTATAGATAAGGAGTGTCACAGTTATGGTTGATTAGGTTTTGTCTTGGTGATTGTAATGGAGAAATTTATTTTTTTGCAATGGAACTAAAAAAATTACAAGTGACCAAGAAGAAATTTGGGTTTAGAAATACAATAAAAATTTGAAGTGGACATATATGTTTGAAAGACACCATTTATTCCAATGTGCATGCCTACTATTATATAACTACCACTTGTTTCTCCTAATAATTAATAATGTTACATCATCATAAAAATGTGGATGAAACATCATTTATTATGCATTTAAGAGCCTAATAATTATTTTTAAATCATTACCTTCAGTTTCAAATTTCCATGATGATAATTTTACTTCTATTTATATATTTTAACTTCTAAAATTTTCATTGTACTATGGTTTTGTAGTAGATTATTGAATATTTTATAATACTAATGATCCCTTGGATGTGATCCAAAACCCATAGTAGGCAACCCATCAAGTCTAATTTGTTTTAATGAGTTTTTTGTTATTTTATTGGATTGAAATTCTTTAAATTATACAAATATACATTTAGACAGAATCTATAAATGGATTCAAAGTCAATATATAGAAATACTATATAGAGTAAGTGTTCTAAGGTAGACTACTTAATATGCCCTCACATAAACATATTAATTACAGTCATATAAAATGTTCAAATTGGTAGTTTGAGGTAGTTTTTGATGCCCTATCCATATCTCCTTTTTGCATGTTCTTGTGACCCTTCTAGACACCTTTTTGCTCATTAACAGTCATCTGAAACCTTTTGAACAATCATTTAATTTTAGAAAGACTATATTTCCCAAGCCAATTTATTCCCTTTGGTCCTAATATTGTAGGATAGGAGTGTCATACTTAGACTATAGCACCAGGCCATAGGGTGTCTCATTTTCAACACTCATATCCATTTGCACTTTGAGTCCCAACAATCATTTTCATCTTATTCTTATCCTTCATTGTGTTGGCCTCGCATGAATATATCTGATCCATGACCAATTATTCCCTATAAAATCCCATTCAAATCTCATTTAAAAATGGGGAGGTGACAAAACTTAAAAAGCAAGTAAGAATACAAATAAATCACTAGGGAAAACTTCCCTATTCTCTACACCCAGTCACCTAACACAGTTGCAAACATATGAAAACCCTCATACCAATCCCTAACCACCTCAAGCACTCTCAATTTGGAATTTTTAAATTCTTAAAATAATATTGCATAAATAACATAAGGTGTGAGAACTACATATGGCTTGATCACTCTTTAGATATTGGTATGTAGGTAGCATGTAAGATACACTGAACATGTAATCCAATTTCGCAAGTGATTCAAACATTGTTTTATCAAGCATGATGGAAGCTTAGAGTTTTTAAGATTAAATCAGCTATATAGTGAGTGACATTGACAATCATCACTCAAGATTTCACATGCAGACTCACACAAGAACAATTTAAGAACCCAAAAAATTTTAGGTCTTTGTGACTAGTTTGGATAATAATGGTAGGAGTAAAAAATAGAACAAAACACCAAAGTGTCCTATTTTTAGTGCTCCTAAATCTATATTTAGATTCATGACACTATCTCACTCTTGCATAACTAGTTTAAGCATTTGTCTTATCCATCTCAGCCTATTTCTAACTAAGTCATATTTCTCTTTAGTTATTGCTTTTTTAGAAAAGTAAAAAAAATTATACAAATTAGGACTATATTTATTGGAATATTATTTATTGATTATTAATCCACACCTTTAGATAAATAAGGAATAAAAATCTATTATTCCCAAAAAATTAAATCATTTGGTGAACCTGACTTACTTTGTTTGTGTACAAAAAACCTAGAAACCCTAGGGAAAGTTATTTGCTAATATTTTTAGTAATATTTTTATTTCTCTTGTACATTTAAATTAAAATTTCATATTTAATTTTAAAAATTTAACATAGTAATTTTTAAAATCATTTATTTCAAACCCTAGCTCATTTTAATAGGTCCCTACACTCTTAAGGTATCACTTTACATTTTTGTGAGTTTTGTATCCTTTTTATGCATATTCCAGTATGCTATTTTTAGGACATTAATTTTCATTTATTAAATAATTTCCTTCCATTTAATTTTACTTATTACAACTTATTCCAAAAAATTTAATCCATTTTGGATTGTTTTCCTACATTAACAATAGCCCAATATACTAATTTTGATGGAACTAATAAGAGGGAACTTCAATACCTTTTAACTAAACATCTTGATACAAGATGATATGATTAAAATACTAAAAAAAGAAAAAATAAATAAAATAATGGTCAATATTATGATACCATAGAAAAACCACTTACAAATCACACTATGGGGGTAACTATGTCTCAACAACCCCCTATAGCAGTCCAACCTTCTTATGTGGAACCACCAGTTACAGCTAGTAAATTTGTATTTCCTGATGTGGTTTCACTTGTGAAAGAGATAAAATCACTTTAATCTAAGGTTCTACATCTTGATCAAGGTGCCTTTAGACTAATAAAGGATTTAGATTCTTTTTCTCAACTTCATACACCATATTGCTTCTACACCCTTACCACTAGGTTTTATTCAACCCAATATCACTCTATATGATGACAAGGGTGCTCTAGAGATACACTTGAGAGATTTTCATCTATCATGCTTGGACTATGTGCCAAAATATTGGTTATTAACTAAGCTATTTTGATAGAGTTTAAAGTATTATGTTCTACAATGGTTCTATAGTCAACCAAATCAGTCGATCAACACATTCAATCCTTTAACTAACATGTTTCTAGCTCATTTAATCATTAACAAAGGTGACAAGGTTTATTATACCCAAGTTATATAATATAAAAAAGGTCAAATGAGCATCTCATAGTTTATGTTCTTTGATATAAAACTATCTTAGCTAAAATGACTAGCCCCATGGCTGATCAAGAATTATAATCTCTTCAAATAGATTATTCTACCAGCTTTGCATGAGTCAATAATGGTAAAAATGTTATCTTTCACTGAGTTATGTTATAAACTTAAGGAAATGGAAGTCAAATTAATTTCAATGGAAAAATCAAGTATAAAAGTATATTAGAAATAACAAACAAGAGTAATAATAAAATCCCATATAAAGTAAAGGTTAATGATAGCAAAAGACAAAATCAACCTTCAATTAATGTAGCTTCAGATCCCCCTCAGTAAGTCATTTTATTAGTACCTCCTTGATAAGCCTTTACCAATCTACTAGTATCTTTATCTAGAGTTTTACAATAACTATTGGAATGTAATATCACATATTTCCCTCCTATTTGAAAATTTGATACAATAAAGCCTCTTCCATGTGGATATGATTAGAATACATTTTTCCATTTTCATTGGGCACTAGGCCACATAATGAAAAAATGCATCAATTTTTAACAAAAAATATAAGACTTGATATATGGAAACCTTATTGATCTTGGAACTTCAGTTGAGCCTTCTTAGGCAAAGCAAACATAGGACAAGGCTCTAAAAATTTTCTCAGATTCTTTCCCACAACATTCTAAATAAGAGATAAGGGACACATTAGGTGTTCACTATGCATATAATACACACCCTCCACTAGATACATATCAGGCACATTCAATCGAGTCACATCCTTTGAACAACATGATTGGTGTGTATAGTTATAGAGTTTTATCTAGACCATCAATCTCCTTCTCAAAGCAAGAGATAGTTGAGGATGATTTAGATTACCTTGCACTCTTCATTAGAGCCTAAATTAATAATCATCCCATTCATAGTGTTGTCATAGACAATGGATCTAGTGTGAACATGTGTACTATGACATTAATTCAACATTTGGGATATTCAGAGTAAGATGTTACCCTAATGGACATAGTTATTAAAAGATTCAATGGGCACATATAGATTTCATTAGGTGACATTGCTATTCCTCTATAGGTTGGACCTACACATGTGGCCACACTATTTACTATTGTTCCTAGTGTAGGAGTCTTTAACATGCTTCTTTATTAACCATGGATCCAAAAAATTCAATTAGTACCTTATACAGTTCATAGATATATGAAATTTATTCACACTAATTAGATTATTATAGTTGGTGAAGTTCTATATGAGTTACCATTCCCCACTTTAGATCCATCTCTTACTTCACAATCACTAGTTTTAGCTCTTCCACTAATTATAGGTCTTCTTCCTCTAGTTGAGATCCAACATAGTTTAAGCCTCCCTCACCAGCATAAATACTTCATAGACTTCCATGGAGGCATATTTTAGAGAAACCACTACATCAATGATAGTTTTAGGACTTTAGATAGTTTTTAGCTACAATATTCATACCTAGGGTAGTATCATTGAGATCTAATGCCTCTACACATAGATCACACTTTTAGAGAGCTTATTCTACTACTAAATGGGTCCCTATGAGCCCAATAATTGCATCCATTTCTCAAAGTTACAAGAGGACCCCACAATTAGTTTAAAATACAATTATTCTAGAGCATTCATAGCATGCACAACTTTTAGAGTCACAGTCTCAACCCTTCCATTGTGCATCATGATCATGCATGATCACTCTCCTTGATATATGACACCATGATAGGAAGTCTCTCATGAGACTGATCAGTTAGTATCATTTATTCTCAATCTTTTTTGTACATAGTTTTCTTATGATTACTTGTACATAGCTTATTTTCAATTTATTGTACATAGTTTCCTTATGATTTCTTTTACATAGATTATTTAAAAAATACCAAAAACAACATAACATGTCAAAATACAAAAACATTCAAATAAATCAAAATGTTAAAAACACTCTTCAACTATATGCATTATCCATGATTTATATATTTACTACCATTCTAGACTTACATTTTACTATTCTATGCTATTGTTTGTCGATTTATCTACATTACCATGCTTCACTTGATCTTCTTTGAGTGTGTGCAATGACTCCCAAATCTTTGATTGCTTCACTCTACCCATTAAGGGGGAATCCTACTTCTACATTTGAGACATACATCAACATATCTACCCACTAGGGGAATCTTCTACATGACCACACCATTAAAATTAGTCATTCCTACACCACACACTAGTTATCATGTTGATGTACATTACTTACTAGCTTACACAATTTATTATGTCAACACTCACTAGTATATAGCATTTGTGTATTTCTTAAGCATCTGCATAGTCTTGTACTACATGTATTGCATACTTTCACTTATTTATTTAATTAGTCATATTTGATAGTATTTCCAAGATTTGCATGCCTTCCTTTATTGCTTTGAGTAGCTAGATATGATTACATTTCTTAGTTATTATTTTGTTACTTGTGTGTTCCTTAAGAAATTTCCCAATGTCCTTTATTTGTACTCTTATATGTGTTTATGGTCCTCATGCCAATATTGTTTATTTGAAATTATATGTGGTCATTTAAACATGCCTTATATACTTGTTTTCCTAGTTTGAGTGATATGTGCACATGTCCCTTATTTTCTTGTCCACTTGGGCACTCTTGTGTGCTTCTTGTTTCTTGCCTTACATGATTATTTGCATGTTTGGTTATCAATTATTTGTAATGCCATGATCCACAACATGTATTATCTTGCTTTCTTAGATGACATGACAGACATCATGCTCCATCCATCCTTGAAAAATAAAAACTAACATTTTCCAATTTTACTTTAGTATATTGTATATGCTATTACATTATGACATCTATCTAGGCATGCACCTGTTGATCTAACCATCTCAAATACAAACTATTATATATCTTGAGACATCATTTCTATTATCATTACTATATCATGTATTTTTTAGCATAACACACTTTTAGGTCTCTATCTTTTGAGGGTAATCATTGCAAAGTCTTTATTCCTATCCTTAGAAGAGGTATCAATAAATAGGGGTTTTGTCATAGAGATCAAAACCATCTACCAATCAAAAATTAGTTTTTAAGACACTCAAAATAGTAATTAAAACCTAAAATTGGTAGAACAAACCATAAAAATAATGATGATTATATAATTGTCATAAAAAAACAAAGGAAAAGAGTGTTATAAGTGGATAACAACAATAGACACCAAAGTATCCTATTTTTAATGCTCCTATCCAAATAGTCAAAAATCTAGAATTTTCAAAAATAGATAGAAAGGTAAGGTCAATTATAGTTTTATCAGCTAGAGTGTAGTTCAAATTGGGTAATTTTACTATATTTTTACTTAGATTATCTAGATATAGAGGGAATCATGCATGACATGATGGCTCTTGCTTCCAATTTTAGATTGTGTAGTTGGTATAACTTCTAGATCAGAATCCATATTACAAACACAAATGATTGGTGGTGATGTGCATGGTACATTTACCTTATTTTATTTCCATGTTTAGTTAATTACCTAGATATTCTTAGTAATTACATGCATTATTATATTTACAAGTGGTTGGCATCATTTGGGAGTGGCTTTCATAAAATCCTAGTTCTCAGTTTTGGAGTGGCTCTCATACTATCCTAATCTCCACCTTTTGGAGTGGCCAAGATTGACCTAGTTCTTAGCACACATTAATCTATCTACACCACATTGTCAAATTATAGAACATTCATGGGATTCATGAGCCATCTCATATAATACATGTTCATACTGGTATCAGTTCATATCTTCACACTTAGTGGGAAATGGTGGAGCCAAAGGACTAAGTAGACTTCATGTTCTTGAGCCACCTAATTAGATGGATTATACACATATTCCAAACATTGTTTAACACACACATGACCAAATATCTTCACTTAGTAGGTGATTATGGAGCCAAAGTGCTAAAATTTATATTCTTGAGCTACCCTTAAGGAATCAATCACTCAACTCCATTCATGATATTGATCTTGGTAAAACACACAGTCAACATCACAATAGGTTTTGTAATGGTTCACATATTTGGTTAGGTGTATTAATTCCTTTCTCTTCCTCTCTATTTTACCCAAATTTTATACATTATTATTTTAGACATAACATGTCTAGTAAGAACTAATTTACTCTTTATTTTCTCTTTCAGATTTATGATTCATGATGTGCTCTCTCTATACACACTCAACATCACACATCACCCTTGTAGGTAAGTTCAAGTATGATTTCTATATTTCCTTTATCCTAGTATTTTTCTTTGCTATATCACTAAAATAAATGGGGCTAAATGTAGTCATATAAAATATCCAAATGGGTATTTTGAAGTGGATTATGATAACCTATCCATATCTCCTTTTTTAATTCTCTTATGACCCTTTTAGACACCTTTTTCTCATTACCAGTCATTTGAAACCTTTTGAATGATCATTCCAACTCAACCAGACTATATTTCTTAGGCCAATATTATTCCCCTAGGTCTTAGTCCTATAGGAAAAGAGTTCCATACTTGGACTATAATGTTAGGCCCTAGGGTGTCTCATTTTTGGTGCTCCTATCCATTTTCACTTTGAGCCTCAATGATCATTCTCATCTAATTCCTATCCTTTATTATGTCAGCCTATCATAAATCCATCTGAACCATGACCAATTATTCCCTATAAAATCCCATTCAAATCTCTTTTACAAAGAGGGAGGTGATAAAACTTATAAATCAAGTAAGAATACAAATAAATCACTAAGACAAACTTCCGTGTTCTCTATATACAATCACCCAACATATTTGCAAACATACACAAACCCTCATACCAATCCTTAGACACATCAAGAACTCTAAATTAGGGACTTTTTCATTCACTTAACACTATTTCATAAAGCACATTGGGTGGGAGAACTACATATGTCTGGATCCCTCTTTAGATTATTGGTATGTAGGTAGCATGCCCACACAAGGGGTGTAGATTACTTGTTTAGTGCACCTTACACACTAACCCCCCCTCTTTCTCAAGTGATTCAAATATTATTTTATAAATTATGATGGAGGATTAGGGTTTTGAATATTAAATCATATATATATCAAGTTTCATCTATAATTAGCACTCAAGATTTCATAAGTAAACTCACATAAGAACAACATATAAACCTAGAAAGTTTTAGGTATTTATGACTAGTTTGGATAGTAGAAATAGGAATAGACAATAATGTTAGACATCAAAGTGTCTTATTTTTGTTTCTCTTGTCCTTTAATCAAACAAAAACTAGATTTAGATTCATGACACTCTACTAGTCCTACATAACTAGTTTCAGCCTCTGTCTCAACCATCTCAACATGTATTTAACTAAGTTATATTTTTCATTATTTATTATTATTTTATAAAGGTAAAAAGACAAATAAATTATACAAATTAGGACTACATTTATTTCAATATTGTTTACCGATTTATTAATCTAAACCATTACCGAAATTAGGAATAAAACTCCATTATTCCCATGAAAAGTTAAATCATTAATTTAGATAAGCACACAAAATCCTTTCCCAAGAGGTGTTTTAGTTACTAGGTGTGATTTTGTGTCACTTATGTTAATTACCATTTTGGGGTCAAATTCATCTCCAAATATTAGTTTGTAAGTTCAAGAAAGGTGACTCACCCTCATAGGTATTTGAATTGGTGAATTAAATTATCTTAAAGGTATAATTCTTAGGGGGGATAAAAATTGAGTCAAATCCCTGTTAAACAATTTACTTATGTTACATCTTTAAAATATGTGGATGAAACTCTAATTATTATGCAAGAGCCTATTATTTCTAAATCATTAGCACAATCTCTACATCAAAATTACAACTCCCTTGTTTTTTATTAGGGGCCATCTATATTCACTAGATAAAGAGCACAATTTTGGGTGATCAGGTTTTGTCTTGGTGATTGAAATGGAGAAATTACTTTTATTACAATGGTGCTAAAAAAATTAGAAATGACCAAGTTGATTTTTGGGTTTAGAAATATGATAAAAATTTGAAGTGGACATATGTGTTCAAAAGGCACTATTTATTCCAATTTATATGCCTACTATTATACCACCACCACTTTTCCCTCCTAATAACTAATAATGTTACATCTTCAAAAAATTATGGATGAAACTCCACTTATTATGCATTGAAGAGCCTAATAATTATTTATAAATAATTACCATCAGTTTCAAATTTTTATAATGATAATTTTACTTCTATTTCGATATTTGAGTTTTTATATATTTTATTGTACTATGGTCTTGTAGTAGATTATTGAACATTTTCTAATTCTCATGATCCTATGGATGTGATATTAAACCCATAGTAGGAGACCCATCAAGTTAGTAATTTTTTGCAATGAGTCTATGTTTATTTTATGGAATGAAATAATTTCCCTAAATTATATAAATATATATTTAGATACAATCTATAAATGGATTAAAAGTCTATATATATAAATACTATTTATAGTAAGTGTTTTGAGGTAGACTACTTAATATGCCCTCACATAACCGTATTAATGTAGATAAACACATAAAATCCTTTCCCAAGAGGTCTTTTAGTTACTATGTATGATTTTGTGTCACTTATTTTAATTACTATTTTGGGGTCAAATTCATCTCACCCTCATAGGTATTTGAATTGGTAAATTAAATTATCTCAAAGGTATAATTCCTATGAGGGGCTAAGCTTTAAGGAGTCAAATCCCTATTAGACAATTTATTTGTGTTACATTTTCAAAAAATATGGATTAAAATCTAGTTATTATGTAAGAGCATATTATTTATAAATCATTAACACAATATCTAAATCAAAATTGCAACTCCCTTGGTTTTGATCAATGGGCATATGTATTCGCTAGATAAGGAGCACAATCATGAGTGATGAAGTTTGGTTTTAGTGATTGAAAAGGATAAATTACTTTTGTTATAATGGTTCTAAAAAAATTAGAAGTGACCAAGAAGAATTTCAGGTTTAGAGATACGATCAAAATTTGAAGTGGACATATATGTTTGAAAGGCACCATTTATTCCAATTTGTATGCCTACTATTATATCACCACCACTTGTTACTCCTAATAATTAATAATGTTACATCTTCAAAAAATGTGGATGAAACTCCACTCATTATGCATTGAAGATCCTAATAATTATTTCTAAATCATTACCATCGGTTTTAAAGTTCCATGATGATAATTTTACTTCTATTTCCATATTTGAACTTCTATAATTTTCATTTTACTATGGTCTTGTAGAAAATTATTGAACATTTTATAATTCTGATGATCCTATGGATGTGATCCAAAACCCATGGTAGAAGACACATCAATTCTATAATTTATTGTGTCAAGTCTATTGCTATTTTATTGGAATGAAATAATTTCCCTAAATTATACAAATATACATATAGATACAATATATAAATGGATTCAAATTTATATATATATATATATATATATATATATATATATATATATATATATATATATATATATATAAACTCTTAATCCATTTATATATTGTATCTATATGTATATAATAAGTGTTTTGAGGTAGACTGCTTAACATGCCCTCACATAACAATAATTTAGATAAGCACACAAAATCCTTTCCCAAGAGGCCTTTTAGTTAGTAGGTATGGTTTTGTGTCACTTATTTCAATTACCATTATAGGGTTGAATTCATTTCCAAATATTAGTTTGTAAGTTCAAGAAAGGTGACTTTCCCTCAGAGGTATTTGAATTGTTGAGTTAAATTATCTCAAATTTATTATTCTAGGGGGATAAAAATTAAGGATTAAAATTCCTATTAGATAATTTGTGTATGTTACATATTCAAAAAATATGGATGAAACTCCACTTATTATGCAAGAGCCTATTATTTCTAAATCATTAGCATAATCTCTATGTCAAAATTACAACTCCCTTGGTTTCAATTAGAGGGTATCTATATTCACTAAGTAAGGAGCATAGTTATGGGTCGTTAGGTTTTATCTAAATGATTACAATAGAGAAATTACTTTTATTACAATGGTGTTAAAAATATTAGAAACAACCAAGAATAATTTTGGGTTTAAAAATATGATAAAAATTTGAAGTGGACATATATGTTTGAAAGACACCATCTATTCCAATGTGTATGCCTACTATTATACCACCACCACTTTTTTATCCTAATAATTAATAATGTTACAACTTCAAAAAATGTGGATAAAACTCCACTTATTATGTAAAAGCGTAATAATTATTTATAAATCATTACCATTGGTTCCAAAGTTCCATGATGATAATTTTACTTCTATTTCCATATTTAAACATCTATAATTTTCATTGTACTATGGTCTTGTTGTGGATTATTAAACATTTTCCAATTTTGATGATCCCTTAGATGTGATGCAAAACCCATGGTAGGAGACCCATCAAGTGTAATTTATTTTGATGAGTCTATTTCTATTTTATTGGAATGAAATTACCTAAATTATACACATCTACATTTATATACAATCTATGAATGGATTCAAAGTCTATATATAGAAATAATATATATAGTAACTATTCTGAGATATATTTTTAAATATGCCCTCACATAACCATAATTTAGATAAACACAAAAAATCCTTTCCCAAGAGGTCTTTGAGTTACTAGGTATTATTTTGTGTCACTTATTTTAATTACCATTTCGGGGTTAAATTTGTCTCCAAATATTAGTTTTTAAGTTAAAAAAAGGTGACTCACCCTCACAGGTATTTGAATTGGTGAATTAAATTATCTCAGAGGTATTATTATTGGTAGGGGCTAAAAATTGAGTTAAATCCATATTATAAAATTTTATTATGTTACATCTTCATAAAATGTGGATGAAACTCCACTTATTATGCAAGAGCCTATTATTTTTAAATCATTAACAAAATCTCTACATCAAAATTGAAACTCCCTTGGTTTTTATTAGGGGGTATTTGTATTCACTAGATAAGGAGAATAATTTTGAGTGATCAAGTTTTATGTTGGTGATTTTAATGGAGAAATTTCTTTTGTTTTAATGCCATTAAAAAAATTACAAGCGACGAAGAAGAATTTTGGGTTTAGAAATATGATTAAATTTGAAGTGGACATATATGTTCAAAAGACACCATCAATTACAATGTTTATGCCTACTATTATACCACCTCCACTTGTTTTTCCTAATAATTAATAATTTAACATCTTCAAAAAATGTGGATGCAACTCCACTTATTATACAAGATCCTAATAATTATTTCTAAATCATTACCATCGGTTCCAAAGTTCCATGATGATAATTTTACTTCTATTTCCATATTTGAAATTATATAATTTTCATTGTATAATGGTCTTATAGTTAATTATTGAACATTTTCTAATTTTGATCATCCTGTGGATGTGATCCAAAAACCAATGGTAGGAGACCTATCAAGTGTAATTTTTTGGGATGAGTTTGTTGTTATTTTTTTGGAATGAAATTACATAAATTATATAAATCTAAATTTATATACAATATATAAATGGATTCAATGTATATATGTAGAAATAATATATATATTAAGTGATCATAGGTAGACTAGTTAATATGCCCTCACATAACAATAATTTAGATAAGCACACAAAATCCTTTCCCAAGATGTATTTTAGCTACTAGGTATGATTTTGTGTCACTTATTTTAATTACCATTATGGGGTAAAATTCATCTCCAAATATAAGTTTTTATGTTAAATAAAGGTGAATCACCATTATAGGTATTTTAATTGGTGAATTAAATTATCTCAAAGGTATAATTATATGGGGGCTAAAAATTAAGGAGTCAAATCCCTATTAGACAGTTTGCTTATGTTACATCTTCAAAAACTGTGGATGAAACTCCACTTATAATGTAAGATACTATTATTTCTAAATAATTAGCACAATATCTACATCAAAATTTTAACTTTATTAGTTTTGACCCCAATATTGGGCTTCAAAGACTCAATGTGTTATTAGTTGAAATGCTTAACCCTGACTTTGCATTGAGATATCTCACTACTTATTTTGATGATTGAAAAGTTAATGTTTATAGATTGGTATGGTGTAGACTGCATATGCCTTCATATAACCATAATTTAGATAACCTTAAAAAATCTTTTCCCAAGTCTAGATTTTGAGTTACTAGGTACTATTTTGTGTCACTTATTTTAATTACCATTTTGGGGTCAAATTCATCTCCAAATATTAGTTTGTTAAATCAATAAAGGTGACTCACTCTCATAGGTATTTGAATTGGTAAATTAAATTATCTCAAAGGTATTTTTTGGTGTCTAAAAATTGAGTCATATCCCTATAACACGATTTAATCATGTTATTTAATGAATACATATGAATAACTTTTTAAATTGTAATAAACAATAAAAAATTTTAAATATTTTTATGTTAAAAAACTATCTGAGTTTATTATTTATGTTTAAATATTTAAATATTTTTATTAAATAATTTACATAATTGTTTAAATGTTTAATATGTTTAAATATATAAATATTTTCTTAAAGTAATTTTCCCACGTGCTTTGAAATTAGGTTTAAGTTTATTTTTCTCTCTTTCCATTATTTTCTCTCAATTTTTTTCTCTCCCATTTGAAGGATTAAAAAAATTATTTTATTGATTGTTATGTTAACTATGTTATTAGTGGTGGAAGCATTGAACCCATTGTTTACTATCATTTTTTAAGGTGTGGCATTAGTGGTGGAAGCATTGACCCCATTTTTCACTATCATTTCTATAGGTGCTTCTTGTCAGGTATTTAATCTATGTAATGTATTGTTTATTATATCTAAAATATGTGATTTTTTTAGCTTGAAATGAACTTTTTATTCATTGTTTACTGATTTAAGTTATGAAATCATTGAGATTCAGATAGACCTAGATTTTTGTTATGAAATGGCTGAGATAATGAAATGGTATATATTAAGATTATTTAGTACTTAATTTTATTCAATAGGGACATAAATGGTGAATGTGAGGAAAAAACATACATTTTTATTTACTACAATTAAATAATGAAATGATTGACATAATTAAATGGACTAGATAATGAAATGGCAAAGATTAGGATTGTTTAGCACTTACTTGTATTCAATAGGGACCCAAATGGTGAATGTAATGGGAAAGAATACTTTTTTTAATTGTAAGAAAGTAATGAAATGGTTGAGATAATGAAATGATAGAGATTAATATTGTTTAGGGCTTACTTGTATTCAATAGGGACCCAAATGGTGAATGTGAGGGGAAAGTAGACATTTTTTATTAACTATAAAAAAATAATGACATGAGAGATAATTAAATGGCAGAGATTATTACTGTTTCACACTTATTTATATTCAATATGAACATAAATGATGAATGTGAGGGGAAAATAGATTTTTTTTAACTATAAGCAAATAATGAAATTGCAAAGATATTGAAATAATGGAGATTAGGATTGTTTAGCACTTACCTATTTTTAATAGGGACCCAAATGCTGAATGTGATGGGAAAGTAGACATTTTTATTAACTATAAGAAAATAATCATAATAAAAAGTGGCATGATGTGAGAGGGTTTCAATGTTTCTACCATTTGTATCCCATCGCATCATTCATTTATTGGCTCTGTTCAGATACTATGAATTGTTTCTATTTTAGATTAAGTTGAAAAGTCATTTTTGGCCTATTCTAGGTTATTATTATTTAAGTTGAATTGTTTCCATTTTAGAATGAGTTGAAAAATCATTTTTTGGGTGGTGAACCTTTCCCTCATGCCACATCATAAAATTAAATAAATGAATGATTGAATAACACATAGCATTATTATTTACGGTGGTGAAATTTTCCCTCATGCATCATTATATATTAAAAAATTGTTTTTAGAATATTTTCACCTATTATATAAGATCATCTATTATTTATGAAGAAGTTTTTGAGGGATGGGAAGCAATAGGGGGATGAATATTTATATGGATGCTCCTTTTTTTTGGTTGCAAGCTATGATTTGCATCTAATAATTTTTTTATTTTTTTCCAAACAAAAATTGTATTAAAATGCTCCAAATTTATCTCAGTATCATGTATTACACATTATTTTTTTAGTCTTCATAACACATTCAGATATCTTTGGATCATCTAGTACAAGTATTTTGATCACCCTATACAAATCTTTGGAACATTCAGTATAAGTATTTTTATCACCCTGTACAAATATTTAGAGCATTATTAGACTTATTTAGAGCACACCAAGATCATATTCAGATCAATTCCAAAGAATTTCTAGAGTATCCTATGAGCATTCAATCATCAGATCTCTCTTGTCGAATCCTCAAAATTTTAGTCAAAAAAGTTGTAAAAAATATGTGTTGCTTTCTCAAAATTATCCCTCATTAAGATGTTTTGTTATACTTAAAATTACCCCATCTTTGGGATGTGTTCCTCTACTCAAAATTACACCATTTGTGGGATGTGTTTCTATACTAAAAAATATGCTATTCATCCACGTAAAACACAATAACAAGGTAAATACTTAGCAATAAATTACATACAAATAATGAACAAATTGCATTCTTATCTTACTTAGATGAGAATTTAACTATTAAATGTAATACAATATATAACCAAAGGCAACACTTTAGGGGAAATTTATATAACTATGATTATCTATAAAAAATGGTCATCATTTATCCTCCACACTTTACTTTTTGTAAGTCCTCTCATAAAGAAGTGGGATGACTGATCCTTAATCCAAATTTCCTGATTCAAACCTCTAACTTAGATCATAAAATTCAAAATGATGGCCCCCTTTGGTAATAATCCAAGATCTCTAACAAGTGCATGTACCCAAACTTTAAATTCAACTTCTACTTGAGAATTCTAAAACCACCATGGAGATAGAGGAAATAAAATAATAGGAGGATTAAACCTTATCCCAATCTAGACATTTGAAACTCTTTCCTCTAAGAACTAAGTGATTGTTTAGAAAACTAATTTGGCTCTTTTTAGACTCCATTTAATATTGGTGGGGTTGAGGACTTCTCTATACTTCATGTTAACAAGTAATGTCTCCCACCTAGAAAGACTTGCATTGAAACCATTGGCATAATGGTGGTTTAGAAAAGATCTAAAATGAACAATATTAGATCTTAATAGCTTATGATACTTGTTCTTCATATTCATATGATACAATAGTTTAAAAGAAGAAATAAATTTCTTTGTTTCTATAAATTGTGGTCTCATGCATAACCCAGTGGTGATTTATAATTCTAGAAATCTATTATTGGCCTATTGAAATGCCATTTGTTTCCTTAGAGTGGATATAAAGACACACAATTATGTCTCTCCAACAAATAGATTTATATGAAAACTAGATTGATATCCCAACAATAAATTGAAACTGTAGAACTCACAAATGACATCCTACCTTTCTTCAGTGCTCTTTAAAAAAATGTCCATAAATACATGTTCATCTTCAATGATATGTAAAAAACCAAAGGAAATTAACTGAATCTACCATTTATAAAACTGCTCATGTAAGAAAAGAACATAAGCTAATGAAGGCTACCTACATGCTAATATTTTCTCATAAATAACACAAATGTGCTAGAGAGAAGCATGTGTTTTCTGTAATTGTAGTTGGGACTCTACCAATACCTTCTAAGATTCCTCCTTAAGTTTGTCATTTACATCCTTCAATTTTTGAATTTTCTTCTAGGTGATATGATAGGTAGAGATAATTCAATGTAATGGAATAAGGAAAGAGGGAACAATTCTTGTTGGATCCTCTATCTGAACTGTAGTCTATCATGATTATCTTTGCATGGCCTAAATAAAGGCTTGTAACTCAGAATTCTAAGTGGTGAGCTCTATTATTATATTAGTATGTCAATCAATCATTATATTTTTATCATAAATACTTTTTCTTAGATTATTAATTAGATTACACTTATCAACATTGGCATTTTGTAAATTAGTAATATGAGTGTCCTTGATAGTAAGAGAATTCT
Organism: Torreya grandis; assembly: GCA_037957365.1. Lineage (NCBI taxonomy): Eukaryota > Viridiplantae > Streptophyta > Pinopsida > Cupressales > Taxaceae > Torreya > Torreya grandis. Next base: position 921,411 of record JARHVA010003056.1, on the reverse strand, counting down.
ATAAATTACTCAATCTTTGGGTCTATAAAAACATTACATTATGAACTATAGTCTATTTATCTTATATTCCTTAAAGAATTATTTCTTGGTCACTAATCCTAATAATTTAATCTTCCCACCTTTGTTTTAAATTAGAAATCATCAAGTCCTTACATTTAAAACTTGAATGGATAACATCTAACTCTATTATTTGTAGTCTGATTTTTTTCTTGTGGCATGATAAAGACATGACATGTTGTAATTTTTTTTCTTCATTGACAGAATGTGGAGAAGGTGGATCTTCTTCAATCAAGGGTTATTATCCTTATCATTAATAGAGGGTACAAGATGATCTACTTCTTAAGGTACAACTTCTTCTACTATGGTTCCCTTTGTAAATACATCTTATTCTACAACCTGCACTTCTTCTTCTTCTTCTTCTTCTTCTTCTTCTTCTTCTTTTTCTTCCTACAAGATAAGTTAGTGAATGTTCCAAAGTTTAGTTGGAGGATGATGAGGGGTGTCTAAAGGAAGTCCCATTTGTCACTTTGATCTTCGACATAGTATCTTTGGAGCCAATGGTGGCAAAGATGGTTGTTATGTAATGTAAACTATGGGTTCTTCAATCTAGATAGTAGTGGAAGGAGCAGAGGTAGAGTATGGTGTCTTTTTGGTAGGAACTAGAGATATTTTTTGAAGGAAAGAAGACCAAGCCTTTTTACCCCTTAGTTTACTAAGAAAATAATGGTGACAAATGAGTGTAACCAGCCCATGATGGTGGGTAGACCCAGTACCTCATCTTATCTTGTGGGAAACATTAATTAGAGCATTGTAAAGGAAAGAGGGAAGTTTGATCTTATATTCTTCTCTAACAAATCCTTTCCTCAAATGAAGGAGTCTCATAGAATCTCCACCCATTATTATAAACTAAACATCAAAAGTGATATATTTCATTATCTATAAAAAAACATTTTACCAAGGTTAAGGAAGACATTCTCTTAGAATTCCCTTGGCCACTCCTTAGAGGGATTTAGCTAGTCTAGGGTGTGGCTTATTCCCTTCAATAAATATATAAATCAGGTTAGAAGAATTAATATTTTCAATTTAAACTAATCCATCCTAAGGAATCCTAGATAAATCACTAATTACATATGGATTCACTATAATGATATGCCCTTTGATAATATCATGATCTTCATCAAAATTCTCATAGAATTCGTGCACAATTTATTCATGAAATCCCTAAATATTTTTGAAGAAATTCAACCAACATATTATTTAAAAAATGTCTCTAGCTACTTCATATTATAGTAATGAATTTGAGGATTCTAGTTCACTTTTTAATTTCTCATACCCATCTTCAGAGTAAGCACTATTTAATTTTAAATCTGACTATACTATATAAACAAAGAGATCAAATTCACATAGGGAATATGGGAAGCAATGTGTGTTATTCTTAGGGTTAATGGGGATGCTCATTTTTGAAATTTCCATAATGATCCTTCTAAGTGGCACCAGTGCATTGAGAAATTGAGATAAATGGAGAAAGAGTGTCTACAAGTGAATGAGGTAGTGTAGAACCATCAATCTAGTTTTAAGGCAAAAATAGAGTGTGATTTTGAAGTAGATATCATAGCATAGAAGCTTCTACATACTCATCCAAAAGTGTTAAGCATCCCTCAAAATAGAGAACCTATGGTACGAGTAGTGGTGGATATCCTCCCGTTATGTATGCCATGAGCAAATCCTACACTTCAGCCCTTGTTCAAGTGAAGGAAAAAGTGCCAAATACTAAGATGGAAACCAAGGGGCCTTATAAGGACAAGACTTTAGCAATTGATTTTGTGAATAACATATTTGACCTAGATTTAGCCCCAAATCCCAAGAATCTGAGAGAGGGTGCCCATTCTTAGATGTTTGAAAGGATTAGTAGGAAAGAGTATAACTCTTTTAGATGTAGAATATGGGATTTCATAATGATACAACACATGGTGCCATATGTATACCCATGCTTTGGTGTTATTACTCTTGTGTAGAGAGATATGATGTCAATATTGGCATGATCATTCATAATGCCCATCTAAAGGTTAAGATTAGTTAAAGAAACATTAGGGAAATGATTTAGCTCCCATACAATCCCAAGGCCACTATTTAGAACATCGAGAGCCTCAAAAGCATATAAGATTCTTTGAGAGAGAAGGCATGCTTCCTCATATCTATCCTTAAGGAAGAGGTTACAAAGATGCGTTTACTACCTATGTCCCTATTGAATTTTCCCACATAGTACTTAAAAGACACCCTATCCATGCTAGCCTTTGTCATATGTATCAAATCTAATGATAATGTTGGTAACTCCTAATTAGGAATGCTCTACCTAATGATTATGGTTGAGAAAGGGTAGGTGTTGAATATAGACTTTACCAAAGCCATCACCTCTACCACAAGAGGACATTTAGGGAATTATTTAGTGATGAGTACTTTTTGGTACCTATCTTTCCTCATGCACTTAATTTTATACTAGCACTCCCAATTATCTTCCAAGTACTTCTAGCTCAACACCTTAGATACAAAGGTTTTCCATAATGTGGCCTTTGTCACTATATGAACCTAAATATTATTAAATATTGGGGAATACTATGGGTTCTTAAAGAGGTTTATGACTCCAATTCTCATGAAACTCAGTTACCTACTCATCACCTCTAGGATGATATATTCATAAAAAGCACGACTCATTATAGCAAAGTTCCTACCAAATAGTTATAGAGAGATCACTTTTCATTCTTCCAAGTGCATAGATTCTTAGGAATGCCATTTTAGCTCCCCCACATGCTGATCAACTAAACCTTAGCCCTAGAGTTGGCTTGCCAACTCAATTCAGTAGATTGCATCTATGAGAAGAAAAAGAAGAAAAATGGCGTGTATGATATCCCTTTCATGTGAGATGGAATCATAGTACTCAAAAATCACTAGGGATACCTTCTCATAACCAAACTAGTAGATATAAGTGTTAAACTTGTAGATGACCAATGAAACTATGATTTGATAGGATACCTAGTCAACTTGAAGAATGCCAGTACTCTTAGGCATCAATCCCTACCTTACTTGGAGTACAATAAGTCACACATGGAAGACATTCTTTGAAATTACATGAAGCTAGCCTTAATATCACAAGATTTCTTCAAATTGTGGGATTTTTTCTATGTCATAGTCTAACCTTTTGACCCAGATAATAATTATCAAAGAGGATGAAGAACCATCTTGATACATTAAACAAAATGGAGAGAAATGAGCTACCTTCATAAAGTAAATGTTTGAGATCAACCAAACACATGATGATTTATATGAATATGATAGGGATGAATAGTTCAAGAAGCTTTGGGATGAGTACCACCTAAAATAGAGGAGGTCGAAAGAAGAATCCACTCAAAAAATTGAGATAGGAGGAGATGAAGACACTCTCAGAGAGGATGGAAGAGACTCACCCAATGGAAATAAACAACAAAATTAGAGGTCAAAATGACTAATAAGCCTTCAACATGACCAAATCCCATGTTCCCTTATCCCACAATCTCTTAGCAATAAAAAGATCCCTTTGGGCACCTCACGGCTAGGTCATTATAGCTTAAGCAAATTGAGGCACCTATTTTTATCTCTCCATTAACCCCTCCATAAAAGAAAATCTAATTTTGTGATCCTCTTATTTCCACCTCAACTTCCTTTTCCACTTCTTAGTCTCACTTTATAACTCTATTACATGTTATGGCATCATCTATTACCTAGCCAAGCACTTTATCTCCCTTCATCACTTCTTCATCTTCCATCATAGTTTTGTTATAGGTTATGACACTCTCCACTACCTAACCTGATACTACCTTAGCTCTGATATTCTCTTCATCTACCCAACCTACCATTAGGACCTAACCCTTCTCCTTAGTAGTACCTATCTCCTCTTGCATGTCATTATTCAATCCCCCACCTTCATCATCTTCCTCATCCTCCCTCATAACATAATCACCATTAACCCTACCCTATAAATTTCCACCTTTCTCCCCTTTAACTCTCACCATCCATTCACTCAACTCCACAAGAGTAAGAGTTATTGCTTTGTATTAGCAATTAGCTATTCTATTTATTCTTCCATAAGGGATCCCCTTTGTAAGAGAGATAATCTAAGTGTCAGATGAGTATCATTAGTAGGTAGATACAACAAAGGCATCTTAGAAATCCCAAAGAGAAAGGAAAAGGGGGAAGCATGCAAAGGTTGATGCCCAGCCTCACATGTAGTCATTTTATGACACTATGTAACAATATCTTATGGTTGATAATCTAACCCCTAAATTATTCAAGCCTTAATAATTGATGTATATGGGGGAATACACCATCCAAGTTGTCAACCTTAACCTTATCCAAGCCCAACCCATTGATAGGGTCAAACTTATGGAAGAAACATAAAACTCTATGACTATGAAATATGTCAAAGTGGTCTGTCAATTAAAAAATGCCAAGCTAGAGCTCTCAAAGGTGAAAAATTTGATAAACCACCTCAATCTTGAGGTTAAGACAAAAGAGAGAGACCTCAATAAGGAGAGGGCTGACCTCTAGGGGATCATCTCAAATGAAATATTCAAGGTGGAAGCTAGCCTATGATTAGCCACTGAGACCAAACTATAAGAGAAGAAGATGGAGATGGATAAAGTTCTCCAAAATCTCCATGATTAAAATTATTCATATAAAAAATTACAACACCAAGCACAACAAGACTCTTCAGTCAAGGACTGAGATATTAATCAACTTGAAAATGATCTCATTGTTTTCCTAGAAGCCATCACAATCCTTGTCATAGTCTAACAACTCATTAAATCCTAATGGGAATGGATTAAGACCATGATAAAAAACCTAAAGATAATGCTAATCATAATAAAATATGTGAAAAAAATTTCCTCTCAAGTAAGTACATTTGTTGATTAGGTGATCTCCTTTGTCTCACCCAAGGTTCTAAACTCACAGAGCCTTGTCCAAAATCTCTATAGTGCTACTCATAGAGCCTTGTCCAAAATATCTATAGTGCTTCTCATAAAATACTAAAATTAGTGGAGGTGATAAAATAGAGGTAAGTAGTGGCAAAGGTGAATGAGTTCCTAGGTTATAATAAGGTAGAAAAAATGCAAGGCATTTCTCAATGCCTTGGAGCAAGTAGTCCAAGAGAGGCACATGCACATTGAGAAGATAGTCTAGTTGGGACTCCCCTTACCTTTATTGGTGGATAATAGCATCATCCCTAAGGACCAAATCAAGGTACTACTTGAAAAGAAGTAGAATGACTAGACCATCTTCATGACTCCAAATTAAACCCCTGATGTCTCCAAGGTGGAGAATATCTTGCACCCACTCACCCAACTAGAGTTTTAAATTTTAGTGGTAGTCAAAGGCTTGAGAAAAATATACTTGAAGGAGATAATAGATCTAGATCAATCCTTTGAGGATATCAAGAAGAATACCTAGTCAAAGGATGAAGAGTGTTCACCCTTTCAAGTGGCCATTTATAAATTAAAGGTTTCCACACCTTCCTCCCAATTTTATAGTTTTACATTAACTAGACTAAGTGCTAGAGTTTTTTGAGTTCTCCCATCCATAAGTAGACACCCCTATAAGTCACTAAGAACTATGGATAAAAATATACACATTTGTTATTTTGGATAAGTTCATTTCTAGATTTAAACTCACTTGAGAGTTAGTAGTTCCTCAACACCTTCTAGTGCCCCCCCCCATTCTACCTCTTTTTTCTTTGGTCCCCCTTTAAAATTTTATCTAGGTTTCAACCCTTATCTACTTTTGATGCATGGCATACCTAAACCCATTCAAATTAAATAGACTTAAAGCTCACTTTGGAGAAGTGCCAATTTAACATATGGTGCACCTATGTTGGATCTCACCAAGGAGTCCCCAATTCAACTAGAGAAGCACATCTTGATGCATATTATATCCATGCTTGCTCATAAGCAACATTTGTTTGATAGAGCTTATAAGAGCACCATTTGATCAAGGTGTGGGTCTTTCCTCATGAGAAAATATTTTAAAACACTTTAAGATTATCTTCAAGTGTAAACTAATGATTTTTAGGAGAATTAAAGCTAATGGATTTAGAATAGTAAGGATAACTCTAAAAGAGAGCACGTGCGATCACCTCACTTATCCCTAGTATAGTGGCCATAATAAAATGGTATATTTGCACCATATCTAGGACCTAGAGGATAATTACACTCATGATCTTGAGACCTTATTTTATTTGCAATGGCATCATCATGGGTGTGAGTGATGGGATCTCTTAAAGTCGCTTTCTCCAAAAATCTACCTTCCCTATATATTGTAAGCTCTTCCTATTTATAAGGGGTTGGATATTATTTTTGTGAGTTATTTTAATTTTATTCACCATTGTAGTAGATTAAGAATGGGAAAAGTTATCAATTTTTCTATTCTACAACCTTAACAGGTACATCTCACAAGTGTAAAAGGATGCTTTATATGTGACCCTTTATGGCCTTCTATATTAAGTCTCCATGTAAAATGAATAGGATTTGATGTTTTGTGTTATTTAGAGTGGGAAATAGTCTCTGTGTATTGTTTCTTTGTTATTTTCTTCTATAGTAGGGGAAATCCACTCTTGTGCATGTTTGAAAGGTATATCCTAAGAGATAAATTGAAAGTATTACAAGGGTCTTCAAAATATAACTTATTAGTCCCATTCATGTAAAGGAAAATTCCACTTGTTCTTTGAAGGATAAATCCACTCTTACACCTATTTGAAAGGTATCTCCTAGGAGATACCTTTTAGTGTAAATCCACTCTTGTTCTTGAAAGGTATATCTTGGGAGATACCTTGAAGGTATTATAAAGGCCTTAAAAATATCACCTAGTAGTGGCTTCCATGTAAAGGAAAATTACAATTATTCTTTGAAAGAGAAATCCACTCTTGCACCTGTTTGAAAGGTATCTTCTAGGACATACCTTGAAGTGGAAATCCACTTTGTTCATAAAAGGTATCTCTTAGGAGATACTTTGAAGGTATTACATGGACTTAAATATAAAACACATTATTGCCTTCCATGTAAAGGAAAATTCCACTCAAGTAGAAATCCACAAAATGGACTTTAGGCTAAACAAATTAAGTTAATATTTAATCATGATTTGATGAACCAAAAACTAATAAAAGATCAATTTAACATTGAAAACTCTAAGCATGTTAATTTCCAAATAAAATTCCACAAAACCTGCAATATAGAAACACAAACAACATTAGAAGGGGTAAAACCATGATCATATGAAAAAATGTCCATTAATCTAAATGATAGTTAGGTATAATGTACAACCAAAATAGACATGGATGATCTCCAAATTAGAAATTATCACTTGGAAATGAGTGAGATTGGTTCTTATAGACAATAAGAGATATAAAAGTTAGGGCTTAGGAACATTTTAAATCTTATACCAAGTGACATAGATTATAATTTAAAACATGATAAAATGACCATGGACCAAAAATAGTCTGAGAAAATCAATATCTCAAGGAAATTATCTTGGGTGAATTATTTCATAGGCTAAAGTAGTGATAACAAAAATCCTAAAGGGTCTTCGTAAAAAAGATCAAAGGGAACTTTTAGAAGGTTTCAAGGGAACTTCTCATCATGGAAATGTTTGATACAAAAGTTCTAAAGGGAAAAGGTCCATTCTAAAAAGGCCAAAGGGTACTTTAGAAAATCCCAAAGGGTACTTTTTAAAAAGCCTAATGGGTAATTTAAAATATCCCAAAGATTACTTTCAAAAAACCCAAAGGGTACTTTCATAAGGACTAAATGGCACTTCTCATTAGGGAAAGAGACTTGAAGGGCCTTTTTTTCATCAAAATGCTTGAAAAAGTTCAATGGGTGGTGTATTATCCTCCTCTTCATTGGGTTCCCCCCTTAATTTGTTTGACTACAAGTTTTAAGAAGTTGTCAAACCCCATGTTTAAACCAAGAGACTTGGTTCTCAAATATGACCAATGAGCCACAAAATTGGGATAGCATGCGATGTTTGAATCCTTTTAGAGAGGATTGTTTCACATTATCAGTGATAGATGGGGGAATGATATTGAATTAGAAGACTAGGAGGAAATAACATTAGAGATCCCTATCAATGGGATCGACATAAATCATTTCAACTAACCTACCCATATTCCCCTTGTATATTATTAGTTAGTTTCCCTTCCATTGTGTGTTTACATTTATTTGTTTTCTCCCTTCCCCTTAATTTTTCCCTTTAAAAATAATTGTCATTAGCACAAGTGGCTAACCTAGTCACCATACATCCTTTCCTTTAGTTCTCTCAAATCCCCAAAAACATTTTCTAAAAGATGGTTATCTACCCACCTTACTTGACATTAATATCGTACACTCCACCATGCATAAATTCCCATGATGATCACCATAAATCTCTAGTGTATCGATCTCTAGGTGTATGTGCCACCCCCATTATTTATGAGGGCACATCTTTCCAAAACTTTCTCATGATGGACATACCTAATAGTGATAATAACACATAAATATCCCTTTTATTCTTTTGAGCCAAACACTTGACACTTTATGATTTCAAAGCAAGCATTAAGTAATTAGGAAGGAAATAAAGAGAGTTTGTAAGAAGAATGATGTAATAACTATCAATCTAGTCTTATAGGTAGAAGTAAAAAAGGGTCATTGAAATATATACAAATATGGAGGCCTTTACATCCTCAGCTAATAGTGTCAAGCATCCCTCAAAGCCAAGAACCCATACTTCAAGTAGCAGAGGAAATCCTACCTTTAAGCACATAATGGACAAAACCTACACTTCAACCCCTACTTAAGTAAAGTAAAAGGTACCATATACCTGACTATTGACTAGGGGACTCTACAGATTTGAGCTTTGGTAACTAATTTCATGGATAATATATTTGACCCAAAATTGGACCAAAACCCCAAGAATCTGAGAGAGGGTGCTTATGATCAAATTTTTGATAGGGTAATAAAGAAAGATTATAACACCTTCAGATACAAATTGTGGGAAATCATGCTACCTTAATACATGGTGCCTTAGGTACACCTATGAACTAAGATCATTACCCTCTACCTAGGAAGATATGACACTAATAGTAGAGTGATCACTATTAATACCCACTTAAGGGTAAAACATAAGGTAGATGATATCAAAGAGATGCTCTGATGTCCTTATGACCCCAAAACCATTGTCTGTAGCATTGAGAGCCTCTAGATTATATAGTATTCCTAGGTCAAGGATAAGGTAGGTTTCCTTAGGACTCTACTCAACCATGGGGTTACCAAGATGCCTCCTCTACCCATGTCCTAGTTGACCTTTCTCACACAACATCTAAAATACAATGTCACTGTGATAGCTTTTATACTAGGCATGGATAGAGATGTCAATGTTTATGACTTTTAGCTAGGGGTGCTATTCTTATTGACATAAAAATATAAGGGGAAGGAACTTAGAATTGACTTTGTCAAAACCATTACTTCCAACATGAGGAATGAATGGGAGATTTCTAAATAATGAGTACCTTTCGGTACTCATCCTTCCTCATGAACTTGAACCTACATCAACATTCCCATTTCTTTTCTAAGTATCTCTATATTAACACCTCTAATACTAAGAATTTTTACCATCTAGCGGACCCCATCATAGTATGGACTAATGTCTTGTCAGATACTAGTGACTACTATGAGTTCTTGAAGTGGTTCATGGGTTCAATTCTCATGGATCTCTGCCAACTAACTAACACTTCCAAGATGGTAAATTATCAACAATCTTTAATCTCAACCAAAAAAATCCTAGGTAACTAGTTTTTGGGAGCTTACTTCTATTTCATATGAGTACATGGTTTCAAAGGAGAGACCTTTCAACTTCCCTATACATTGACAAGTAAAACCTTAGCCTTTGAGTTGGCTCACCAACTTGATGTGGTAAACCTTGTCTATAGGGCCCAAAAGAATAAAAATGATGTATATGATATTCCCTTCTCAAGGGGTAGTATCACAATGGAAAAAATAAATCAAGGGTGCCTCTTCATAGACAAGATAGTGGAACTTGGCCTTATTTTTATAGATGACTAATGGGACTATGATTTGAAAGGATACATAGCTGAATTGAAGACTACTAGTCCTTCCAAGCATTAAGCTCAGCCCTATTTGGAACAAAATAAGTCACCGATGGAAGACATCCCCCAAAATCACATGGACCTAGTTTAGATGTCAAAAGATAACCTTAACCATGAGAGTCTTTTTATGACAAGGTCTAGAAATATGACCCAGCCTAAAAGTTATCAAAGAGAATGAAGGGCCTACTCACCTAATTAGATTAGAGCAGGGAGAATAAATTTTCCTTCATCAAATATAAGTTTGAAATTGACAATCCATCTAAGGGATTATATGATGATGAATAGGATGATAAGTTGAAGAAGCTCTATGATGAGTTTCACCTAGAAGAGGCTAGGTTTGAGGAAGAATCTAATCCTAAGGCTAAGATGGGTGGATGATGAAGAATAAGAAGATACTCCTATTGTAGAATTAGGGGACATGCCCCTAGAAAAGGAATCAAAATAAGTGGAGGAAGTGACTACCCAAGAGCCTTCAACATGGTTGATTCCCATGCCTTTAAATCCCTTAGCCCCATAACAATAATAGGATATCTCTGGGCACCTCATATCTAGGTCATACTAGCTCAAGCATACTAAGGAACCTATTTCTAGCCCTCGATCAACTTCCTCATAGAAGAATATCTAGTTCATAGATCCCTTACTTTTCACCTCTATGTCTTTCTCCACTACCTTGTGCCCCTCCATAGATTTATAATAGGTTATAACATCATCTATTACCTAGCCAAGGACTTTATCTCACCTTGTCACTTCATCATTTACCTTGGTAGCCTGACTATAGGTTATAGTAGCTTTCCCAACTCAACCCATTACCACTTTGGCCCTGATCTCCTCCTCATCTAATAAATCTATCATTAAGCTTAACCCCTTATATTTTTTTATACCTATCTCCTCCCACATCCCTTTCCTCACTCCTCCACCTTCATCTTGTACCTCATCCCCCTAGTGACACAATCACCATTCACCCTGCCCTATGGACCCTTATCTTTATCCCCTTCAACCCTTCACTTTCATTCACTCACCTCTATAGGTATGGGGCTTGCTACTTCATATAAATAATTTTCTATCCCATGCATAGTTATTTAATGGACCCCCTTTATGGGAGAGACCATTCAAGCACTAGACTAGTTCTAGTAGCAGGTAGACACAACAAATGTATCTTAAGAGGCCTAAGTGTAAAAAATAGGGGAAAACAATCCAAGGCTAATGCCTAGGCTCACATGAAATAATTTTATGACTCAATTTAGAAATCTCTTATGGTCACTCACTTGACTCCCTAAGTAGTCAATCCCCTTGAATAGGTGTAACTATGGGACTACACTATCCAAAATATCATCCTTAAATTTAGTCAAGCCTGTCCCACTGACAAAGTCAACCTTATAAAGGAGACATTAAAGTTTGTGACAATATACTATGTTAAGGTGGCCAGTTAGCTAAAGAAGACTAAGCTAGAGCTCTCAAGAGTAAAATCTATAATCTACTACCTCAATATTGAGTCTAAATCTTAAGATACTAACCTCAATAAGCCATGACTATAACTACAAGGTAGTATCTTGAATGAAGACTTCCAAGTGTAAGATGATTCATGTAGATCCACTAAGACCAAGTTGAAAGAGAAAGAGACAAGGCTAGATGAGATCCACTAGAAGTTCCATGATGTAAATTTGTCATATCAACTCTTGTAGAACTAGGCATAGTGGGACTCCTTAATCAAGGACTAGGAGATTAAAAAGTTGAAAAATGACTTGATTACTCACCCCTAAGACATCAAGATGCTTTCCATAGTCTAAATACTATATATCTATTATTGGTAATAGATCAAAGCTATGGTGGAAAACCTGAAGACAACATTAACCTTCATCACAAATGCATAGAATCTATCCTCTCAGGTGAACACATCTATTGTTCAAATGATTGATTTCATCTCCCCAAAGGTCCCAAAGTCATAAAACCTTATTCAAAATTCTATAGTTCTTATTTCAAAGCATTAATGATAGCATTGGTGAATAGTTGAAGGTAGGTAGTGACAAAGGTAAATGATTTTTTAAGTTACAAAAAAGTAGCAAATAAGTGCAAGGCATTTCTTAATGCCTTGAATCAAGTGGGCAAAGAAAGGTGGGTACATATAGAATACTTGGTATAGTTGACACTTCCCTCCTCTTTCTTGGAAAATAATAGTGTCCTTTTTGAGGATTAGATCAAGGCACTACTTGAGAAAAAGCAAGATGACTAGACCATCTTTTTGGCTCTCAGTCAAACACCCAACACCTTAGAGGTGGAAATTATTTCACACCCTATTAGAGTTCCAAACACTAGTGATGGTTGAGGGCTTGAGAGGAATCTCTTTTATGGAGATTATATATATATATATAGAGCCTTTGAGGATCTTAACAAAAAGACCTAGTCAAAATAGGAGTTAAAACCTTTGCAAGTATCCCTTCCAAAGTTGTATATTTTTACACCTTCCTCTCTTTTATAGTTTTGTTTCAACCAGTCTAAAAACCAAAGTTTTGGGTTCTCCCACCTGAAAGTGGATGCCCTTGTGAGTCACCAAGAACTATGGATTATAAATCCATGTTTTATCATTTTTAGAGTAGTTCATTTCTTTCTTCAAGATTGGTCAGCATTGACATAGTTCTTTGATACCTTCCAATGGATCCCCTTTCAGTGCTTTTTCTTCAAGCCCCTTTTCATAATTTTGACAAGGTCCCAACCTTTTTCTACCTTTGAAACATGGAAATTTTATGATTGACCTCACCAAAGAAGTCCCCAACTACTCTAAAGAAGTGTCTACGTGACACATGTCATCTTCACGCTTTCTTAAGACCTATGTTGGCTTGTCATTATTTAAAGAAGCACCATTGGATGATAGTGTGGGTCCCCATTTTGAGCAAATCTTTTGAAACACTTTAGACTTTGCCTAAAGTGTAATCTTTTTATTTTTTGAGGCTAAAATGATTAAGTGAAATATAAGTGGGACATCTCTAAGAGCAGACATGTGGCACCACCTAACTTCTCCAGAGCATAATGGTATTAATATAACAATGTAGTTGTCCCATATCTAGAATCTAGAGGCTAATTATATTCATGAGCCTGAGACCTCCTTTCAGTTATAATAGTGTCATGATGGTCATATAGATGGAATCTCTTAGTGTCTCTTCTTCTTTTCTTCACCTCACTTATTTATTTAGAGCTCATTTCTTTTGTAAGGGGAGGTTGGTGATCATTTTTTTCTTTACATTATCATATTTATGGACATCCATTTTAATAAACTAGGATAGTATAAATTAGTATTTTTTAATTCTTTAACCTTAGTAATCACAATTTCATCCCATATATATAAATATTTCCATAGGAAACTATTCATCGAGAATGAGAGTTTTAGGCATAAACAATATTTGCTAGGAGATTCCTTCATGGGTAACTTGAAGTATCACCTAGGAGATACCTTGAAGATATTATAAACATTAGTAACACTGGTCAAGTTCAATATCAAGGTATTCAATAGGATATTCTTTTAAGGGCCTTGTAATACCTTCATGAGTAACTTGAAGGTATATCCTAAGAGATACTTTGAAGATATTAAAAGGACCATCAAGTTAAAGGAAAATTTTAGAGGTACAACAAGGAAATTATTTTGATCTAAAACTATTAATGTAATAGGGAAATTTTTTAAACTGGATTGAAATGAAAAGAGCATGTGCATAGGAGAACCTAAAATACATATTCTCCCAAGTATTATAAGGCCCTTCAAGTTATCAAGTTATCAGCTAGTAGTGCTTTCAAGGTGAAGAGAATTTATATTGGGAGATATATTCAAGGTCCCTTTGAATGTATGATAATACCCTTTGAGATGTCCACTAGGACATTATTTCAAGGGCATTGAAATACATTTGTAATACCATCATGGTTAAATTTAAGGTATCTCCTATGAGATCTCTTGTAAGAAAAATTCACTCTTGTGCATGACTGCAAGGTATCTCTTAGGAGATACCTTAAAGGTACCTATTGATGGGCATTTTGGCACATATTATAAACATACTTTCCCTCATCTTTCTCCTTTGAAATAAATGTTTGTGGATTCTTTTTTCCATTAGATTATATTGGTTGGTGTACATAATTTATTTTCATTTTGGTCATACCTTATTAGTTTAAGTGTGAGTTAATGTATATATTATGAAGATTTATTATGTATTTTGTATTGTTGTTTAGAATTAACATTTATTGATATACATTTAATCACTTCTCAAACACAAAAATAATTCATGAATTGATGTAATATGTAACTTTCATTTTAAAAAATATCAATATTTAAATCATTTCAATTACTTTGTAGGTTGTCTTCAAGCAAAAAAAGAATTACCACACTTAAAAGGTATAAAAAGGCCCCACTCAAAGATAATTTGGATAAAAGGTAGAAGAAAGCCTCACTCTAAGAGAATTTAGATAGAGTATTGTTTAAAATACCAAAAATATAATTAAATCCACATAAATATCTTCCATTTTATTGTGGTGAAAAAATTCCTCATTTTTATTGGTATTTTGAACTATTTAGTCTTCCAAACATGCATCCAAATATATACTTGTTAGCATTACATCAAGGAATATTCTCTGATTGGAATAATCCTGGCCGATTGATAAGGATGAACTTATATATGTCATTTAATTCCAATTAGAAGTATGGAATTTAGAAGAAGGAATTCTTCATCGAGCTATAACTAATTTCAATAAATTTACACCCACTAAAATGGAGTCGACAAAAAAAAAAATTATCCTTCTTATGAAACATTTGGGTTCATTTTAATAGTTATGACAACCTTCAAATGTGTAGGTTTATATACAAAGATAATTTTGTCATTATAATACAAAACATGTTGAAAAAAACTCATGAACAAGGGGAAAAAACTTCTACTTTCCACCATGCAAACATGTATTTAAGATACCGTATAATCATGTTAGAAAAAACATTGAAGAAAATAAGACAAGCAAGGGAAACATATTTTTATGCAGATTTTAAAGAGTCTATATAAGTACTCACACCAATGGCAAAAAATAAGATCAAACAAAAGGTTGGAACACTTTTGTTGACACAAAATTTTGATGAGACATATAGTGAATTCTCTACATGGTATATTTCCTATAACAATTATACCTTGAACATTCCTGCAAAGATCTATGAATTAGGGGATGCAAATATCAAAACAATAAATTTGAATGAAAGAGGGGTGAATGATATAATTCATTGATTTATAAAACATAATGAGGTTCTAATGAGGGATGCTTTATTAATTCTTTTTCATCCAAGTAACCCTGACTATATTATTGAATCAAAGGAAGTCCTAGAAGATATGATAGAGAAAAAAATTATAATGCTCAAAATTAAAGATGGCCAACACACAATTATAGCACAACAAATAATTATTTTTGAGGAGGAATATAATGCACAATCATTGAGAAATAAATGTTATGTTAGAAGGGCAATATTTTTGAAAAAATTTACTTCATTCCATAGTGTGCACAAAATATGTAATCAATATAATGATCCCAATGAAACAATTTATAAGGATTGATTTGTAGAAAGGTTTTGATCTACATGTTACATTATCAAATTGAGAGGATGGAAGAATCTTAAAATAGGGAATAAAAAGATGGAATAAATACATGAATAGGATAAACTCTTGTTCACATAAATAACCTATTCAACACAACAACTGCAAGAGAGAAAATGCCTTCTTTTCATGGAAAACCCCATTTAAGATTATTTTGATAAGGAATTTGATTTTTTTGAAAGTGGTAATTTAATCATTTGAGATAAAAAATATTTAAATCTAATTGGTACAACAATACTTATATATATATATATATATGTATGTATGCATGAATGTATGTATGTATGTATGTATGTATGTATGTATATGTATGTATGTATGTGTGTGTGTGTGTGTCTATATATATATATATATATATATATATATATATATATATAGACACACACACACACAAATACATACATACATATACATACATACATACATACATACATACATTCATGCATACTATATATATATATATATATACTATATATATATATATACACACACATACATACACACACACACACACACACACACATATACATACATACATACATATATACATATATATATATATATATACATATGTGTGTGTGTGTATAATATATGTATATAATATATATATATATGCATATATATATATTCAAGGAATTTTAGAAAAACACAAAGTATAACTAGTAGATTTATCAAAAAAATGGTCCATTTCCTTCTTAAAACACACTAGGTATAATAACATGGACAATTGGTACGAGAAGGTGAAGCTAGAAAGTAACATATTATAAAAAATTATAGATTATTTTAGAAACCATGATACGACACTACCACCAGACCAAAAAATCACACTTGAAGAGGTAATGGAGCATTATAAAATATTTGTGAAAAGGTTTGATGATTTGTGTGTCATAAATGAAGGTATTTAACAAAAATATAAAAGTTTAGGAAGCATTTTCTCAAGATTCATTAAGCATATTGAAAATTTATCTACATAATGATGGAGGTCAACTTCCTGAGATAGATGCAGAAAGATTTAGCTATCATTATGATCCCCCATGTCTTTGGCCATCCATTTTAGAATGTCTTAGTGAAACATTCATTTTTGGTCTGAACATCGATTTGATATTTTTTGATATTTTAAATCTCACTAAATTTTTTAAGGAACAACATATTCACCTATTTTTGTAGGCATTGATTGATAAATTTATTGTTGGGGCCTTCAATTATTCATCATCCACAAACTAGAACATTATCCTACCATTTGGACCTCTCTCAAGAATCTACATGTTGGTGATTTTCATTACATAGAAGATATGGGTGTCATACTATGGGTTCTATATATTTATGGATTCGATTAGACATATATTATAGGTATCAATTTTTGTCATGACCCAACTCATTTTCAACTACAAGGTTTCAGCCTCCATTCATAACAAAGTAGATTAGAGGATGGTTTTGAAATCTACAAAGATGTACCAACATTTCAAATGATTGGTGTATATAAAATAGGAAGTCCATTCAAAAATGAAGTTGATAACATATTTTATGAGACATTTATCTCTAATTTCAATTATCTAGATACATGTGACATGTTAGGGTATATACAGGAGCTACATTGGTGCATGCTTGTACAAAATTAAAAATAAATTTATCCTTCATTACAAAAACTAAAGAAAAAATGATATTTAATTTTCAATTTCATATTTATTTGACAAATTTAGAGAAACCAATACAATAATAACTACTTCGATCAGTATCAAGTGCATAACATTTTTTATTTATTTTATAATCATGCTTCCTTTTCTAAATATAACATCTTAACAATCTTTCAGTGTGTATGCTTTATTTTTCAAACCTAACATCTTAGTAATATTTCAATGTGTAGCACCAATGGCATTGGATTCAAGTGAAGAAATAATAATAATGGAAAATCATATAAATAAACATGACACATTGCAAGTTGAAGAAGGTAACATAAGATCATGCATATTTTTTCAATTATATAATTTTTTATTTATTAAAAATTCATAATATTGATAGAATATTTCTTCATTTGTTTATGTCTCAATTAAAATTTTTCACAATGTAGCTCTATCACTTTCTGTCTATAATACAATAACCCATGACGTAGCTCTACAGGTTGGTGCCTCCATGAAAACAAAACAAGGTAAAACTTTACAATAAGACATATTTTTAAAATATAAATATCAAACCAATTGATAGTTAGAATTTTTAGTTTATACATTATATAATAACTTTAAGGGAATAAAGAACCAAAGTTTCAATGAAAGAGTGCACCCATACAAACTACAAAAAGGAAATAAAGGTAAAAACCCCTTTCAATAAATGTGTAATTATAAAATTTCATACAAGTCTAGAATATATTAATTATATTTATTTATTTAAATAATTAAAATTGAATTTTTCTTCATGGATAGGAGATTGTAGAAGACAATAAAATATAGACTTGCATCACCTTGAAATTTGGAAGTGTGCTTCATTCAATTATTGTGTAGACTGAATGTGGTTGTATTTACCCATCAAAATGTTGTTTGAAAGTTTAATTTACCAATTATAATGTTGTTTACATGTTTAATTTACCAATTTCAAAGTAACACAATATGTTATACTATGTCTTCAATATAATAAATTTTGATGTTGAGTATCCATGTGTTCTTTATCAATAAAAAAAGTATATTATGCTAGAAATAATTATATTGCTATTGATTTAAATAGTTTTTAATTTTATGTGTCTTATTGGAAGTTTACGAAGGGGGTTCAACTATTAAGGTGTATATTAATTGAATTTAGTGATAGTGAACTATGGATTAGAAGAGTAAATCCTAGTTTGTTTGTTGTGATGGTCTGCATAAACATATAAATATGTATTGGTATGCACATGAATAGTTGATACTTTCATTACTATAAGAATATTGATGTTATTTGATCAATGTTAAATTCCTATCAACATCTATAAGAAATGAGTTATGGTAAAACTGTGATGATTCAAATTATGATACATTCACGGTCAACTTATAAGGATTCAATATGAACTTTTACATGCATATGTGTGTTACAAAACTGGAACTAGAAATGGTACATCCATGTAAAATGAGTATTATAATTACAATGTGCCTAAGCATGTATTTATTTTTATATGTGTTTATATGAATCTTTATAATATTTAAAAAAATGCAAAAAAAATGAATCAAATAAAATACATTATGTTTTTATGTTACAATATGAAATGCAATTCAAAATCACATCAATGACCAGTCTAGTAATATGTAAAACATTTAAAAAAAAAAAAATTCATGTTATATCTCTTATAATATAATATTTTTAATAAATGAATAATTTATTTTTTTTTAAAATTAGACATTTCAAATGAGGAGATAAAACTAACTTCTAAAAAATTATTGATTTTCAGCTTGGATAACTTATCCTTTTAAAGGAAAAGAAGCCATGAACTTGATACTGGAACTAGATGAATAATCTGGTCCTACTTGTTGGTTAAGAATTTGGTACTGATATTTGTTCTTCTTTTGTTAGCTTTTGTTTGTTATACCACCAGACTTCTATTTCTGGGTTTTGACCGGATGTGTCTCTTATGGTTTCAGGACCATTCAAAACCTATTTTTGCTACCTCACTATAGTGTTTTTTAGGCGTTGCCTATGGGCTTAGTTGTTCTTATTTTTCTCTCTGTTAAAGGGTTTCGGGGCCCCTTCAAAACCTACTTTTACCTCTAATCTAAAACTTATTATTTATTGTGCACAAAACAAAAGATATGAAAATGCATGATATGAGAAAAAGGAAGATTATAAAATTGAAAATATGTCATAGTATATTTGAGATCATTCTAATGAAATTTTGAAGGTAGTACTGTAGTCTTTTGCTCACATTGGAATTTGGTAAATGATAGAGGATAATCATTTGAGGATACTCATTAAAGCTATAGGTTACAAAAGTTCAAATTTCATGTTGGATTGGGGGAAAAATATTCTAATCCATTCAATATAAACATAAAAAAAATTGGATGAAGTTATTTTTAAGGGACATTTGGAGATAATTGTTCAATTACCAACATGTTGTTCATTAATTTTAATTCTTAGAATTGTGTTACAAATCAAAAATTGAAAATGAGTTATGTTACATGAAGTAGATATACTATAAATGGAAGTCAAAAAGATGAAAAAGATTAGAGAATCAAAATTACGTCAATCATCACATTTTTGGGAGAAAGCAAAAAATCCATCCTAGTAGCTATGAACCAATGTTTTGTATGTATTTATTGATTATAAAATATAATTATTGTAATAAACATTATCAACAATTTTATACAAATCAATTCTAAATTATTTAAAATATAGTTCAATTAATTTCAAAATATTTGATTGTAATTTAGAATTACTTCACTCTGGGTATTATTGCAATTTGATTTGTAATTAGAGATTAATTGAAATTATTGAATTGGTATATTGACACTTGCTTATTTATAAGATCTTCCCAATGAACAACAAACAATTGTCAAGATATTTTATTATGTAGATGAACTATATTGCTTAATATGTTTTCATCCATAATTTGGCCAGTCAAAGGGTGACATGTGTCCCAATAATGGAAGCTAATTCAAAGTATCAATGATTGGTATGAAGGCCTAGAAGGGTGCCACGAGTTTGAAATAGTCCAATCTATTCAAAATGATCTACTTCCAAATGGTTTTAAATAATTCAATTTATTTTGAATATAGAAAACATATTTATGGAGAAAGTATCTTCCACTCCAATTTAGTGGGCAAAATTTTGAATTATTTAAAATAGCCCAATCGAATTGAATTATCTATGCTCAAATGGTTTGAAATAGTCTAATTTATTTGGAATAAATAAAATTAATTTTTGGAGAAAAATTTCTTCTGAATCACTCCATTTTATAGTTATAGGTCTAAACTATTCAAAGTAACCCTACTTACTCAAAATGATCTATGCCCAAATGCTTTTAAATAGTCCAATTTTTTTCAAATATAACAAATTTATTTTTGGAAAAAAAATTCTTCACTCAACTTTAGTGGGTATAAGTCCATTTTATTTAAAATAGCTTAATTTATTCAAAATGACCTATGCCCAAATGGTTTTAAGCACTCCAATTTATTTAGAATATATGAAATTTATTTTTTGGATAAAATTTTCTTCACTCCACTTTATGGGGTATAAGTCCAAATTATTCAAAATAGTCAAATTCATTCAAAATGATCTATGGTCCAAACTATTTGAAATAATCCATTTTATTTAGAACATAAGAAAATTATTTTGAAAATTTTTTATTCCACTCCACTTTAGTGGGTGTAACTTAAAATTATATGAAATATCCATTTTACCTATAATGATTGAATAAATTATTGTAGTTGATTCACACTAGCTATTGGTAGTATTCAAAGTAGCATTAAGGGAGTTCTTATCTAAACTAGTAAAATAGTCTAAGAATAAAAGACATGAGTACATGAAAATATTTATAGATAAAAAGGAAGATCAACTTAATTGGATTGGTGATAAAACTAGAATTTATGTAGTTAGACTAGGCTATCAGATGGTTGAAGCAGAGGATGATTATTTGGCTTGGGTGAATTTTCTCTATTTGAGTAAGGAAAGGTTGAAAAAAGTAGGGGCATATACATGGTTAGTGTTTCATATTCATTTTCTCACTGAATTTCATTTTAATAATACAGGGTTTGTTGGGCCATCGAGATGTTGTTTATGTGAGATGGAAGAGGAAACATCTGACCATTTGTTGTTTAATGACTCTTTTACAAATTGGTGTTGGCTTTGTCTCTACAACAAATTTAATTGGGCATGGGATTGGCTGCCTACTATATATCAATCCTTATCCTCCTATCCATTGGATTATGTTAAGAATTCCCCTTATAGTTCAAGGAAGTGTATCCTAACTATTGTAATTTGGAAAATTTAAAAAGAAATAAATTCTTTTATTTTTAAAAATAAATCACACCCATTACATGTAGTCTTAAGAGAAATAGAGTTGTCTATTTATAAAGTAGTATCATATATTTAGAGGAAACAAGGTATGTTGACCCCATGGGATATGAAAATGTTTGTTAACTATAAATATATTAAGCTTCCCCCTGTTAAAGGGTCAATTATAGATAAAAAGAATAAGAAAAATAGAAAGGATGCAATATGTTCTCCTCCACAACTAGGATGGTTTAATATTAACTTTGACAAAGCTTGTAGAGGAATCCAAGAGAATTTAGGGCTAGTTGTGTGATTAAGGAATGCAATGGTTCACTAATAATAGCAATGTCTTTAAAGCTTCTTGATGGAATGAATAACGAGGTAGAGGCTTAGTCACTAGAAATATGTATTGAGTTGGCTTTGGAATGTGGGATTTCATTTTTTTAGATTGAACGGGATTCATATATAGTCATCCTAGATTTGATATTTCAAAGGGATAGATCATGGAAACTAGAGCATATCTTAGCAACAATATGGCCTAAACTTGATCAATTTAAGGACTAGAAATGTTCCCATTATTTTCATTAAAGTAATAAAGTAGCAAATGTTTTAGCTAATATGGGTATTGATCAACCAATGACTGAGTGAGTTGATAATGTTAGGGAAGGATGGAGAGATTGCATTGGGATGGATCATATTGATTTGTAATTTTAAATTTAATAAAAAGAGAAAGGTTTTAAATTTAAAAAAATTACAATGGTAAGGTTAGAAATTTTTTGTGGGTCTTATTCATGTCTGGAAATTGTGGTGGTTTCTTTTCTAGTGAATGAGTTGGTGGCT
This sequence comes from Torreya grandis, assembly GCA_037957365.1. NCBI lineage: Eukaryota > Viridiplantae > Streptophyta > Pinopsida > Cupressales > Taxaceae > Torreya > Torreya grandis. The sequence goes on along the minus strand of JARHVA010003056.1, from coordinate 898,854 downwards.
AGGTGTTGAATGTATCATAAATGATCTTATTGAAGGTAAGTATGTGAGTTAATCAGTCATGATGGTTTTTTCATCTATATTTTTAGGGAGATGTATTTATTTTAAATGGGTGTCGAAGGTGGATTTTGGGTTTGGGTCTGTGGTTGCATTATACTATCAAAAATGAAGCTAGACTACATGGAATCAATTGGTTGGCCTTTGATATTTGGTGTAGCAAAAGCTCATGATATTGGCTTCTCATGTAGTATTTCTAGAATGCATCTATTTAATGTTTTTTGGATATGTGTAATAGAATTGGTAGATGTTACTAATAATGTGTTTGGGGTGGATCTTTTGATGATGAATAGGTGGGTTCATGTTAATTAAAACCTAGCTTCATTATTTTCCAATAAAATTTAAATGGTAATGATGGATAGAGAGAAGATCAAAATGTTAGTGGAATTCTTTGTTTGGATAGAATATGGAGTGGGTCTCATTATAAAAAAATGACTCTTCCTTTGGGTCCTTTCCTAACTATGCCCTTTTAGATAAACATAATTTGGGTGTCATTCTACTGTCATTTTTTTAGTATTGGAAGCTGTATTTTTGGATTTAGTTAATTTTTCTTAGGAATTAGATGAGGTGTGCTCAAGAGAGTAGAAGAAATATGAAACTAAAGGTATTGTGATGTTTGAGATTAAGGATCTTTTTTTACTTATTAAAAAAATAGAATAATGGCATGTTCATAAGTAGAAGCTAGAATGAGTGCAAGCTATAAATTGGCTAGCAAAAGGAGTTATGAGGGGTATTTTCAAGGAACTACCTTGGTGGAAAGGTAAATGTAAGATTTTTAAATAACAAGGGAGAAATAAGAGGAGGTTGAATTTTAGGTAGTCAAAGTAGGTCGTAGGCTCTCAAATAGGTTGGGAGATGGTGTTGGTTGGTTTAGTTTTAGAAGTTAACGTCTAGGAGGTGCTTGTTTCCATTTCTAATAAGAAAGTCAAGTTTCTAGATTCTTGAAAATTATTGATGAGTGATGGTAATATGGTATAATTAATCATTCTAGATTAATTTCTAGTGTTTTGGTCTATAAATTTGTAGTTAGGTATGAAGATGATCTATGTAATTGTATTTTGGTTTGTTTTCTATTTTATATATCGGTTGTAGTTATTTTCAAAAAAATTCTATAATTTTGCTTATTTTGAAAAGTTAAACGCCTTCACAATGTTTATTTTGAAGACATACCAATGGGGTTATTTTGAAATATATGTTTTTTGGGACAAGTATCCTTTAACCCTAACATTTATATAAAAAAATGACATGAGTACCTCATACCCTTGATAAAGATGTCTTTTCACCATTCCAAAGAGGGCCTTTTGTTTCTCCCTAAACTCAGTAATCTGGTACTTATCTCCTTCCACCCTCACCCAAACTCATCTCTAAAAGATAAATCCAAATCCTTCTAGCTCCAAATAAGATTGTAGGACTTGCTAAATCCACTAGATCAGTTGAACAAGTCTTTATTAAACTTCCAAAATAATTTATAAGAATCCCCACTCCATCACCTCTAGTCAAAATTGGTTCCTATCATTTTGAGAAGTTTATAACAATTGTTATTTGCACACCATCAAAAAAGTTTGACAAAGGATTTGAAAATTGGGTGGTAGAACTCTCTGGCTTACAAGTAGTCTAAAAAATCTTAGGAGACAATCATGAATAAAATTCTAAGGCCATAAACTTTGAGTTTCCCATCAATGCTCCTACTAGTGACACACCCATGAAAAATATCCCTATGATTTTACCAACATCATAGAAATGGATAAATAATATACTAACACATTTATCTTTGAGATTGATGTCAAGTGTCATAGTTATGATAATAACCAAGATGGTCAAAAGCTAAATTTCCATCCACTTTAAATGATATATCCCTTAGATGGTTTATTAGGTTAGAGATAGATATAATCCCAACTTGGAAATAGATGAAGGATAAATTCCTATTAGAATATTAGGAATATTATAAAGGAATGTACTATATAATTAATGACATATTTTATGTCACAAAATGAATATGAACCATCAAAAGACTACTTAGAGAGATTTGTCTTTTCCCTACAAAAATATAAATAAACCATGTTAGATAAAAATATATATTTAATAGGTATTCTTGGAAGGAATAAAGGAAGGATGTTTTTAAGCATTAGATCTAATGAGTATCATATATGTATCACACATGTAGTTTAAGATATATCTCTCTTATGTCAAGATCAATGATGAATAAAATACATATCAATCAAGATTCATCACTATCATCATCCAAATATACCAATGTACTATGAAGGATGGAAGTTAGTTATTTTTTTCAAGACATGAATTAGGAGACCATTTGTCACTTGGATATGTGCTTAGATACATTTAACACATGGAAGAAGCAAAAAGTGATTTATCAGGTCTTGAATGTATACTGTTTGAACTATCACAAGATCAAAATTAATTATAAATGCCATGTTGCTTGTGTCAAAGTAGATACCATAATGAAATATTATCTAGATAAATTAGGCATTCATTATATTCAATCATATGGATAGTAAATATTTTATGTATACCATTGAAAACCATGGTCACAATGGCCACAAATTTTAGGTATGTCATCTAGTTATCCATATTTCTTTCATTTTTTTGTTCCTCCTAATTTTCATGCAATACCCATGGAATGAACCACCCTAACCAAAGCCCCAAAATAATAATTGGGATTGGAAAAATTCTTAATGCCAAACCAGTTGGATATAATATAAACAATAGCCATGGTAACAACTAAATCTTATCTATCAATGAAAATCACCCTCTAACTAATGGTAGTAGTCATGATGAGGGAATCGGCCTTGGCTCAACCAAAATAATACTTTAAATTTTTTTCATAACTTCACCTACATCAATAACCAAAATTAATGACAATTAATCTCACTCCACCTCTAATAGGATCCCCATAACAACCTTCACATAATACCTTAAATAAGTTGGTTGAACTGGCATGTAATAATGACATGATAACTTAACCCACTTATTTGATTGAATTTGACAATGTTAATATTTGTTTAGGAAAGTTTCTCCCAAATCCCAATCCACCAATAATAATAGAGATAATTGATGAGTACCTATCCCACCAATGAATCTACAACCATATAATAGTATTATTTCTCCTAAACCTATCACATTGACTAAAAAAATCAAACCAAATAATCTTCCTTTTCTATAAAGACTCAATTTGAAAAAGTAAGAGCTAAAATTAGAATTTGAATTTTTAGGCTAGTTAAAGAATGTTTATGTCAAAATTATATTATTTTAAGAAATTAAGGATTGTTTTAATGTAAACTAATATATATCTACAACTTATCCTACTCAATAATATCCAAGCTCAAAGAATGTAATCAACTAATAGTCCTCTTAGAAATACTTTGTTATATTAGGGTCATGACCAATAATGGATCCAATAAACCTAAAATAAGGGATATATTATCACACAATTGGAAATGATAGGTTTCCAAGGCCTCTATTCAAATTCCATCATGTGATAATCATAGTTAGGCCTTATTATATTAATAAAAGTAAATAAGCCAATCTAATAAATAAACATGCAAGTTAATATATTAAATTAATATGTAAGATAATATAGTTCTCACCAAAGATTTAGGCACAAATGGGGAATATAATAAACAAACAAAGGCAATTATATAATATATAAATGATCTAAGCATGGAGAGATATAATTAAATAAATCTATTTATCAAAATATGAAGGGATAGGAGTATACTTACCATGTTGATTGAACTCGTCATGCCTTAATATCACCCTTGGACAATGGTTATTTGTAAGAGGTTATTGTGGCATTTAGGATGACAAGGATAAATTATTTATAGGCTATAATACTTCTCATATGCATCCAAGACCTCCACAAGATATGTGTTACTTTGCCAATGTAACAACCTAAGTAATAAAACCTTTTATTGATAATATAAGTAGATTTTTCAGTTATAATGAAGATTAATTAAAAGATAATATATTTATACATTAATTTTAGGGTGTATTTATTATAGACACCCCATTCTAGCCACAGCTTGATTTCGACTGGACTTCAAACTAATTTCTACCAAACATTGAAAATTAAGCCTACTAATCATTGAACATCCTAATTTCATCCATACACCATTCATTAGTAGTCATAATCATGTTTAGGAATCCCTATTTGGTGTATTATCATGTACTAATAATAATATTTTTTAGATTCATCTCTAGTCACCTTGATATATAACAACAGATGGTTTGACTTATGGATCCATTAAATGGGGAACCTAAACAATTACTAAAAGAGATAAATTGATAATCAAAACTAATTAATTAATTAAACCATATTATTTTCTTAGCTAAATAATCCATTTTCAATTAATTAATATCTAAAAATGGAAATTCAAAAATTCAAAATGTCAATCTTCTTCATCATTGCCTTTTGTGAGTTGTGAATCCCTCAAAAAATATTTAACAGATATCTAATTTATGATCCATGTATATTAATTGAAAATAATAATTACATGTACCCTCCTTATCTCAACTAGAGTCAATTTTAACTCACATAGGGTTAGTTTGAACTCATTCCATGCTTAAATATTGACCTAATTTAATGTGGGTAAGAGTTAACTTTGGAATCTATACATAGAAGGCTTTACTTATTGATTTTTAAGCTATATTAGTGTAAATTTATTATGTTCAAACAGGTGAAAAATATTTTTAAGTGAAATTTTATTATGCCAAAATATATCTAAAAATCTTCATTGTTGTGTTACCATGCCAATTTCATAAGCTAAGCCAAGGTGCCAAGGAGAAGTGGAGAAATGGAGCTTCATTGATAGAGATTCCTTAAGTACATAACCAAGCAACCCAGCTCAACAAGAAGTTTTGGAGACACAAGGAATATAAAAGGGTAATTTATTTTGTTTTCTAGTTGTGTTTTCATTGTATTCTTGTTTCCTATGCTCTCCCTATTGTCTAGGCTAGAGGTGTTAGTGTTTAGTGTGTTTTTTTAATTATTTTTCTTGACTAACATTAAAATAATATCCCTTTTTTGGATTATTTATTCACATTTAAATCCAATTATTGACCTTAAACCCTTATAATAATTTATTTGATAAGGTCAACTGGGTCAACCTTGTTTGGTAGTAAATAGAGTTATATGTCTCTAATTACATTGTCTTGGGCTGCTAGAGCTCCACAATGTGCATTAAATTCCTAATAAGGTTGACCAAGTACATGTATTAAAAGAAGTGGATAAGGGTTTTTTTTATTAGGTAAGGGTTATTTTGGATGTTGAATTGCTTAAGGGAATGTATAAATAAATTTTTATTTCTTAGGAAATTGGATAAGAATAGCTTGTAATAGTATAGGGGCCAACATTCTTGTGAAGAACCAATGGTCTGCCAACCCCTTTCTTGTTTCAACAAATAAGGCATGCACTTATATAGATTGATATTTGATGGATTCATAAAATATATAAAGCATCAATAATAGATAAAGTTTAAAAATATTGTGTCTATACATATGCCTCACTCAAATCTCCTCATGTGTCACACAATTATATCATGGGATGGTGCTTCAAGAAAAGAACATATCAACACAAAATTTTGAGATAATAAATTATAGTCAAAATAATAAATTAAAATTATAGTAAGGAAATAATTGAAATAACTAAAAGTATCAGATACATACCTTGACCTATCTTCATCATTGAATGGTTGTTTATTGTATTTATAGTCTTGTTATAGTGAAATTTGGGTGTCCAAATTTAACTACCTCATTTTTATATTTTTCCATCATGTTTGGCTTCTTTCCATTTTTTTGTAATTTTTCATAGGAACCCATAACCCAATGGGAAAGGCAATGTCTTTGATCAGCTCATAGATAGTTAGTTTTATATTTATTACTGTGGGGTTGATGAAAAAGTTACTGGCTTAACTATGTTATTAATTATTTTATAATTAATTAATGTTAATTATAATCATTAAATGACTATGTATTTATGAGTCATTTAGTAGATTAATTACTTTAAAATTAATATGTATGTAAATTCAAATTTAAAAGTTCATTTTTAATATTGTAAATATTCCCAAATAAAAAAAAAACTAAAAATGGGCAAATATATGACTTTTCATCTTCCAAAGGTATATACAATACAAAATGAAAAAATCTAGATTTTGTAGAGGTTATTTATTTTCTTGAGCTCTTGGAGAGAGTGAGATGAAACTTTGTGTGGAACCATGTTATTTCCATATTGGACTAATGAAATGTAAGCAAGCGGGTGAGACTCTTTTGGGATTTTTTATATTTTAAATATTTTTATTTCTTAATTAAAATTTATTATTTGTGAGTAAATACTCCACTAAATTAATTCATTTGTTTTGTTATGTGAAAAAATGGTGTTTCACAAACTTTGTGTTGAGATCCTTCATGGATGAGATTCCTAGATGTCCATGAGTTTAAGAATGTTTTATTTCAATGGAAATCTGTACCAAGTGTGTGTAATTAGGCTTGTGAGGAAACTTTGTGCTTCCAAGCATTCCTTGTGTTCCCAAAACCCTCAATACTCCTATGTTTATTCATGTGTGAGAAGAAGTTACATTTATTTTGTTCATTCTTGATTTATCCCAATGGTTCTTTGATTTTATCCTATTTTGGGTTTCTCTCCTTTTCTCATTTTATTTTCCATTTATTTACTTTCTTGATTTTAGGTAAAAAGTAAACAAAAAACCCCAAATCATTCATATCATATTATTAAATTTCCCCTATAAATTATATATGAGGATAACCATTCCTATAGTGATTTCTCCAACTATTATTGAATTGGTGTCTCTTCACATTGGGTGAGTCATAAACCAAAAAATACCAAAATTGCCTAATTTTTTACCTACATTTTTTTTGACTCCACTAGGGATCAAAAAGGTGTCTTTTGATTACAAAAAATTGAAGGAAAATTCCCCCTTAAAAAAGAAGATTTGTGAAACCATTAAAATGAGGCCTATAAATGATGGAACACAACCCATGCTTCTAATTTTATACTTTTCCTATTGTTTCCCATGGTATAATTTTGATTATAGGTATGAATAATTTCTAGTTGAGAAAAGAGTATATATATATATCTTGCAAACATTGGGTTAAAAAAGAAGAAAAATAAAAGAGACAAATGTTACAAATGAGCTTAAAATAGGGGCTGATTAGGTTTATGAAAATGATGAGATAACTCCAAATGTATTTCTCTTCATACTAGATCTCAAATAAGACACTATCTAAGATATTTTTTATGATGAAACCATATTTCAATTTTTGAAAAAATTATATGTAGTTTTACAAGTGAAAAATAAAGAAAATTGCCCATGCCAAAGTTCAACTGAAGTGGATGAATGCACAAAAAAGGAAAATTTGTCTAGCTTTGAAAGCATGAAGTAAGTCATGGAGGTAGTGGGATTCATACTACTAAATATAAAATGTTTATTTAAGTTGAACATGATCTCATGATAGGTTTTAAAAATCAAACAAGATGCAATTTGGAAGAAATTTCTAGCCTTTTGGTATGCCAAGAGGTTTTAGTCCCTAGCTCACATGTGGAAGTACCTATGGGAGATTTGGTTCATACAATTATTTTTGAAGAATTATAAGAGATTCCATTAGAAGAATTTGTTGGATGTATGTCTCATATTTTTCATATATCAATTTTGAAGTCATAGTAAATCTTCTTCATTCGTGAATAAAATGCAAATCATTATAAATTCTAGTTGTGTAAAGCCAAGTGTTTGAATCAATTTTTTTTCTATCCACCCATGCCTCATATTTTTTCCATTGATGAAATTGAGAACATGTTATTTTTATTACTCTTATCTTGGTATTTGATGTCTTCATTTTGAAAAATTTTATCCCTTAAAGGTTCATACTTTGTTCAACTGGTAAATGGCTTTATTTAGTCATGTTTTTTTCTATTTCATTGTAAATATTTTCCCTTTCGACATAATTTTGGCTTGCATTATTTTCCATTTTATTCTATTGTTTGTGTGTGTGTGTGTGTGTTTGTGTGTCCAATAAAACTTAGCTTGTTCACTACAATGTTTTTCCTTCTCCCTATGCTTGTCTCTTAACCCTGCATAGTGTCTAGATGTTTGTGCTCTATGATGTTTTTTCTTTTTTTAATAAAGAATTTAAGTTTTGGAGGGTGAATATTATTCCACTATACATTCTTTAGCATGTTATGTTTATTGGTGGTCACTTAGTTGGCATGACACAATCTATACGAGTGGTAAAGTTATATCAAGACATCCTTTATTGTTGAGAAAATTCTTCTTTGGAAACATATTTTTCATTACTTTTATTAGGTCAATATTTCAATGTTTGGATACTAATTTTTCAATTGTATCAAAATCAATTAATGTTTTTATATCAATGTGTGGTTCTCAAAGAGGAACATTTGAAAATATGTCGTTAATAATGGAGAAGCAACTAGGTAGGTTGTCTAACCACTTTTTGAAATCACTAGCATTGGCTTAGAAAAGTAAGAGTGTGCCACAATTGTTGTATTGATCAAGTTTTTATTTCATAATGAAAATATTTCAAGAGTACTCATAGTGGTTAACATTGAAACCAATGTATTGTATGTGATATGTAACATTTCATCAAATTTCTAAGTGGAACTAAAAGAGGATGTTATAGAGTTGTGTTATGTTTGTTTTAAATATACAAGAAATAGATCTATATTAGTTTCTTATAGATCTGTGTAACCTTTTTTGTCTCTTCTCTTGACTAAGATTATTATGATCTTACATTCAGTAGTTCATGGTCTTAATAAATTAAAGAAGAACATGTAGTACAAAGCATTTCTACAAATGGTGTTTTTTCTTCAATTCCTAGATTTCTATTTGATAGGCATTAGAACCTTCATGAGGATGTAATAAAATACATGAAAAGGTTTTTAAATGATCAAAATAATTAAAATATTGATATAATCCAAGGCATAGTGGTTGAAAACATACTGAATATTCTCCTAGAGGCACCAAACTCATTTTTTATTGTGATGGAAAAAATACTTCATATACTAAAAATTACCAGTAGCATTGAAAAAGAGATGCTCATAGAGGAACATGATAAATCAATACAAAATAGGCCCTCTATTTCATGTTTTGGGTTTTAAAATTGGTAGTTTGTAATAGAGAGTGTTCCGAATTTTTTAAGTCTTCCAATAATTTCACAAAATATGATTATGAAAGTTGTAGTTTTTTATTTATGAATAGTTATTCTAAAAGTTGACCCTATGCTACCTCACTCCCTTTTTGAATCTACATCTTTTTTTCGTTAAGTATTTTACAATTCAATCTCAAGTATTACTTAGAGGTACCTATTGTTGTCTTAGTAAGAATGTTTCACTCTAGTTCAAAAGTCATAGCTATAGGTACAGTGAATGCCATTATTTTTGTAGGGAGTGATGATGCATATAATGTTAAATCAATGGTAAAAATAGGTGCCATATAATCTCTCTTATAACTTCACTATTGTTATCAACATGAGTAGACAAAAATAAGATTTCTAAAAGTGTTATTTAATAATATGTAAAGAAGAGACTCATAAGCTAAAAATTCAACAGTTTTTCTATTATCTGGGTATTTGATTGACCCTAAAACTTATATTTAACAATAAATTCAATTAGTTACTCTTTCATGGGGTGATATTTTATAAAATGAGGCCCTAAAATGTATAATAGATGCAATGTCTACCGATTATGCCTTATCAAATCTACATAAGTATCAACCAACATAAGAGATGAAGATGACAATTGGGGATTGTGAATGGAAGGAAGATACAATGATAAAAATAATAAACTCATGGGTTTTCATGTTATTTCTCATGGAAAATCATATAAAAATGATACCTTCAATTTTTTTAAGTTAGAAAATGAAGAGTCTACTAAGAATATGTAGGTACCATTTTTGATAACTGAGATTGTAAAAGATAATGTAGGTGCGATTTTTTAGATGATAACTTTATTATAATTCTATTCATATATTTATTGATTATAATATTATATTCCCATGACAATGTAGTGTTCAAAATGGTAGTATTTACATTTTCATTATAGGGTAATCAAGATCTACTTTAGAATGTATCTTTCCTATCTACTTACTATTTGTGAGAGAAACAAAAGAGTCAGAGCTTGGAAGAAAAGATGTAGTCACATATAGTGTCACTATAAAAAAATTTGATACACAATGCATTAGGTTCATCAACATGAATATTTATAAAATACATCTCCATTAGGAAACATCTTTGCATCCTTTAGCTTTAAATACTAAAGGGTTGATAGATGAGTGAATTGAAATAAGTTAATAATAATAATATGTGTGTGTGTGTGTGTGTGTGTGTGTGTGTGTGTATGTATGTATGTATGTATCTACATACATACATACATATATACATATATATATATATATATATATATATATATCTATGTATATATATATGTATGTATGTATCAATGTATATATATATATATATATGTTTGTATGTATCAATGTATATATATATATATATATATATATGTATATGTATGTATGTATGTATATATAAATATATATGTATGCATGTATATATATATATATATATGTATATATACATATATATATATATATATATATATATATGTATGTATGTAGATATATATATATATATATGTATGTATGTATGTATATATATGTATATATATATATATATGTATATATATATATATATGTATGTGTGTGTGTGTGTGTCTATATATATATATATATTATATATATATATATATATATGTATATATACATATATATATACATGCATACATATATATATATGTATGTATGTATATACATATGTATATATATATATGTATGTATATGTGTGTGTGTGTGTGTGTGTGTGTGTGTGTGTGTGTGTGTGTGTGTGTGTGTGTATCATAATGTTATTGAGGATCTTGATATAATATGGATAATTACACACATATACAAATGGTACAAGATGTCAAAGGAAACAAAACAAAACATAGTCATGTGGACTACAATGATCGTAAGATGTGCCTAATATAGAATAATAGTAAATTAGGTTAGTTTCAATTAGCCTTTCTATTGAATAGTTCATGTTTCATGTTTAAATTCAAAAGTCACAAAAAAATTTGAATGCTCTCTCTCTCTCTCTCTCTCTCTCTCTCTCTCTCTCTCTCTCTCTCTCTCTCTCTCTCTCTCTCTCTCTCTATATATATATATATATATATATATATATATATATATATATATATATATATATATATATATATATATATATATATAAAAGAAAAATTTAATCAAGAGGTTTTGAAATAAAATCATACCACCATTGTAAGCATTTCCAAGCCTACTCCATATGAATCAAGTTAAGAGTCATTTTTTGGATTTGTTTGAACCATTTTTAAAAATAGTTTTGCACACCATAATTTCATTGTGTCATTTTTTCAAGAAGTTTCATGTCCTCTCTTAAGAAATTTATTTCCAAGTGGAAGATAAAATCAATGTAAATTGATAAGTGAAAATACAAATAGGTTGATAGATAAGTGAATGGGTCAGTTGTTTGGTGAATCAAGAAAGTTTTCTTTGAGTCATTTTGTCAAACGTTTTGATCATCCTCCTAGTTTTTGCCATGTCAAGGGGTCAATGGCTAAGCATATTGAATCAAATTTACTGAATCATTCTTTTAAATGGTTTGTGTGATTCCTATAAATGTCTTAATATTTTGATATATCTTCATAAGTTGGATGAAATAGTAGATAGTGGGGATTTAAAATTCTCTCCATCAACATTTCATAATTTTATTCTAGGGAACAAGTCACATGAATACTATGCTGAGCCTAAGAGATACCACCTCTACATACCATATGTATGTTCTTAGGCATTTGGTATTATACAATATTGAAGAAATACATTAAGGATGATGACATTAGTATCTCATTAGTTTAATTAAAATTTGTAAAGATGAGAGAGATCAAAGACCACTATAGGTGGACATTTATAAGCACTAAAAGTGAAGATCCTAGTATAGAACCAGAGGAAAATGAGTATGCTTTAAATCTCAAGAAGGAAAATATCTAGGATGACCTCACATAGTTAAATCAAAGGTGATATTTTCTATAATTAAATATTGTAACAATCAATGAAGAGAACAAGGAAATTTGTATGGTCTATGATAGGAAATTAAAAACAAATAAATAAAAAGTTTTTATTATATAAACACTCAATTCTATGTAGGATAGTGTTTATACTCTATAGGCCGAACTACATAGGGATAAAGGTAAAATGATAAGGATTTTATTCTAAAACTCAAGTGAGTCATATGCCTTTATAATTTTTGTCACTAGAATATATTTAAGTATGCATAGTTTAGATGCAAGAATCAAATAATTTATCTTGAAAGAGAAATGTTACATGGTGTTTTAATGGAGGAATAGGTATATTTTTGAATATGGATGTGGGATGAGAGTAGTGAATTTTTATGAGTTTGAATAGGTATGATCTGACTTGATAACTCATTTTCATTCCCATATGATTGGATACATGAACTAGTTTCTAGTTAGTCAAATCAGAATTTTTTAGTGCACTTGTAGATCCCAAAATTTAGCACTCTTGCCCTATTCTACCATATTTTAGGATATTTATTTAATAATTAAATGTAGACACTATAAATCTACACCATAGCCTTAAAATACTGAAATGATCTAAGTAAAAAATGTGGTAGAAACCTCCAAAAATATATGTTTTGCATCTTAACTCCTAGAGGTCCCAAACTACTCTCAAACATCCTGAAAGTATATACGTAAAATATAACTTAAAGTATAGGAAACTAAAGGTCCATAATTAAATTTCAACTTATACTTATACCATGGTTAAAAATCTAAATCTACCCAACCTCCTAACAAACTTATACCATGGTTAAAACAACCTAAACAACCTCAAAAGTCATTTTAACCCTCTTTTACCCTATGGCAACCTATTGGAATAATTTTTCATTTAGCCTCACCCATTTTTGGTAAATTGACATCGATCCTCTATGATCGACACTAATCGAATAGGATTGACATTGATCCATTTATATACAATAGACCTCCTTGGATTGAGAAGGGAATGTGATTATAATTTTAGAAACTGAAATGCTATTGGAATCTCATTATAACCTACACTTGGACTTTACCAATAACTTGGTATCTTGTGTGACTTTTGTTGGAGAGCCTATCAAAGGTTTTTAAAGGTTTTTCTCTCTCATATTATCTAAGGTCATTTTCAAGCATTAAAGGTTAGTATTTTACTTTAAATTTATTTATATTTTAAATCTATTATCTTTTATGTCTATCTGTGTCTATTTTACATTTGGTTTTTATTGTTTTATCAATAATACAAGCCATCATTATAGTCTATTTATAGTTCAACACTTTTATAAATAATTGACATCAATTCATCTTAATTGATGTCAATCTTGTAAAATTGACATCAATCCTCTAGGATAATCATTGATCCCTATCAAACTATAAAAATAGATTTAAATAGTCTATTTCACCATCTATTAAACCTATATGTTATTTTCTAAGTATCTCTCTTAATCTATTGATATCCATTACTAAAACTTAGAAAAAACATTTATACATCTTGTCCTTGAATAATCCATTTACCTCTTAATCATAGGTAGTCTAAATTTATCTAATCTCTATTAAATTATACGTTGGTGTTGTTTATACTTACACCTATTATCTTGTATATTTTATCTGCTATCTTTAATAATTGTTAATCATTTATCTTTATCATATTATTTTTTACATTATTTATATCTTGTAATCTATATCTTTGTAATTTCATTTTTATTTATAAACTTGAATGTTGAAAATAGTGGGCTGACATCCATCTAAGAAAGCATGCCACTTCTCAAGAATAGTTTATAACTAGACAACCCACTCATCTCTCTTTTAATCCAATTTTTTGGTTTAAGTGTCATTTGAGATTCATTCCTCCCCAAATAAAGAGGATTTCTCACAATCAAGCTTGATCAATGGTGCACAACCAACCATCCATATCTAGAGGTAATCTAAAACCCTACTTATACTTTATTTTTAGTAGTTATTTAGTTCACATTGAAAAAGCATAAAAACTACTCAAACATTTTGGCATGCTCGATGGGACCAATAGTGTGTCCTTATCTTTTGTTCTTTCCTATGCATGTAGTTGCATTAGTGAATTTCATCTTCTTGTACATTTACTTTCAATCAAATAACTTTCACTATATTTTATTCTTTAAAGTAAAATCATCATAGGCATAGGATTTGCATTAAATTGAATTATTTGTTTACATCCAAATCAAATTAAAATCTTCTTTTACAGTTAAAAAAATTGAATTCATAGTCTATCTACTTGAATTAGTATATCTAGATTAATTAGGTAGTTAATTAATCCATTAGTCCACAAATCAATCACACATGACCAAACTAAAAAATCAAAAATCACACATCAAAACTTGACATAGTGAACTAACTTGGATTTCATCACCAACCAGGGATATTTATTCCTAATGCTTTCACTTGAATTTAATCACTGAATGGAGTGGTAACTCAGTACTCTACCTGAATATAAAACCTAGTTTAGTGGTATATCTTGGCTAAACACCCACACTAGTTATGGGATTATAATGTGAGGGGAACAAGCCCCAAGTACCAAGCCATGTACCATCACTAATATAGTTTACACCTCATCTACCTTTGGTTATATAGAGGTTTTTCACCTAAACATCCTAAAACCATCCTTAGACATATATTTCTAGTACCCTATCCATGACCCATCAAGTTTCACATAATCAAAAAGTAACACAATCAAGGAATCTTAAGAGTTTAACATTTTTAGTGTATGTTCTTTTTATTGATTTTTATTGTCTTTTACTTGTTTGAGTGTGGAAGGTTTGAAATCTTCCACCATCATATAACTTAGTCCACTTGTCTATCCTTATAGTTCTAACTTAAAGCATCAATAATCCACCTCCCTCCTATCAAGCCTATTGTACTAGGACCATATGATTTCATTTCACCTTAATATAAGGAAAATGAATTTTGGCCCTATCATCATATCATGGGTCAGATAGTATAAAGATGTAAATATTTCAAATGGTTGGTCTACAACTTGATTGATCATGGTAAGCTTATGGTAATCAATCCCAATTCCTTACATAATCAACAATATGTTGTTAGTCATCCTATTGTGTTAGTTACCTTGCCCATTTCTAGTCAAAATCCTTGAAGCCATGGTGTTTTTGTATCTAAAACCATCCCTAGTAAGCCTATTACTAAGGAGGTTGTCAAGACCTTATCTAACCCATATATTGAATCCATTCAAGACTCACATCTTCCTCTAAACATAGTTATAAAGGAAGACCCCACTATCATCAACCCTTTTGTGGATCAAGTTCAACCTATTTACCCATCCTTAGCTACTATAGTAAAGAAACCTCTCAACCCCAATTAGTCAAGTCAACCACTTGAATTGATCAATATAATTCACATGATTTATAGTTTTCTCACCCTCATCTATTTGATAGTGATAACATTGTTACCTTTGATCCTATTCCTTTTAGGTGAGAGTCAAAGTTTTGTTGCCTCATCTCATTTTCAGCCCAAATCAACTAATTCCATCCATTGTATACCTTACTTTGTTAATCCTATAAATCCATCACCAAACATAAAGTAACCCAAAACCAAGTTAACCAATAAATTTATCATGCTCTTTATGCAAACCATTAAGTCACTTTAGTATCTAGAAAGTCATGTTTTAAATATCCCTAAATCTATCACCCAAACTAGCCCAACCAATCAATTGCATCCATAGTCCAGAAGGTTTTCTAAACACAAGTCACCAGGTTTAGGTCAGAATCCTAAAAATTAAAATCCTTTTTTAGGCACTACGCTAAATTTTCCTCATAGGGATAATCAAATAGTTTTATTAGATTTGTCTGCATTTCAAAACCATTCCATCCATTTCACTTTTAGTTTTCAACCTTACAGTATTTTGAAGCACAATCTAAATTAGTTGTCTCTCTACCCTCTTGGCATTGTAAAGGTCATCCCACATGAACCCCCACCTATGTCTTATGTTCCCCATCAACTAGCAACTAACAAGCCATCAGAAATAGATGAAGATGCCCAGATCCTTTAACCATCTACTAATATTTATTTTCCCACTGGGGGAAGCTTTTTACTTTAAGTTAATGAGCATCATATAAGTATGGGGTATTTTAAAAATTATCCCCCTTTATGCATCTTTTTACTTGAATCCTTCATGGTCAAAGATACTTTTACTCTTTTTTTTGGTCTAATGCAAGGTTTTTCTTTGATCTTTATCATCCACCAAAAGTCCTTTAAAACCATTCTCACCCATTGTCCATTTTTAAGAAAAATTAATGGAAAGAATCATGTGATTTTTCCATTATAGACACTTAGCCCAATATTAAATGTGAGCACCTCATCTCTTCTTATATCTTGTTTCTCATTTGACACGTTCCATCTTTTTAAGAAAGAACCCCATGGTCATCATCTCTTGAATTCCCATATTAAGTCCATTTGACATTTACCTCCCCCCTCATGTTTTAGTTTTGCTCTCTAAAAGGTGACCATGAATAGCATGGGTTAATTCGCATCAAAAAATCAAATTTTTTTGGATATCTTACTCAAAAGGGTCATTGCTCAAATCATAGACTACTCCCTTAAAGGATAGCTACCAAAAATTATAAGTTGCATACATATAATAGACTGATCCCTTAAAGGATAGATATTAAATAAATCAAAATCTATACCACTCCCTTGAAGGATGGCTGGTTATATTTATATAAATAGAAAAATAACTAGAGGCTTCCCACATTGATGAACATTCCCAAAATCTCTCAAACCAAAAGCAAAAAAGGACCCTAAATCAAGAAGTCAAAATCCAATATATCCCATAGAAGACTTCCTTCCTTGATCAGTCTTCTCTAATTATGCAGACTTCCTACATCAATTAGTCTACCTTATATATATAAAGCATGGATTAACCTATGAATCATCCTAAGTCACCTATAAATACATTGCCTTTTACATAAGATGGGTGGTATAACTATAATTGTTTCATACATGTCACACCTCTTATACCTAATCAAGGAAATATAATATTGCCTTTTACAATATGTTAAAAGTGTTTATTTACCTTTGAAAGGGTGTCAAGCCGAAAGCATTAAGGAGTTTACTTTTTCATAAACCCCATATTCACTATGGTCCATGTCAATAAACTGTTGAAAAAAGTACCCATTTGTGTCTTTTTTTTCATCTATTACCTTAATCCAAACCCATTCTAAAGGAGTTGAATTATTATGTTGATTCTCTTCTTGCTTATCCAAATTTGTATCCTTTATGACTAGGTCATAGCCTTTCTATGATGCCATTTTAACCTTCCATTACCATCCTAGTATACCATTAGCCATACCAACATTTAAATGTGATTGTGATTTATATGAATTCATATCAATCTCTTTGTTTATGTTTTGATTTTGATTTTCATAATAGTCATATTTTTGTCCTCAGCGAATTAATACATCCTTTTTGCATTTATTTCATCCTTATTTACAAAAAATAAAACCTTAGACTAGTTGAATTCTAACCCTTGATGATCCCATAGTCTAATTCATCTTGAGCATTTCACCATGAAACATAAGTCTATAGCCAAAACCTCTTTACCATCACAAACAACTTAGGTTTAGTTTCATATATCATTTTTTATCTTGGTACCAAGTCTTAATCCCATTTGATTCATTGAAAATTCATGTCTTATTTGGCTACAAATATTGTTATTTGTTTACCTTGGTCCTCATTCAAGCTTAACCTTCATTATTGATGCATTGACATTTTCTGTCATCTACTTTTTATGTTGGATACCTATCCATTTTTCTATTTGTATATAATACATTTAAGTATTTAGTATATCAACCCCATTTATATTTTTTCATTTTTCTTGTATCCATTTCCATTATCTCCCCTTTCCTCTACCCTTTTGTCAAACTTGTATCCATCTCCTTTTCCCTTTGTTGGTTCCCAGTTTCAGGGGGAAATATTCACAATTCAAACTGGGGCATGCTATGGGAATTTATTCAAAGTTATGCTTCTATATTTTAATCTCATGGATCAATTCTCTTGACCAGTCCATAAAAAGGGGAAAATGTAGATGCTAGAATTTAACACCCCTGTCCTATTCTACCATATTTTAAGCTATTATTTTAATAATTAAATGTAGATGCTATAAATCTGCATTGTAGCCTTAAAATCTTGAAGTAAGCTAACTCTAAAATGTGGTAGAAACTTCTAAAAATCCATATTTTGCATCTTAACTCCTGGAGGTCCCAAACCATTTTAAAAAATCTTGAAATTATATACATAAAATATAACTTAAGGTATCAGAAACTAGATGTCCATAATTAAATGTCAACTTTTACTTAAATGTTTATTTTATGTATATACCCCATTTTTAACCATGCTAATTAATCTTATTAATTAATATTTACATCCCTAACAACCAAAAATCTTTTAAATATTCAAAATTCTAAAAATTTAAATCTACGCAACCTCTTAACAAACTTATCCTATGGTTAAAACAACTTGAACAACCTTAGGTGTTTTAACCCTCTTTTACCCCATGCCAACCTATTGGAATGAATTTTCATTTAACTTCACCCATTTTTAGTAAAGTGACATTGATCCTCTATGATTGACACTGATTGGTTATGATTGATGTTGATCCATTTATATACAGTAGACCTCCATGGCTCAAGAAGGGAATGTGACTACAATTTTGTAACCTAAAATGCTGCTAGAATCTCATTATAACCTACATTTAGACTTTATCAACTACTTGTTATCTTGTGGAACTTTTGTTGGAGAGATTATCAAATGTTTTTGAAGGCTTTTCTCTCTCATCTTATCTAAGTTCATTTTCAAGAATTAAAGATTAGTATTACACTTTAAATTTATTTATATTTTAAATTTGTTGTCTTTTATATCTGTCTATGTCTATTTTACATTCAATTTTTATTATTTTAATAATAATATAGATCATCATTATAGTCTATTTATAGTTCAACACTTTTACATAGAATCAACATTGATCATTTGAATTGATGTTGATCCTGTAGAATCAATGTGAATCTTCTAAGATCATCATTGATCCCTGTCAAACTATTAAAATAGCTTTAAATAGTCTATTTGAGCATCTATTAAATATGTATGCTATTTTATAAATATCTTTCTTAATCTATTGATATTCATTACTAAAACTTAGCAAAAGCATTTATACATCTTATCCTTAAATAATCCATTTATCTTATCTCTTAATCATAGGTAGTCTACATTTATCTTTATTAATTTGTATGTTGGTGTTATTTATACCTACTCTATTATATTGTATATTTTATCTACTATCTTAAATAGTCCATAATCATTTATCTTTATCAAATTATATTTTAATTGTTTATATCTTATAATCTATATCTTTGCAATTTCATGTTTATTTATAAACTTGAATGTTGAAAATAGTGGGCTGACATCCATCTAAGAAAGTGAGCTACTTCTCAAGACTAGTTTGTAACTAGGTAGCCTACCCATCTCTCTTTTAATCCATTATTTTGGTTTATGTGTGATTTATAGGTCATTCCTCCCCATCCAAAGTGGATTTCTCACAATCAAGCTTGATCAACGGTGCACAACCAACCATCCATATCTCTAGGTAATCTATAACCCTACTTATACTTTGTTTTTAGAAGCCAATTATATCACATTAAAAAAACATATAAGCTAATAAAACAATAATTTTAGGTTGGATGAGGCATAAGGCACCAACATCTTATGGATTTATCTTGCATTCCATCAGGGAATGCGATCCCATAATCAGAGCTAGTTGTTATAATGAAATTTTATCATTCAAATTTCACTACCACATTTTTATATATTTTTTATCATTTTTTCATTTTGTCCTTTTTTTTAATGTTCCATAGGACCCCATAACACAATGGACAAGGAAAAATCTTTGATTATCTCATAGGTAGTTAACTTTAGATTTATTATTGTGGGCTTGATGGAAAACTAGCTAGATGAATTATGTTATTAATTATTTTATAATATATTAATGTTAATTAAAGTCATTAAATGACTGTATATTGATGAGTAATTTAGTAAATTAATTATTTTTAAAATTAATATGTATGTAAATGAATATTAAAAAGTTCCTTTTGAATATAGTAAATTTGCCCAAATAAAAAAGAAAACCCAAAATGGGTAAACAAATGAATTGTCATCTTCCAAAAGAAAATATGGTACAAAAGGAAAAAATTAAAAAAATTTATAGGTTCTTATTTATTTTATTAGTCTCTTAGAGAGCCAAAAATAAAAAAAATTAGAGCCATGTTATTTACAAATTGAAGCAATAAAATGCATGCATGTGGATGAGACTCTTTTGGGGTTTTGTATATTTTAATTATCTTTGTTTATAAATTCATAATTCCTATTTGTGATCAAAAAATCCATTAATTTTTTTATTTTATTTTGTTATGTGTAATAATGGTGTTTCCAAAACATTGTGTTGAAAGCCTCCATCTCTGAGCTTCCTAGATGTCCATGAGTTTTTGGATGTTTGATCTCAATGGAACTTCATACCAAGTGTGTGTAATTCGGATTGTGAGGATACTTTATGCTTCCAAGCATGACTTATATTCCCAAAACCCTCATTCCTCATATGTTCATTCTTGTGTAATAGGAAGGAGTTCAATTTATGTTTCTTATTATTGAGTTATCCCAAAGGTTCTACACTTTTATCCTATTGTGGGTTTCTCTACTTTTATCATTTTATTTTTTGTTTTGTTTCGTTTCATGCTTTTGGGTAACAATCACACAAAACCCCCAAATTATTCATATCATTCAATAGCTACCACTTTCAATTATATAGGATAATCATCATTCCTATGTTTATTTATCTAACTATTGGTGAATTGGTCTCACTTCACATTGGGCAAGTCAAAAACAAATAAATACCAAAAGTGCCCATTTTTCAACAATATTTCTTAATCATGGTGGTCAAATTAATTTTTTAGACAAAACCAAAGGATGCAAAATGAAAGAGAAAAAACAAGAAATCATCATAAATGTGTCCTTCACCAAAATTAGGTGATTCAAAAAAAAAGGCTCATCAAAGATGGGCAATTTTTAAAAAATGGGTTCATCAAAGATGGGTTGGTCAAGGATGGACTGGTTTTCATAACCTTGACTTGGAAGTGGAGGATTTATATTATATTTTGGAGGGGGCCTTGTCATATCCTCATTTACTAGTTTCAAAATATGGAAACACTTCATGCTTGAGTATACAATGGTCCTTGAAGTGGTGAGGATAAGACATGATTTGGTATATGTAGCTTAAGGGTTAAATTAAATTTGTATTTTTGATGGGTTTAGATGATGTTGAATTTGTATGGCTTGAAGTCCTTATTGGTAATGGATAGATAATGGTTATATTATGAATAATTATATATTGGATTGGTGGATGAAGGATCAAGAAGGGATGTTAAGTGGCATACCAATTGGCTAAACTATTGGAGTTGGTTGATCATGTATTGGCTTAGAAATGGGGATGTTATAACCATATTAGGATGATAGTAAACACAGGATATATTTATATTTGAATGGTAGATAACATAAGGTAGACTAGCTTAGTCCATGAAGCTATTAGTATCATCAAGATAAAATGGATATTGATTGAAAGGATTTTTGTTGTTTGTTCAAAATTCCATTAGATTGAGTTGTTTTTTCTTTGGATTGATTTGGGTTAAATTTATTTTAATTGGCTTTATTTTTTTTTTGAAACCTATTGGATTAATTCTAGTACTTAATTAACAAATGAGGAATCAATAATATCATATAGTACAAACTTAAATTATTTAAGTGGGAGTGTAACTGCTTAGTGGACCATTGATCTACCCTAGAATTTCACATGTATATGGTGAGTGATCTTATATAATGTTATTTTCCCTATGCCACTCTTTGATATACAACTAAGATATCTTAAAATATGATAAACAAGTTGGTCTAGGTGTATCCTCTATATAACTTTTAGTATGTTGAGGCCCAAATCCATGATATAAAGGTGTCATTGAGGGCCTAGGTATCGGAGGATAAAACCCCCTCACTTAATAGCACTAGTAAAATAGACGACCGCTTAGGTAATATTGACATCTCCCTAATAATTTATATACCCCACAAAAACATAACGTTTTTCCCAATGTTGGGGGATGAAATCCCAATTGTTAGACCCTAAAATGATGAAAATAAAAGGATGAGAGTTATTTTTGGTTCCCAAGATTACCTTATGATGTAAGGAAAGATAATACACAAATACACCCAAGATAATACACAAATGCCCATGTCACTTTTTATCTTGATTATCACCTTATGATATGAGGGGAGAACATATATGAATTCATTCTATACATACACAAGCATTTAATTTAAAAGATAAACAAATGAAGGTAAATTTAAGTTAAACTTTTAAATGTGTATGTATGGGTTTGACTTATTAATATTTGACAATGAGACCTTTGATAATTTTTTTATTAATTTGGTAAAAATGTGTTTTTTACAAGTGCAAAACCCACAAAAATTATTGTTAGTCTTCAAAATTCACAAATGTTGAACATAGAATAAAAAATGTTGTTATGCAGAACACATATAGTGGGATGATTAGAAACAACATGATGTTTTCATTAAAATTAGACAATAGATATAGATAGATAAAATTTAAAATGTTGAATTGAGAAGTAAAATTTTCATTATACATAGTGTAGATGATGGGATTATCATAAAAAAATTGATGTTTACACTAGAAGCAAATATTAGAGATAGAAATATAGAAGGATATATGCTAAATATAGAAGTGGAAATGCTAAACAAATAAGTGGAAACATCATTCTATAGAATGAATATTATTGGAGGATCACATATAACATGATGTATATGATAGAAGTGTATAAATTAAATAGATAGACAAAAATAGAAACATTGAACAAATATGTGGAAACATCATTCTATAGAGCATAAATGACACAAGTCTAGGAATGAAAAATTTAAGCTCAAACCAATAATTTTGACATGAAATTGATCTAATTAGATTTGATAAAATGACCATCCAAGCCTAAGTGATATAAAAATCCAATGTTGCAGATATAGTGGGTGCATGAGTCCTACTAGGTGTGCCAAAATGTATATATGGAAAACTAGGGTTACTACATTAAAAAATTGAAATAACTAAATTACTACACTAATTAAATAAATATCTCTAATAAGAGTGAAAATGGAAAAGAGATGCACCTTCACATAACAATGAATATTTTCATTTTGATTTTTTCAATTTGATCCTTTGATTGTTGGATGTGATTACTCAAATTGGTGATGCACAAAAATAAATCAACATGTCCCATTGGAAAATCAATGTTCAGATTTATCAATTCCTGATAGCTTGATTATTTATTTGAAAAGACTTCATTATTCTTCCAAGAATTTATTGAATTTGAGAAAATAATGTTAAATTTATGGTATTTTGAGAGTGATATATACCATTGATCTTAATCTAAGATCAAGGGTTGAGAATTGGTAAAAGTCCTCATTAAATGAAAGATGTTGGGAATGCATGGGCTTGACTTGGGTTTTGATGACTGATTAGCTTTGGGTTTTTATTCATTTCCCTAATTTGGTGTAAAACTTTAGGATTTGGAGAAGATATTGCATAGGGGTTTGGTAGGATGGGATGATGTATTAATGGAGGTTAAGGTGAGATTAGATTTTACTTATTTATGAAATTATGGATATTTAGATGTGCATGGAATTTATTATTAGGGATTGGCTAGTTGATTAGCATAGATTAATTAAGTAACAAGATGTGGGATGAACAAGGTTGGATTAGAAAGGTAAATATTGAATTGATTAATTATTATTATTTTTTTTTAATTTTGTTTTGTTAGGGGGGTGATAAATAGTGATGGGTTAGGTTACATATGTTAATTAATTAATATGTTAGTATTATAATGATGATCATATTAGGGTTTGGTATTATGGTCATATATTTTAAAAATGGTGAAAAAATAGTGAAAATTTTGACTTAAATAAATAGCTAAAAAAATTGATTTTCACCCAAAAATGTGAAATCTTTGAAAAAATCATTTTTTAATTAATTACTCAAAATTTATTTATTAAGAATATGTTCATTTTTTGCTTTACATGTTGAGCTAGGGTGTTCATGCCCTAGCCTGATCCTCTAGTTTTTTCTTGGCCATGTGAAGTGTGGGGAGTACATGCATTTTGGTGAGGTTTGGGGTTGTGTTTTTTATCAATGAAAAGTGTTTTCATTGACATTAGTGTATCTTTCTCCCTGAGCATGTAGTGGTTTTGTGCCTAGTTAGAGGCCATATGTGGGGATTTTGTGCCTAGTTGGTTTAGATTTGCAGTTCAAAAGCAGTGTTGGGTGGTGGGTCAGTTAAACCCTAGTGGTGTTTCTTTTTTCTTGGGGGATTGCTTTGCTACCTTGGGTCTTGTTTAGTTTCAATACTGATTAGGAAGTCTTCAAGTGTTAGTCCCAAGATGTATTTTTTCTCATTAGTGGTTGGTACATATTATCCTTTACATGCTTCAAAGGTTTTTAATAATAACTTATTTTCACCAGATCTAAGGTTGGTTGGTTCAGGTTTGTTTGGTGGTACTCAGATTATGAAGATTAATGAATGTCTTGAACATTGTGAGGAGAGGCTAAAATTGGTTATCCCACTGGAGATGATTGTGGAAGATATTGAATATTATTTGAAGCATGCATTATTGTGTAATTTTATGGGGATGTGGGTTTCATTACAATTTATTGAATCATGGGCCAAACAGACTTGGATGCCAGAGGGACAAATGAAGGTTATGCTTTTAACAAATAACTTTTTCATGGTTTCTTTCAATTTCTTGGTGGATCACAATAAGGCCTTTGAAGGAGGCCCCTATTTTCATAATCAAATTGGGTTATTATTAAACCTTAGCATGTGGGATTCAATCATGTTGAAGAGCTTCTGAACTGGGTTCTAGTGTGGGTTTAGCTTCCAAGGTTTCTTGTGGAATGTTTGTGGGAGGATGTTTTACTCTTGTTGGCTTCAATGCTAGGAAAACTAGTTGGTGATTCATATTAGACTCAAGTTAAAAATGTGATGACTTTTTCTCGTATCTATGTTGAGATTGATTTAAGTAAACATTTGTTAGATTTGGTGGATATGTGTGTGGGTCCTTACTCTTGGGTGAAATAGTTAGACTATGAGACTCTTCCTTTTTGGTGTCATCTCTGTCATAAATATGGACATTTATAGAGGATATGACCAAAGGCTAGGCCTATGGGATCCCAACCTTCTCAGCCTCCCTGTAGTCCCCCTAGGGTTGAAAAGGGGAAGAAACCCATTTTTGGTGATGTGGATGGGGTTAATCATTTCATTCCTATTATGGCTTGAAACAAGAATTGAGGTCAAAAGAGGACTTTGAATGAAAGGCAGAATGAAGATTCTTTCAATATATTTGAAGTTTTAGATGATCTCAACTAGCAAGAAGTGAATCTAAGCTTGATGAATTTGGATTAACGTGTTTTGGGTATAAGATAGGAGGGCCTTCTTTCTAAAGCTACTCACGTTTTTCAAGGTAATAGGGCTTTGCAAATGGACACAAATGTTCAAATAGAAGTCCAGGTGGAATCAGTTCCTATTATAGTAGGGAATAAGGATGGTGAGGATGGATCTCCTCTTGTTTCAAATGCAGGTACTAAGGGGGTGAAGATTAAATAGTATTCTTCTCATTTGGGTCTTCATCAAAAAGTTCCAAAAAAGGGGGTTGGGGAGAAGTCTTCCAAGCCTGGTAGAAAAAAGGATTTAGAAAAGATGAAATTAACAAGGGAAACTTTAGTAGAATCAAGGTCTATTAAGACTTTGGATTCTTTTTTCTTAGCCCCTTAAAATGATTGTTCTATCCTGGAATGTAAGGGGCATGAATAGTGGCCCTCGACAAAAAGTTGTTCATGATTTGGTTAGAAGTCAATCTCTTAATGTTCATTTCCTATAGGAGACTAAGTTATCAGTGGAGTGTATGTTTGGGTTAGTGCCTAAGTTATGGGGGAGTGGAGAGTGCCAGTATATTGGTGCTCAAGGGTCTATTGGGGGAGTGGCTTGTTTATGGAATCCTCAAAAGATCTGCCCTCTTTGATGGTTACCCTTTTAGTCTTCTATCTCTATGATTGCATCTTGTTTTGAGATAGGGGAGTCTATTTTCTTCTCTAATATATATGTGCCTATTAAACTTCAGGGTAAACAACTTTTGTGGTCATATATATGGTTTATCTGAAGCATTGTTCCTTTCCATCTATAGATTATGGCTAGAGACTTCAATGTTATTTCTGAGTTGGTTGAGAAGTAGGGTGGTATTATGAGGCTTGAGCCTTCTACATTGGTACTTCAAGATAATATCTTAGCTTTAAATCTTGTGGATATCAAGCCCATTAATGGCTAGTTTACTTGAAATAATCAGAGGAATGGGAATAACTACATTAAAAAATGACATGACTACTTTTTGGTTTCTTCCTATTGGGTTAGTGGGTTGTGGTTTTCTAGCTCTAAAATTTTGTATTGGAGGGGTTCAAATCATTAGCCTATCAAGTTGGCTATTTCTTTAGCTCATATGCCTTGATCTTCTACTTTCAAGTTCCAGCTTATGTGGTTATGTGACTCCTCTCTCCATGACTATATTACTGAGTGGTGGAGGTATAGTATAATTGCTTATGGTACAACAATATATAATTTTGATAAGTTACTTCAATTTATCAAGTATCAACTTAAATGTTGGAATCAATAGTGCTTTAGAAACATTTTCCATGCTAAGACTATTGCCTAGGCTAAGTTAGATGGTATTATGAGGTTGATTAGGGAGGATGGAGTGACTAAGGACCTATTGTGGGAAGAGACTAGGGATTTGAAAGCACTGGAAGAGTGTGAGCTATGAGAGGAATTTTTTTGGAAACAAAAGGCTTAGATTTAGTGGCTTTAGGAAGTGGATAAAAATACTACTTTTTTCTTCAATTTCATGAAAGCTAGGAGACATGTCAATTATATTTCTACTCTAGTGAATGATAGGGGTGAAACTCTTTCTTCTTTTCATGAAATCACATGTGAAGCTATGAAATATTTTACTTCATATTCAAGGAGTACTCCTAAGGGGATTTTTATGGGGAAGCTCAGGTCCTTTCTTGTATCCTTTCTTTAATTTCTAGGGAGATGAATGAGCATCTTATGAGTGATATCTAGATTGAGGAACTAGAGGGGATTGTGTTTCAAATGAAAAGGGGGAAAAATCATAGCCCTGATGGTTTCCCAATTGAGTTCTTTCAAGAATTTTGGAAGATTATCAAGTTGGACTTGTTGGCAGTTGTTTAGTAGTCTCATAAGAATAAATAGATGTTATAGGCTTTGAATTATACCTTCCTTACTCTCATTCCAAAGTGTGATAGGGTAGATATGTTAAGTTAATTTTGTCTTATCTCTCTTTCCAATGTGACTTATAAAATCTAAATTGATGGATGATAGGTTGAAAATCTAGCTTAAAGTGCTGATTTTTGAAGAACATAGTGGTTTTGTGGTGGGACGTCAGATTCTAGATGGGGTTGTTATCACAACTAAAACCATTCACTTTATGGCCAACTCTAAAGATAAGGCAATTTTCATTAGTCTTGATATTGCTAATTCTTAAATTCATGTTCGATGTTCTTTCTTTTGGAAGGTTCTTGGTGCTTTTGGTTTTCAAGATGAGTGGATTTATTGGGTTATGAGTTGTGTTACTTTAGTCTCCTTCTCAATGTTAATTAATGGTGAGCACTCTGACCTTTTTATTCCCTCTCAAGGTCTATGGTAAGGTGACCCCCTCTCTCCTTACTTGTTTCTTCTCCTTATTGAGGGTCTGGGATGCTTGATAAGAAGGAATATGGAGTCAAGTTTCATTCAAGGGTGGGGGTGGGGAGGTGGTTTACCTCCATAGTCTCACTTGCAGTTTGTTGATGACACTACTTTGATGGGTATGGCTATAATTAAGGAAGCTTCAAATTTGTGAAAGGTGTTTGATGTTTATCTTGTATCTTTGGGCCAATTGATTAATGAAGATAATTCTTCCATCTTTTTCTTCAATACTCCAGGTTCCATTCAAAGGCAAATTTCTCATATCTAGAGATTTTTGACTGGGGTTCTCCCTTTGACCTATCTTGGTATTCCCATCTCTATTGGAAGACTTCCTAGGGAGTGTTGGTAGAATATTTTGGATAAATTTTGTGTGAAATTTAATCATTGGACCCATCATTGGTTGTCCTTTACAAGTCATGTTCAATTGCTCAATTCTATGGTGCAGGCCCTCCCCATTTATAGATGTATGATTAAGGTGGCCCCTTTGGGTTTTATTAGGGAATTAGATTCCTTATAAAGATAGTTTTTATGAGTTGGTAGCTAATTGTCCTCTAAATGGAGCCTTATTAGATGGGACATTGTTTGTACCCCAAATTAGTTTGGCATCCTTAGGTTAAGGTAGTCATCATTGTCAGGGATGGCGTTGGATGATAAATTGTATTGGCAGTGGTGTGTGGAGTAGGATAGGATCTAGGCCAGGATATTAACATAGAAATACTTATCATGAATCCCTTAAATTGATAGTCATTATTATCCCCTGGTGGGGAAAGGCTCAGTGATTTGGAGTACACTCAAGAAAGGGTTTGCTCTAATCAAGGATGGCTTATTTTGAACTTGTAAACGAGGGACAAAAGCTCATTTTTGGTTTGATTCTTGGCATGGTTTTCCTCCCATTGTTTCTTAATTTCCTAATTTGGTGACTCTATGTGAGAGGTTTTGTGAGGTAAGATGGTCAAGGGTGAGTGACTTTAAGTCCTTTGCTTCTCATGGGTAGTTGGTGGTGGTGAGATGGAAGAATCCTGATGAGTGGGCTATTATTGGTATGGAAGAGGAGTGTCGTGAGCTTCACAATATCCTTTCTCATAGACATTGTAGCTCCCTCCAAGAAGGTGATGTTCTTTCTTGGTCTCCTAATCCTAAGAGTGTCTATATTATTGATTTTGGATATCAGGTGTTGTTATCTCACCAGATGGATGGGGTGGAGGTTCACTGGTGGAAGAAAGTGTGGAATAAGCTTTCTTGGCTAAAGTGTAACTATTTTATTTGGACTTTGGCTTGGAATAGGTGATTTACATGGGATAAGATTTAGAATCAAGGTTTTTAGGGCTTCTATGTGTGTTTTGTGTGGATGTGGAGAGGAGGACTCCTCTCACTTGTTTTTCCATTATCCCTCGAGTTTGCATCTTTGGCATTGTTGTTGGGAAGTTTGGAAAAGGCCCTGTGTTCATGCATCTTCCTTGATGTATTTTTGGAATAGATTAGGTAGACCTCCTTCAATGGCCTCTTTCTTACAAGATGTGTGGTATGTTGGGCCTTCCTTCATACTTTGGCAGATTTGGTTGGACTGAAATTAAAGAATATTTCAAGGTGAGAAGTTGTTGATTCAACAAGTTTGGCACAAATTATGGGTATGATTAGGGAGATGGTGGAAGCTAAGTGTGATGTGGTGTTCCCTTTAGAAAAAGGGGATGTTGAGTTAGTGGATAGATTGGTTATTCAAGGGTTGTCTCCAGCTTTTGCTTGTGTTAGGAGAGGAAGGTGGGTGAATAATAAAGTTTAAATGGTGGGGAGTTGGCTACCCCCTCTGGCTGGCATTCTAAAGCTCAATATTGATGGTTCTTTAAGGGGAAATCCTAGACCTATTGGGATTGGTGGGGTTAGTAGGTATTTATTGGGATCAGTGGTTTTTTATTTTCTATTCATGAAGGTGTGTAGACTATCAACCTTATGGAAGCTTTATCAATCCTATACACTTTGGAGAGGGCTTATTCTTTGGTATGGTGTTAGGTTATCTATGAGTTTGATTCATAGGTTATGATTAATTTTCTAAATAAATAAAAGGTATCTAATGTTAGTTGGTAGTTGTCTGTGATAGTGCAATAAATTTTGTAGATATGTCCTTTAATGGAGATGGTGTCTTTTGTCCATATCCTGTTAGGTTGTGGAGATAAAAGCTTCAACTATGTAGACAAAGAGGAGGTTGCTGAAGTTCCAAAAGTACTGGCATCAGCAATATGACCATCGTCGGTCATGATGAATGCAGCAGGAAATTGGCGTTGATAGGGAGTCGACCAACATCGGTCATCACCATTCAGATAGGGACTGATGTCGGTCACTTGTGTGTTCCAAAACTATTCATTGCATAAATAGTTAGTTTGTTAAACTGAGTGTTTGCATGTAAAGGCTATTTCGAGTCTTGAGCTGCATGGATAATTATAGTAAACTAAGAGTTTAGGTTATTGTTTAAGTCCAGGATCTATTTATAGACCCATTGGCATGTATTGTAATTATGAGCTGAAAAGGAAGGCAAGGAAGATCCTTCCATTGTAAGATCATTGAGTTGCAGGTTGTTGCAAGCTCATAGGAGATCTACATGTGTAAGTATGGTCTGTTGAATTGCAGGTTGCAGGTTCATGGGAGATCTACTTGAAGTACTTTAGAGTGTTTAGTGTATTGGCATGGTTAATACTGACTGGTTGGAGAGGTGAACACCAATTCTATGTGTGAGTTGTGTGTTGCGACCATTTTTGGTAGGAGATTGAATTGTTGAAGAAGAATTACTGTACACTTGAGGTGTGGGAAGCCTCTATAAGGTGGGAGAGTGTGGCGTCTCTCTATTGTATTCTTTTCTATATGAGTATTAATACAAGATAGTGTATTGTCTCTCATATTTTATGCGATTTGTGAATTCTAGTTACTTGTACTTTTGGATAATTTTGCATGTTTAATTGCTTGTATTTGGTAATCATATTGTGCTCTTTTTGAGGAGCAAGATCCTAACAAGTGGGATCAAAACAAGGTGTGTTGCTCTTGGATTCGATGACAACTGGTATTAGAGCTTTTGGTTGGGATACTAATAGGTTGTTTCAGATCTAGTTAGTGTGTGTTGATTACAGGTTACTCACAGGGGTTTCTGTTTGAGTGGGAGTAGAGCAATGGCAGAAGAAAGTAAACTACAAATGGAGAAGTTTAATGGAAAGAACTATCAATTATGGAGGATGCAGATTGAAGATTATCTCTATCAAAAAGATTTGTACTTACCGTTGGGTGGGGTTGATTACAAGCCTCGGGATATGAAGGATGAATAATGGGATGTTCTTGATCGGAAGGCTCTGGGATCTATAAGGTTGAGTCTTGCATCGTCTGTGATTTCCAACTTATTACATGCTAAGACAATGGTAGAGTTGATAGAATCTTTGGCAAATTTATATGAAAAACCCTTGGCTTCGAATAAGGTATTTCTTATGAAGCAATTATTTAATTTGCAAATGTTGGAAGGTGGATCTGTACATAGTCATCCTAGTGATTTCCATGGTTTGGTAAACCAGTTAAATTTAGTCAATATTGTTTTTGATGATGAAATTAAGGCTCTCTTAATCTTATGTTCATTACCTGAAAGTTGGAAAAGTTTGGTAATAGCAGTTTTTAATACTGCATCTACTTCAAAAATCTTAAAAGTGGATGATATTGTGAGTGTAATCTTGAATGAAGAGATACATAGGAAAAGCATAGGTGAATCATCAGGGAATGCTTTGAGTGTTGAAGGTAGATGAAGGCAAAGAGAGAAGATAGAGCATGGGAGATCAAGGTCAAAGATAGGTAGGAGATCCAAGTCCAGGTATGGCAGAATAACTTGCTGGAAATGTGGAAAGCAAGGGCACTTAAAGAGAGATTGTAGGTCAAGTGAAGATCAGCATGAATGACATGAAGATGAAGCAGATATTGTGGATTTCGTTGCATAGGATGCTCTGGTATGTTCTTTGGATAAAGTAAAATCTTGGGTTTTAGATTCTGGTGCCTCTTTTCATGCATCCCCAAATAGGGAATTTTTTCATGAGTATGTCTAGGGAGACTTTGGAGAAATTTGTTTAGGGGATGGTAAGCCTTGTCAAATGGTTGGCAAAGGGAAAGTGAAGCTGAAATTGTAGACAGGTAACACATGGGTGTTGAAGGAGGTCATGCATGTCCTAGTTTTAGAGCAGAATTTGATTTTTGTAAGAAGTTTGGGTGATGAGGGTTGTACAGTAACTCTCATAGTAGACTCTTAAAAGGTTACCAAGGGTGCACTTATTGTAGCAAGAGGTAAGAAAGTAGGTACACTTTATCTATCTCCTTGTATTACTGATTCTCTTTTTGGGTTATCTACTTTAGCTATAGATTTGAAGATGTGGCTTAATAGGCTTAGTCACATGAATAAGAAGGAGATGCATGTTCTTGAGTCAAAGGGTATGCTTTCAGATTTGAAAAGCATGAATCAAGATTTCTATATGCAGAAGAAGAAGGTGATGTTTCTTGAGGAATCTAATGTTCGTGACAAGAGCAGGAAATCCTTGGTTTTCAAGGAGAAGGTGACAGATAGAGTTCAGTACAAGGGGCAGAAGAATTATGAGCAGAGCAAGGGTGATTTAGACAAGGGTTTGATCCAAAAGGAGCTCATGGGTAGAAGTCAGTTCTCACAAGAAAAACACAGAGACCGATGTTGGCTAGAAAACTGATGTCAGTGTCTAGATAGGGACCAATGTTGACTATGTGTAGCCCGATGTTAGTGACTCAGGGATAGATAAACACCAACATCGGCCAGGGGGAACCAACATCAGTGATGAGGTAGTCACATGAAACTGATGTCAGTCAGGTGCAGACTGAGATGTAACTGGTATCAGTCACTGAGATGAATTTTGGGTGGACATCAAGCTGCCAAGGAGTCTCAAGTGCCCATATGGAGGACTTAAAGGGTATGTAAGCCTCAAATTCATCATTTTCCTTCTTTACACTACTTGTTGCTCACTTATTGTAAAGAACCAAGAAGTTATTAAAGAAGCAGAGTAGGTAGATCCAAGAAACAGTGGGAGCTTGGCATGGATGAAGGATGTGATTCCTTGGAGAAGAACCAAATGGGAGTTTTGGGTGGAGTTTCCAACTAGATGTAAGCACTGAGAGACGAATGGATGTTCAAGATGAAGAAGAGCAGAAACAGATATGTGAGATGGTAGGCCAAGGTATATGGTATTGTATAAGCTACAGGATAATGAAGGTTTGATCATTGTGTTTCTCTTTACCAGGTTGGATAATATTAGCTACATTATCTTATTACTATACGATGTGCTTGTTGGAGGGTTACATATATAGGGAGTTGTTGAACTAAAGGTAAAGCTAGTTCAGAAGTATGTCATGAGGAATCTAGGAGCAGTAAGATTCTTTAGCATGAGTGTGTTCTAGAGACATGGAAGTTCATAGGTTGTCTTTGTTTGAGGATGATTGTGTGAGACCGGTTAGCACGTCGATGGTTGGATAGTTCACAGAACAGTGTCTTGATTCACATAATGAGGTTAAGTGCATGGTATGTACTAGACCTAAGTTTTCCCAAGTAGTGGGATTTGTCACAAGTTTGGAGCCAATCCAGGAAAGAAGCATTAGAGGGCAGTTCAGTGGATTCATAGAGGGACCAGTAGCAGGTGCACATGCTATGCAGGGTCAAGTTATTTTCTACATGGTTTGTAGATGTGGATGTGGCAGGTGATTTGGATGACAGGTGTTGCACCATAGTTTTTGTGGTGGTTGGTCTTCAAGAGTGATCTTGAAGAGGGATACAAAGCCAAGGGAACAAACTAGATGATGTACAGGTATAGGTATAGTTGTAGCTATTTATCTCCAAGTGGGAGATTGTTAGGTTGTGGAGCTAAAAGCTTTAACTATGCAGATGAAGAGGAGGTTGCTAAAGTTCTAGAAGTATCGGTGTCAGTAGTATGACCAACATCAGTCATGATGAATGTAGAGGGTAACCAAAATTGATAGGGAGTCAGCCAACATTGGTCAGCACCAGTCAGACAGGGACCAACATCGATCGCTTATGTGTTCCAAAACTGTTCGTTGCACAAATAGTTAGTTTGTTGAACTGAGTGTTTGCATGTAAAGGCTATTTCAAGTCTTGAGCTACGTGGATAATTATAGTAAACTAAGAGTCTAAGTTATTTTTAAGTTTGGGATTTATTTATAGACCCATTGGCATGTATTGTAATTATGAGCTGAAAAGGAAGGCAAGGAAGATCCTTCCATTCTAAGATCATTGAGTTGTAGGTTGTTGCAAGCTCATAGGAGATCTACATGTGTAAGTATGGTCTATTGAATTGTAGGTTGCAAGTTCATGGGAGATCTACTTGAAGTACTTTAGAGTGCTTGGTGTAATCGCAGGGTTATTACTGACTAGTTGGAGAGGTGAACACCAATTCTGTGTGTGAGTTGTGTGTTGGGACCGTTTTTGGTAGGAGAGTGAATTGTTGAAGAAGAATTACTGTACACTTGAGGTGTGAGAAGCCTCTGTAAGGTGGGAGAGTGTGGCATCTCTCTATTGTATTCTTTTATGTATGAGTATTAATACAAGATAGTGTATTGTCTCTCATATTCTGTGTTATTTGTGAATTCTAGTTACTTGTACTTTTGGATAATTCCACATGTTTAATTGCTTGTATTTGGTAATCATATTGTGCTCTTTCTGAGGAGCAAGATCCTAACAAGTGGGATCAGAACAACGTGTGTTGCTCTTGTATTCCATGACATATCCCAAGGGAGTGGAATAGGGAATCATATTATTTGGCTAAGTGGGCCTCTAGGCATTTATATGGCTAGAAGATTGATGAGTGAGAGCAGGTTCCCCATGAGCTCCAACATGACTTGGAGAGGATTCTTGCTGATGATGGAAATGGTATTGGTGAAGGATAATGTTGTTTCATGCTTTGTATGACTATTTCTTATTTATCTCTAGGGCCTCTACCCTTTGATGTTTTGTAATGCTCTTTTCTGAATTTCAATAAAGTTTTTACCCCTTTATTAAAAAAAATTATTTCTTAAAAATTTATGGATTTTTCTATTTTTATTCTGAAGTGTTTTCAAACTTGTTTGAACCCTTTATGCAAAAGGCTACTTGTGCTCCTTGTAATTTATAAAAATAATTTAACTTTTTGTGAGTTACATAAACACACATTCCTTTTTCGCAAGTTGTGCAAATTTTTAAAAAAAAATTGGTCACCATGCAAATTGAAAAAATGTTTTCAGTTCTAGTATAAAATGTGAAAAAGTTTTTAGTCCCCATGCAAATTTCAAATATATTTTTGGTTTCTATGTAAATTGAGAAAAAGTTTTTGGTTCCCATGCAATTTGTAAAAAAGTTTTTAAATTTTGTGTAATTTTCAAAAATATTCTAATGTTTTGGTTTTAGTGAAACTCAAAGTCACACTTATTTTAATTGTGAAAATACTTATTATGTTTTACAATACATGTTAATCCAAAATTTCAAATTGAATTTTTTCCATGTAAATTTGACATTGAAAATTAAAACTTATTTTTAAGCCTACATGGAAACTCACAAATACTTTCCATCAATCATGCAAATGTAGTTAATTTTTTAGGTAGTTTTTAATTATTTTCCAACCTTATCCTTTTAGTTTGAATTTTAGATCTAAAAAAAAATTAAAACATTTTAAAATTTTATTTTCAACCCATGTTTTAGCCAGTGACTATTAGGAGCAAATTTTCTCAAATTCACCAAAGGGAAGTAAAATTAAATTTTTCATTTTTATCCTTAGCTATAAGCAAGGTTGTGCAAATTCTAATAGGAAAATTGAAGATTTTTCCATATTGTACGACTGCATGTATAAATGGTGTGAAGACTTTTCTTATTTTATCCCCAAATCAAGTAAATTATATAGCTTGTTTATGCATCCTTGGTAAAATTTCATCAAAAAATTAAAAAACACATTCTCCTTCAGTGCTCCAAGTTGCCATACCCCTATATGTCTAAGTAGCTTCAAACACCATTTTAAAACAATATTCCTCCTTTCTAACACCAACTCTATGACTACTATATGATAGACTATACACCTAAGTGGGCATATGTAAAATAAATAATGGGGGAGGATTTAATTTTCTATAGTAAATTTGAATGTTAAATGGTCTGCATAGTAGTAAAAGTAAAAAAGGAGGAATACATGTTTTAGTGAAAGGATAATTTGTTGAGTTGAAAAAAAAAATATATATGAATGAAGAAATTTTGTTTTCATACTTTCTTTCCAACACCTAGGATGGTAAGAGAAATGAATTAAAAAATGAAGAAAGAAATTTGAATAAAAACATGGAAGAAATAAAGTTTGAGTAATTTTTAAAAATATATAATTTTTTCCAAGTGACCAAGGATAAAAATCCAAGTGCGGAAAATAAAAAGGAGAAAATTGATTGAACAAATTTTGGCATGATATTTTCTATTTACAAATTTTAAGAATCTTCATTTTGCACATTTTCAAATTTGAGGAGGATGTTGAAAATGTTGATGGGATTTTCTGGTAAACTTTTATTTTTCTTAAACTAGTAAAAATTGGGAATTAAATTGGTAGTGGTGAATTTTCATCTTTTGGGTTCATTGGATGGTCATAAATTTCCTCTGTATTGATAGTGATTTTATAAAATAAAAAAATTTAGAAGGTTTTTAAAATTTTGGAAACTTTAAAAAGTCATAGGGAATAAGGGAATTAATTGAAAATTAAAGAAGGCGTTATTTTTATAATTTCTTCCATTCATTTTCATTGACCAAATTTTTTTATGAAAGCTTACATAGAGGAATTGTTACAAGTGAATTTACAAGTGAGAAATTTGGTCAAAGGGAAAATTGAAATTCATATTAGGAGGATTAAAATTACACTGAAGTAATTTGCACAATCAACTTGTGAGTATAACTTCAATTTGAATTTCCATCATTTTTTGTAAATTATGTACTTTTATGCAATTTTTCAAATTTGTCAATTTTATTGTCAAATTGATATCTTTGTCTCATACTCAAAAAAAAGAGATTCTAAGTAAAGGAAAATAAATCATGAAGTACCAATTCGATGATGTTATGATTCCTTCACCACTAGACTCCAATGTTTGAAATATTATTGACATCGATATACGCCATATCAATTTAGACAAGTTTTAGGAGAGAATGAATGCAATACATAAACTAATTTTGGCTAGAGTATTTATGACAGTTGTTTGGCATAGGTGGTAGTGTTCTCGATGTCATTAAAGTCTCTTAAGTTAGTTTTGATTGTGGTGAATAATTATAAATTAGAGACATAGTTGGTAAGATATCATTAGGGGGAGTTGGTAGTGAGTTTTGCTCCTAAACAAATTAATAGTATTTTTCACCTTCTAGATCATGAAGCCTTTGTGTAACTAACTCTTGAGTCCTCCTACAGGTTTTTGGATGATAATTTTATATCATTTTCTAAACAAGTCAATAAATTATGGTTGACTAAGACAAAATATTCTTCTACTCAGCTTCCAAAAAATCTTTCAAGGTCAAATTTTAAATATGAGATAAGTGACATGATCACTTTGCTACATAAGATAGTGGGAAATTGAATGGCCAAGAATTTTTTGAACTGGATGTTCAAATTCAATCAGATCATCATTCTAAATAAGCAATATATAAATTGGGGTGAATTCATAAATAGTTCCACTCATAACCAACTCATGAAAGTAAAGGACACATCAAAATTATACATGAATTGATACCTTGTTTAAACTATAGCAAATCAAACGTATTTTGATGCATTTCATATAATGGGTGATTTTAGGAAATCAATGGAATACAACTTCTATCTGCATTTAACATTAAAGGAAATTTACCATCACTTTAAAAGAGTTAATGATTTATTTATTCATTTTATCATCCAATTGTTTGAAAATGACCTCTTCAACACAATAATATCAATTCTGGCCACTACAAAAATAACAAGGTGGGGAGCTTGGTTTATATGATTATTAACATTCAATTATTTTGGAATCAGTGGTTGTGAAATATATCCTTACATGCTCCCATGATATGTCAGAGACAAACGGGTGTTATTATAATTAATGAGATAACTTATTGAAACACATAAGTTCTTGACAAGCATATACAAAATAGGGATCATGTTTACAATCTCTATTGGTAGATATACTTTCCCTTCATTAGTGAAGGCCATGAAATTTGAGCAATACATGTCTCACTATAACCTTAAGACATTTGAAAGCATGCCTTAGTTTGATAATATGGTCTTAATTGAATAAAATCTTGGATCTTCATTTCAACATGTTCTATATTTTGAAGATTATTGGAAAGATTATGATGATGAGAAATAAGTGAGAATCAGAGACTATTCATGATTGAATATGAGACAAATAGTCAAGTTTTTTATAATGAAAGTGATAAAATAATTGGTAAATGATGAGGTCACATTAGACCCTATCTTTGAAAGAGATGCATCACAAAAAAGCCATTACCCATGATACATTAGGACAAAAAGGAATATAATTCTCTAAAAAGTAGGACAAAGGCTATACTTGATAGAAATATCAAAAGATTGAAAGGAAGGGGACTTTATGTTATGAATGTTGGTTCCCTAAACCTCTTAGGGAAGATGAATTTTGTAGCTTTTATAAGCAAAAAACTGAACCCAAAAATATGGATGAGGCAAGCCCTTGTGGAGAACCTCCCATGATAAAAGAGGCACATGAACCTAAAACTACTCAACAAGATGTTCAACCATGAAAGAGTATCAAGCTAAAAATAAAAATGTTTATTAAGAATGTTTCTTATTTTCCTAAAATTTTAGTTCCTAAATAAGTTCTAGTTGATATATTTCCTTTCTCTCAAGAACTAGTAGAAAATACAACTCAACAATTCTTAGCTTTAGATGATACAATTTTCCCTACATCAATTCCTTTCCCTTTACAATATATTACTCCTATCTCTTCATTTTCTCCCTCAAATCCTAATTTTCCCATTGCTCCTTACCCAAGAATCCCTCTTAAAATAATCAATACATAAGACCAAATTGATACATATTTTTAAGGTATCCCAATGGAGAAAATACCTTCTTCAAATGTAGCTAGGATTGATCCACCTATTTCAACTTCTATCTCATTGCCTTTCTAAGCATGATAGCTTCAGATTGGTTGTCTATATTAGTAAAAAAATAAATAATTTTTTTTGAACCTTAAGAGAGAGATTTTGAGACCTTGAATCTTCTTCCTTAAAGAGGCCAAAGAAAGAAAAGGTAGTTTCATGAATGGTGATAGATGAAAAGGGAGAAAAGTATGTAGAGGTGGCCATTCTAGGAGTTTAAATAGATAATTCAAAATTTAGGGTTGAAGGATACCATGTGTCCATGGTTCATTTGAGAAAATTAACTAGAGAAGGGATGAAAGGAGATGTTTAATTGGCAATTGGAACCACCTTTAAAATAATGGACAAAGACAAGGTGATGAAAGATGAACTAAAAGAGAAAGTGGAAATGTTGATCTCAATACTACACATTGATCTTTCCAATTCAACTAGCTATGACTTCATTGAGTCTTCATGTCGAGGCATTGGAAAGAATGAGAGAAGTTAGCCAAATGGGTAATGTAATGAAAGAATAGATTGAAAAAGTTTTATATCAAGGGGTATAAATAATTCTTACCATAGTGATGATATTATCTAGAAGTTAATCACAATATGAATATCTAATAACAAAAGTAAATAGATACACTTAGGAGAAACAAAATTATGAAGAACACATGCCTAGGTTGGTCAAATTCTAAAATTTCCTTTTGTTGATATTGATGAAAAAGGGGTAATAAATAAAGATGAAGTTGTCTATCAGATTGAGTTTTTTTGGGAAACCGAATTTAGAATATAGTCCCTTCAAGAATGTTCTTATAAATTTAAGTGACACAATCATGGAGATTGACACTTAAGTCAAGAATTTGGATTGTCATTTTATCAATGACAAGGATCAAGGAGATCTAATTTTAATAGAGACCATAATTGTATTATTCAAAGAATGAACTCAAAATATTTTCACTAAACCTACATTTGGTTATGAAAAAATACTTCAGTTGTCCTAGTACCAGGTGAATGTAGATATTTTGGATATGAAAATCAATAGTCTCTAGAACAAGCATCTATAAATGAAAGAGTTAGATTACGCAATAAACATTACCTAAAGGTACATGGATGGACTAGATGAAGAATCAATTAGGGCAATTCTCTAGAGATTTGATGACTTCTTAAAATCGAAATAATTGTCAATATGGTTGTAAGAAGAATGAATATTTGATTTTAGTGTTCCTGCATTATTTTATCATGTTTATTTGTACCTAACTTATTTTATTATACTCTTTTTGACTTGAAAATGTGCATTTTATTTATAGAAATTATCTTTTTAATTTTACCAACATGTTTTTTCAAGTTGTTAAAGTTGATGATGTGTTTTTGAAAGTAGTGCAAAAACACCAATTATTTTCTCAAGTGTTAATTTCTTAAAGGATTTTTGCACCTTTTCAAAATTTTAATTTCTCATTTGTGTCTTATCACTTCTATAAAAAGACAAAATAGGTGGTTTTATACCATAACCACCCATTTCAGCCTATAAATATAAGTTAGGGATTCATAATAGGGGTTTGAAATAGATAGAATTTGTGGAAACCCATTGTAAAAGTAGACCAATCTTTCTACTCTTTAGAATCAATACAAGAAAGGTGTTTCCAAACTTTGTGTTAGTTATATTTTTTGAATTATGTCTTTCATTTAATTCTATGTATCTAATTTTCATTTCCATTATAATAATTTTCAAACTATCAAAAATAGGAAATTAGATTACAAAGTTTCTATTTTGAGTTGTAATTTACATTTCCAACACATGTGAAAATATCGATGAGAATAGAAGAAATTTATTAATTATTTATATTACAAAATATAAAAGGTTATTATTTTCTACTATCAAAGTCAAATAGTCTTTTGGTTTAACTTTCATTTAGATATGATTATGTCTTTTTGACCCATTAGATGAGAAATGTTTTCCTCTTTCAAAAGTCAAAATTTTCTCTCAAGACTTTCATCTGGTCTTAGGTTTCTAACTTGATGAGTTTGTTGCTCAAACAAATTTACCCCTCTTTCTCTCATTTTATACACATTCCTTTATCAAATCTCCTTTTCATACTTTTAGGTTAAAAGTAGTAGGTCCAAAATTTAGATTCCTTTGTTTGTAAATATTTCTTACTTTCTTATTTTGGCTTTTAATAAAATTATCTCCACCTGTGAATAGGAGATGTAATATATTCCCCATGTTATTGAGACAAATTTTCTAATTCATCATCTTGAAAATTTTTCATGCCAATAGTTTTTGTCACCCACTATGGGACATGCTTTTGTAACTTTCATTCCACCCATATTGTACTAGTCCACATGACTCTGCCATCATGTCAAGGACCACTCCAATAGTTGAGTTAGACTTGGAACGATCTACTTTTTTAGATATTGTGCTAAACCCTAGATAAATCTTTTAGGATTCTAAAAAATATTCGTAACTCATTTTCAAGTAATCCTAGCTATCTTTAATCAAGATTTATAATGTGTCAAAAGAAAAAAAAGAGACCATACAAGAAGAGAGGACCATAGAGTTCATCTAGAATTTATGAATCAATAAAATTACATATGACCATTTCAAGAATTTAGAATCCAAATCATCAACCCATTTTGAATTGGGAAAAGCCTCAGAAGAAGACCTAGTTTCAAGATTTCAATTGTCTACTTTTGAAAATAGAACAAACAAAACTCAATTTGACATCATTAAGGTAGAAATAGATTAGAAGATACACATGTTGTTACTCAAAGGAATTTTGAGATATCTTCAAGTAGATAAGTGAGAAGATAGGCATGAAGAGTAGTTTGTATAGCTAATCAAATACTTTATACAACTAGATTTTCTTCTCATGATAATTAAGGTGCCTCAATCTCTAGTTCTTCAACCTAACCTTGATTGGATAATGAAAACTCAAGAGGATATTTATTCAAATTTGATAACTTTAGCTTAGGATAATAGGATGAGTTTTTCACATTTTCATAGAATAGTTAGAATCTTGGAATAAGAAAAAGATCGAGTAGCTTTATCACAAAGAGATGAAGCATTAGCTACACATAAAATATAATAAATAAGGATAGCACATAGATATCTTCAACTTTAACATGCACCTAAACACCAATAAATTTCTTCCAAACTAGTTGAAAAGAGATTCACTAGAGTTAGTAAGCCAAAAGGTGAAGTCGACCCTATTTAACAGTTACAAGAACATTCTAGCTTCAAGATGAGTCTTAAACATCAGAGAAAGATCAAATGGACAACTTGGCTTCCCTTAACCTCTAAGAAGAATAAACAACCTAAAAGAACTTTGACAATTCAATCTCTTATATTATCAAGAACTATTATTCCCTTATAAGTAGGTTTTTAAAATATAACATTACCATGGGGAAATGTGATTGGTCCATTGGCTCTTGGATAATTACATGAAATTAAAAAGGGACAAGAAAGAATTACACAAGATTTCATGGAGATGGATATCAACACCCAAATGAACACCTTACAACATTCAATGTTCCATGTGGCATTTTAGATGTTGAGCATGAAGATGTTGCCATCAGGCTATTCATAAAAAAGCTACATGATGAGGCTATAGACTAGTTTTATTATCTCACTCCAAGATTTGTTACTAATTAGAATACCATGAAAAATAAAATTGAAAACATATTTAAACTAGTTGAATATCCCAATTTTTTGTTTGATTAACTTACATAAATGAAAAAAGAAGTCTATGAGCCAATGAGAGAGTTTGTCACCAAATTAAATAGGTTTCATATAAGATACTAGCTAATGCACTAGCTACAAAAAAAAATAAAAGAAAATGTTTCTTTAACAAATCTTAGTTAGATAACGTAAGTTATCAATTTAGAATAGATAGAATATTATCTTTAGAAGTAGCCAAAGAATTTGTTATTGATATCAAAGATGACATGATAATGTTTGGAAAACTCAAGAAAGAACCTTCAAAGAGTAAATCTCAAATTTTAAGACAATCTTTAATAGAACAAATCTTGTAGAAAATGGCTAATGATATAATAAACCTAAAAAGGGAAATACCTAAGAAGGCCATTACAACTTCGTACCAAGATATTCTAAGAAGGAACTATATACCTTTTCAAATATGTCATCCTAGATTACAAGCTCCTCAACCAGAACTAGTACTTGAGGCTCCTACTCATAAAAATGCTAATGCATCAGTGAACCTAGTCATGGAAACCAAGGAAATATTTTAGTATGAATAAATTGAAGAAGAAAATGAATCAAAAAATCTAGAGATTTAAGAATGTTAAATTGAAGAAGCTAATGGTAACTCCATAAACACATTCCTAGAATATAATTTAGATGAAGATGACTATAAAGAGAGTGTTAGGTATATGAATAGTCAATCTTTTATTATTTTCACTAGAACTCAAAATCAAAAAAAGTAATCTAGTGATTCATAAGAGGAAAATCAAAAGGTTGTCTTCCCATGAGGAACTACCACACTAGTGGAAATAAGAGGGAAGCAACCACTGATTTGTAGTTCATCTAATGCCAATATTTCTTAGCCTATTGATATCCCTTCTATAAATTTACCATATTTTGACATAATTTATCATATCAATAAAATAAATATTTATATGTCACAAGATGAATACTTGAGAGCATATCCAAAGTAGTTGGATAGGTTAATTTATTTCATCAAAGGCAAAAATCCAAATGCTAAAAAGGTAAATTTCAAAAGAATCTTAATTTACCATGTT
Organism: Torreya grandis; assembly: GCA_037957365.1. Classification (NCBI taxonomy): domain Eukaryota; kingdom Viridiplantae; phylum Streptophyta; class Pinopsida; order Cupressales; family Taxaceae; genus Torreya; species Torreya grandis. The sequence continues at coordinate 854,870 of JARHVA010003056.1, read as the reverse complement.
TCTTCCAATCAAGTCAACTCTATGGTCATAGCCAATTTTAAATCTAATAAAGTTGACCCTTTCTACATTTCCCTTTTTCTCAAGGGATGCAAAGTCAGTAATTTTATTATTGACACAGGAGCTCTAGATAATGCAATGCCCATCAAAGTTGTTCATGCTCTTGGCCTACCTTGCAATAAGACCTTTGGGCATTGCTATTATATGGAGGCAAAACAAATTACTCTCTTTAGATAGATTAAGGATGAATAAGTGGCTTTGGCATATTTTCCCCATAATCAAATCAAAAATAATATTTTGGTTATGGATATTAAGTAGCTTATGACATTATTTTGTTTAATTTTTTTTATTTAATTAGAAAGTGAAATCCAATTGGATTTATCACATGCCATGATTATACTCAAAGGAGTAAAATAATGTTTATAACCTAAGTTGAAGACAAAATACATAGTCAAAAAGGTTGATGATCCTAGAGTTGATATGTTTTATGAAGATGCTGGAAAAACTATCTTTTAATAATAGAGAAAGATGTAGAGTTACTGGAGATGATGCAATCAGTTCTAAATGATGTTTGGATGATGGAATTTGATGGTATTTATTCATCAATGAGTTTAGGTACAAGATTAATAGTAATATCTTCATATAAGAAAATATTAATTTTTCTTATAAGTTGTATTTTGATTGCACCAATAATATAGATGAATACAAGACACTTTTACAATGTTTGCAGGTAGCAGAACAGATGGGAATCAAGAATTTTAAAGTTTTAGGTGATGTTAAACTAATTATGAAGTAATTTAAAGGTCAATACTAGGTGATAATTTTTCATCTAAGACACTATAGGAATAAAGTATGGGATAACATTAACATCTTTGATGTTTTCTCTATCAATAAAATCTTTATAGAACATAAAACTAAGGTTGACACTTTGGTAGTATTAGATTATTTGATAATTTTCCATGTAAATATTAATATATAAAATTAAATAATTAAACTAATATATAGAACAATCATCTTAGATAAAAAAGATAATTTCCATGTTTTTAATTGTGATCAAAAAATCATCTCTTTCCTTGAGAAAGTAGACATTTAAAAAAAATTATACTTTGAAGGTAGTGAATCTTCATATATAGAATATTCAATTCATACATTAAAAGAGGGAATCAAAAATGACCATGATGAATAATTTTTCATAAATTTGAAAGGAAACAAAATTCCTAAAAGCCTGGTCTATTTATAAAAATTATTTGATAAACATAACAGATTTGTAAAAAGTATAATGTAAAAAGGAAGTTTTGATTATGATGACTATGAAAAAGTACACATTGGTTTAAAGGAACATCCTAGGTTCATAAATATTGGAAAATGTTGATCAATTTAATAAAAATGTAAGTTTTTTAATCCTTCTTCATAAGTATATTGACATACTTACGTATTCATATGTAGACCTTAAGTCATTTCATCCCAAAGAGATGTAATATACAGTTCCTCTAAATCCTGATGTAAAACCTTTCATACATAAATTGAGATAATACAATCCTAAAATCACAAGGACAATCCTTGAAAAAGTGAAAAATATACTTCATGCTCACATTACTTTCCTTATCCACCATTAAACTTGGGTAGCTAACATAGTACTAGTTCATAATAATAATGGTGAAATTAGAATATATGTTGATTTTAGAAACCTCAACCAAGCATCCATTTAAGATAATTATCCACTACCAATCATGGATAAATCTCTCCAAGTGATAACAAGTGTTGATATGATTTCAATGCTTGATGGTTTCTTGAGATATAATCATAATAAACTTAATAGGGAAGATCAATAGAAAATGGATTTCACAACATCTTCGGTCACTTTTGCATATAGATGAATGTCATTCATATTAATTAATGAAGGAAATAATTTTTACAGTGTAATGGATTTGGAATTCAAAGAATTTAAAAATGAAATCATTGTTTTGTATCTCAATGACCTGATAGTTTTCTCTAAAAATGAGAAGATCACTATGCACATTTAGAGAGGGTATTTAAAAAGTGTCATTTACATGGAATTTCTCTCAACCCTAATAAATTTGTCTTTGAAGTGACTGAAGGTAAACTCATAGATCATATTTTTTTGAAGGAATAAAGATTGATCCAAAAAGGGTTCAAGTGATTCAAAAACTTTATTTACCTACCAATAAATTAGGAGTACATTCCTTCTTTGAGAAAGTGAAATTTTTTAGAAGGTTCATTCCTAATTTTGGTGAGATCATAAGACATTAAAGACATGATGAAAATAAACCCTTCTTTTAAGTTGAACAATGAAGTCAAAGAAACATTTGAAAAGATAGATATTGTTATTGCATGTACACTGCCATTGGTATGCCCTAAAAAAATATTGTGATATATTCATGATCAAGATTGTAGGGGGCACTTTTCTACCAAATTAATAGCATAAAAAATTCTTATATCTCATTATTATTGGCTAACTCTTTTTAAATATTTGTATGAATGGGTGAGAAAGTGTGAGGCATGTCAATAGTTTGTAGGCAAACCCAGGTTAATATCACTTCCTCTTCCACATGTGATAGCTAAAGAGCCTTTTTAGTAATGGGGACTAGATTTCATTTAGAAATTGAACCCTCATTTAAGTGTAGTTCATTCTCATGTTCTCATAATGATCGATTAATTCATTAAGTGGGTAGAAGAAATTCCTATAAAACAAATAACTTTAGAAGTCATTTGCAACTTCATCAAGGAAAATATCTTGGTATGATAAAGAATCCCACAAAAAATTATTATAGATAACACATCTAAATTTTTCTATTTAGAGATGATTGCATTTTTATATGGATATATAATTTATGTACATCATTCATTGAACTATCATATACAAGGTAATGGTCAGGAAGAATAAAGCAACAAAAATATGTTAACAATCATGCACAAGATAGTAGACAAGAATAAAAAACTAGCACAAAAAGGTATATGATGCTCTTTAGGTAGATTTTATAAATCTAAAAAAGGCTATTGATATGTCTCCTTTCTAATTATTATATGGATTAGATGCTAAAATTGTTGTAACTTTCAGTTACCTACCCTACAATTATCTAGAGCAAAGGAAAATTATGATTTTGAAAGCTCATTGGATAAGATAATATTCTATCTACAATAATTAAAATATAAAAAAATTAAAGTGGTGTATAGGATCACATAACATCAGGCTCATGTCAAATTCCTCTTTCATGACAAGGCTAAAAAAAGAGAATTCCAAGTAGGAGATCTGATTCTACTTTAGGATAGTCATAGAGAGTTGAAAGGGAGTCATGTGAAGTTTGATCTAATTTAGATAGGGAAACTAAAGATTAGAAACTTTTATTGTAATAACATTTTTTACATGGTGTATCATGATGGATCCCATCTACCATTTCCCTTCAGTGAGAAATATTTAAAACACTATTTCTAGTAAGAACCACGTGGCCCTCTTCTATACATATGTAAATCCAATTTTGGATGTGATTATTTCCTTCTCTTTATTTTGGTGTACATGTTGTTTTTAAATAAAGGTGAAAGTGTGTCTATTATCCCTCCTCCATGCTTTGGCATTCCTTACCAACACATTTTTGTTGTCTTGATCTCTATCTAAGAACATCATGGGTAATCACAAATTTTGAAAAAGTCATAGATGAAATAGGTCTTTCATAAATATCTTCAAGTAAATAAGATGATCTGGGCTTGCAGTACATGATCATTTCTCATATGATTAAGATGCAAAAATTGGCTTTCAGGTGGTTAGATCAGGGCATGAAAGTTTTCAAATGAATGAGTGATCTAACCTAATAATGCATGTTAATTTCTCATATGATTAAGATGGGAGAATTGGTTATCAGTTGGTTGGATCTAGATATACAAGTGTAAGAGAAAAACTTATTTCTTTGCATTTTATTTTTTGTAATAATGCATAACTAAAAATTCCCTTGCATATACTATCCTTTTGGATACATGAAATAACCCATTAGGCTAAGTACCTAACCCTCACATACACTACCTTTTGACATGTGATAGCTTTCCAATGGCTTAAAGACCCATCCCTTTCTCGAATATCAAAAATGTAAATATTTTTCAAATCCTATCAAAGTTGTTTTTGAAGACTCCATTACCTAATATAAAAGTCATCAGACTATGAAACCAAATAATTCAAGTTCTTTCCATTCCTTTCAATTCAAAATCCCAATCAAAGCCAACTATTGTCATAGATTTTGAAAATGACAAAAAATTGTTCAAAATTGAATTTTAAATAAATGGATAAAAAAAATTATTCTCACCCAAAAATGACATAACTTGGAAAATATCAAAAAATTTAATTAATTACTCAAAAAATGATTATTTAAAAATTTACGTCTCTTTCCATTTTTATCCTAATGTTTTTTAAACCCATTTAAACCCTCTATACAAAACGCCACTTGCACTCCCTATAATTTATAAAAATCATTTCACTTTTTATGAGTTGCATAAATGCACTTTACTTTTTCACAAGCTATGAAAATTACAAAAAAGAATTTGGTTCTCATGCAAATTACAAAAATGTTTTCAGTTCCTATGAAAATTATGAAAAACTTTTTTGGTCTATGTGCAAATTGCAAAAATGTTTTTGGTTTCCATGCAAATTGTGAAAATGTTTTCAGTTACTATTCAAGTTGTAAAAAAGTATTTAAACTTTGTGTAATTTAGAAAAATGTTTTCATTTTTTTTATTTTAGTGTAGGTAAAAGTTGTGCTTCTTTTAATTGTGCAATTGAAAATTACATTTTTAAACCCACGTTAATACAAAATTCCAAATTATATTTTTCCTTTGAAAATTTGGCATTGAAAATTAAAATGTTTTTTCAACCCTACATGTAAACTCATATATACTTCCTATCAATTGCATAAATTCAATTATTTATTTAGGTAGTTTTTTAATTTCTTCCAAGCTTATATTTTCAATTTGTATGTTAAATCTAGATTTTTTTTAAAAATGTTTTAAAATTTGATTTTCCACCCATGTTTTAGCTACAGACTACCTAGAGAAAATTTTCTCAAATTCACTAAATGGAAGCATAGTTATATTTTTTATTTTTATCCTCAGCCAAGCTAGGCCATGCAACTTCCAATAGGTAAATTTAGTCTTTTCCCAGATCATACAGTTGTGTGTACAAATGGTTTGAAATTTTTTTGAAGATTTTTATTTTTTTTCCCAAATCAACCAAATTATATGGCTCATTTTATGTAGTTTTGGTAAAAGTTTTCCAAAAAATAAAAAATATATTATCCTTCAGCATTCCAAGTTGCATACCCTTGCATGTGTGAGAATATTCAAACACCATTTTATATATATATATATATATATATATATATATATATATATATATATATATATATTTGCACCTTTCTAACACCAATTGTATGGTTGATATAAGACAAACTATACGTCTAGGTGGGCAGATGTAAAATAAAAAAAGGGGGAGGGTTTAATTTGTTTTAGAATATTTGAATGAAAATGGTCTATGTAATAGTAAAAGTAAAAAAAGGAGAAGAAATATTTTACTAAAAGCATAATTTGTTAAATTGAAAAATAAAAATTTCTAGTGAAGATTTTTTTTTCATACTTTTTTTCCAACACCCAGGTTGGTAAGAGAAATGAATTAAAAAAGGAGGAAATAAATTTGAATTAAAAAAGGGGAAGAAATAATGTTTGACTAATTTAAAAAAATATACTTTTTTTGTCTAGTGGGGAAGCCAGGGAAAAATCCAAGTGAGGAAAATAAATATTTTTTTTGGTGGAAAATAAAAAGGAGAAAATTGATTGATCAAATTTTGGCATGATATTTTCTATTTGTAAATTATAAGAATATTCATTTTTCACATTTTTAGCTTTGAAGAAGATGTTGAAAAGGTTGACAGGGTTTTATTGGAAAAAATATATTTTTTCCAAACTAATAAAAATTAGGAATTAAATTGGCAGTGGTGAATTTTCATCTTTTGGGTTCATTGCATGGTCACAAATTTCCTCTAAATTGGCAGTGATTTTATAAAAAAACCATTTTTGTGGGATTTTTAAAATTTTATAAATATAAAAAAATCATAGGGAATAGGGGAATTACTTTAAAATTAAATAATAAATTATTGTTATAACTTCTTCCATTTATTTTCATTTACGGAATTTTTTTATGAAAAGCTACAAAAAGGAAATGTAACAAGTGCATTTGCAAGCAAGAAATTTGGTCAAATGGAACATTAAAATTCATATCAAGAGAGTTAAAATTACATCAAAGCAATTTGCTTAATTGACTTGTGAGTACAACTTTAATTTGCATTTCTATCATTTTTCACAAATCAGGTACTTTTTTTTACAAATTTTCAAATTTGTCAATTTTATTATAAAATTGATGTCTTCATCTCATACTCTAGAAAATGAGATTGTGAGTAAAGGTAAATAAATCATAAAGTACCAATTCCAATGTGTTATAATTCTTTCAACATTGGAATCTAACATCAAAAATATTATTGACACTAATCTTGGCAACATCAACATGGATGTGTTTTGGGAAATAAAGAATGCATTACATAAAATTGATTTTGGCAAGAGTATTTATGATAGTGGTTTGGAATAGGTGGTAGAATTTCCTATGTAATTATAGTCTCCTAAGCTAGTTTTGATTGTGGTGAATAATTATAACTCAAAGATGTGGGAGGTAAGAGATATCAAGGAGGAGTTGGGAGTGAGTTTTGCTCCTCAACAAATTCATAGCATTTTTTTCCTTCAAAATCATAAAGCCTTTGTGCACCTAACTCTTGAGTCCTCTAAAAATTTTTGGGTTGAAAATGTTATAGAATGTTCTAAATAAGTAAATAAATCCTTGTTGACTAAGTTGAAGCATTATTCTACTTAGCTTTTAAAAAATCTCACAAGGTATGATTTTAAAGATGAGATAAGTGTCATGATCAATTTGTTTCACAAGCTAGTAAGAAATTAAATGGTGAAGAATTTTTAGAATTGGATGGATAAATTAATCTAGATCATCATTCAAAATAAGCAATATATCAATTTGGGTGAATTAATCAGCAATTCCATTCACAAATAACTAATAGAAGTAAAGGACACATCAAAATTCTACATGAATTTGTACCTTGTTTATTCTATAGCAAGTTGAAGGTATTTTTATGGATTGCATACAATAAGAAATTTTAAGAAATAAATGGTAAATGAATTTTATCCCCAAATAACATTGGAGGAAAGAACCTATCACTTAAAAAGAGTTAATGATTGATTTATTCATTTTATCATCTAATTGTTTGAAAAGGAACTCTTCAACACAAGAATGTCATTTACAATCACTACAAAAATAATAATGTGGGGATATTGGTTTATAAATTTTTCAACATTTAGTTATTTTAAAATTATTGGTTGTGAAATATTTCCTTACATGCTTCCACAATATGTCAGTGATAAATGGGAATTAATGGAATTAGTGAGACAACTTGTTAAAAAACACAAATTTTTGAAAAATAGATTAAAACAATAGGGATCAAGTTTCCAATCTCTATCCATAAATATACTCACACTTTATTAATGAAGTCTAAGAGAGTTGAGTAATATATGTCTCACTATAATTTGAAGACGTTTGAAAGTAGGCCTTCATTTGACAATAGGGGCTTAACTGAACATGATCTTAGATATCCATTTTAAAATGTTCAACATTCTAAAAACTATTGGATAGATTGTGATGATGAGAAGGTAGTGAGAATTAGAGACTATTCATGGTTTACCATGAGACAAATAGTCAATTTTGGGATAATGAAAGTGTTGAAATAACTAGTAGATGATGAGGTCACATTGGACCCCATATTTGATAGAGAGGGCATTATTACAAATCCATTACCCATAATACATTAGGAAAAAAATTAATCTACTTCTCTCAAAATTAGGACAAAGGTTATACTTGACATAACTCTCATATGGTTGAAAGGCAGTGGATTTGATGTTTTGAATGTTGGTTTCCATACACCTCTTAGGTAAGATGAATTTGGGAGATTATATAAACAATATAATGAGCCAAAAAAGATGGATGAGGTAGGCCCTAGTGGATAACCTCCCATGATAGAAGATACACATGAAATAGAAGCCACTAAACATGATGTTCAACCATGAAAGACTATCAAGCTAAAAATAAAAGGATTTGGTGAGAATGTTTCTTCTTCTTCTAAATTTCATTTCCTTAAGAATTTATAGTTGATATCTTTCCTTTCTCTTAAGAACTCATAGAGAATACAACTCAATAATCCTTAGATTCATTTGATACAGTGTTCCCTACATTATCTACTTTCCCTTTGTAAGAGATTATTCCTATCTCTTCATCTTCTCCCTCAAGTCCTAGGTTACCAATTGATCAATCCCCAAGAATCCCTCTTGAAATAATCAATACACAAGAGAAAACTAGTACATCTTAACAAGGTGTCCTAATGGAAAAAACACCTTATTCAACTATAGATAAGATTGATCCACTCATTTAAACTTATGTACCATTACTTTTATCAAACATGACAACTTCAGATTGGTTGTCTATAGTATTAAAAAGAATGATAAAAATGTTTGAACCTAAAGAGATAGATTTTGAGACATTGATAGCTTCTTTCTTAAAGAGGCAAAATAAAGTAAATATAGTTTCACAGATGGTGATAGATGAAATGGTAGAAAAGTATGAAAAGGTGGCCATTCCAATAGTTAAAATAGATAATTGTAAATCAAGGTTGAAGGCTACCATGTGTCTAGAGTTCATTTGGGAAAATAAGATAGAGAAGGGATGAAAGGAGATGTTCAATTGGCAATTGGCACCATTTTTGAAAAAATGGATAAAGAAATGGTGAGGAAGGATGAAATTAAAGATAAAGTGTAATAATTAGGATTAATAATACATATATTGATTAGGCCAATTCAACCAAATATCACTCCATCAATTCTTCATGCTGAGACACTAGGAAGAATGAGAGAAGTGGGCCAAATGGGTAATGAGATGAAAGACTGGATTAAAAAAGTTGTAGATCAAATGGCCTAAATAATTCTTATCATAGTGATGATATTCTCTTAAATTCAATAAAAATATGAAAAACTAGTAATAAAGGTAAATGGATATGCTCAATAACAAAAAATTGGGAGGAATTCATGCATGGGTTGGTCAAATAATCAAAATTTCCTTCTATTGATCTTTTTTGAAAAAGGTTAATTGATAAAGATGAAATTGTCTATCAAATTGAATTTCTTTAGGAAACCAAATTTAGAATCCAATCCATTCAAGAACATGTTCAAAAATTTATTAATGTAATATCACTTGGAAGTGACACAATGATGGAGATTGACACTAAAGTCAAGAAGTTATATTGTCATTTTGTTAATGACAAGGATCAAGGAGATCTAATTTCAATTAAGACCATAATTACAGAATACAAAAAATGAATTCAGAATATTGCCACTACATCTACATTTGATTATGAATAACTTCATTAGTTGTCCCAGTACTAGGTGAATGTAGATAATTTAGATATGAAAATAAATAGTCTCTAAGATAAGCATCAGGAAATGAAAGAGCTAGATTACCCAGTAAACATTACCTATGAGTACATATATGGACCACATGAAGACTTAATCAGGGTAGTTCTCTAAGGATTTGACAACTTCTTGAAAGGGAAAGAATTGTCAATACAATAGTAATAAGAATAAATATTTACTTTTAGTGTTCTTACATTCTCTTCTCTTATTTATTTGTACCTAACTTGTATTATTGCACTCTTTTCCCCTTGTAAATGTGCATTGTATTTTTGCAAATTATCTTTTCAATTTTTACAACTTGCTTTTGAAAGTTTTGCAAGTTGATGATTTCCATTTGCAAGTAGTATAAAAACCCCAATAATTTTCTTAAGTAGTGATAATTGCTTAAAGATTTTTTACACCTTTTCAAGATTGTAATTTATTATTGGTGTTTTAGAACTTCTGTAAAAAGGCAAAATAGGTGGTTTTACAACATAGCCACCTATTTAATCCTATAAATACAAGTTAGAGATTCATAATAAGGGTTCAAAATAGATATAATTTTTGGAAAATCATTGTAAAAGGAGATCAATCTTTCTACTCTTCAAAATCATTACAAGAAAGGTGTTTCTAAACTTTGTGTTGGTTATATCTTTTTAGTTATGTCTTTTGCTTAATTCATTGTATTTATTTCTCACTACCATTATTTTAGATTTAAAATTGTTGAGAATAGGATATTAGATTATGAATTTTATATATTGATTTGTAATTTACATTTACAACACACATGAAAATCTCAGTGGGAATAGAGATAATTTCATAGTTGCTTCTATTAGAAAGTACAAAAAGTAATTAGTTTTTGTTATCATAGTCAATTAGTATTTTGGTGTATGTTTCATATCTTTAAAGATATTATTATGTCTTTTTGACTCATTGATTGAGAGAGATTTTCCTCTTTTGAAAGTCAATATTTCTCTCAACACTTTCATCTAGTATAAGTTTTCTAACTTGGTATGTTTTTTGCTCAAACAAATTCTCCCCCCCCCCTCCACTCTCTCTCTCTCATTCTATACATATTCCTTTCTCAAATCTCTTTTTTGTACTTTTAGGTTAAAAGTACTACACATGATTTACATTCATTTGTTTTTAAATATTTCCTATTTTCTTATTTTGGATTTAAATAAAGGTAGCTCCACCTACTAATAGGAGAGGGACTTTATTCCCCATGTTGTTTATATAAAGTCAATAGTTTGTCCTCCTGACAATTTTTTAGGCTAATAGGTATAGATGGTATAATTAGGGTTTTGGATGAAATTGGTGTGGTCTAGTGAAGGGGTGATGATAGTTTAAAATAAACACTAAGGTGTCTAATTTTAGGTGTCTACACTTGTATGTTTTATATTTTATATAATTATTAAATGTTAACTAATAATAGTATCAATGGAATGTTCACATGTAAGTCTTGTGTCAAATGTGGTTAATTTACCAGTTATGGTAAAGTAGTAATATGTGTATTTGAGTCATAATCATAGAAATAATCTTATGTTATTTTATGCCCATCATGGTCATCATCAACCATATGATTCTACATGTGTTAAATTACCATATGAGCCATAATATTGTGTGGAATATGATGCATAGTAATAGAATGTGATTGTGTTCACTAAGGAACACATGAATAACTCTATAAGATTAGTCTAATATGTGGTGGTTTGGAGTGTCTAATGGAACTCATGAGTCCTAAATATATCTCTAATGTAATTGACTATGTAATATTGGTTAACTATGAAAATTTGCTATATTAATTTGAGTTGTCTTAGTAGAATGTGCCTTAACATGTTGTACAACTAATTTTTATTGTGGTGGAGGTGATCAAGGATTAATTTCCTATTAAAGAGGGTATTCATATGAAATACCCAAAAATATTGCCATTATATTATTTTGTTTATAATTCATACATTTGTGTACTAAATATAGTATTGCATGCATATTGTGTATCCAATGAAATCCTAACAACATGTCAAAAAATCATGTGCTCATTATAACTAAGAATAATTTAACAACTAATGTGAGGCCTACTTGAGATGTTAAAAGAGTAATATTTTATTCCTAAACCATATAACACACTAATGTAATCTTATTTCACTCAAATTTCTTCTCTTAACTAAGGATATTTAGGATTCTTCTTATCATTTGAGGTCTTCAAACTAAAAAATCTCATGAAATGTGCCCCACATGAACAAAATGGGGAGATTGACATGCCAATGAGTCCACCCAAAGGTAAGTATATATATCTCTACTCTCTTTAATTTATATACTTAGTATATTTATTTATCTTTTCTCATTATTATTTTAGATGTGTTGTTTATCTTTTCTTATGTTCCTCCTTATATCAAGTAAGTTGGTATAGCTATAGGATTATTAGGCTTGCCATTATTGCCTCAGGTTACATAAAATACCCATTGGTTGACCATTTCATCACTTATCTCTTTATTGGTTTAGTACTTGTAGCTATCTTTGATCTAGGTTACCCTTGTTTGTTAATTCCCTGCATATGGTATTCTAATTATATCCTTGGTACATATTTTATAATAATTATTACAATTATAATCCTATATTGAGCTTTAGTGAGAGTTACACCCTATTTCATATGCTTAGGCTTTGGAACCCTTTCCTCTTGACATTCAAATGTGGATTACCCTTTTCTAGGTCTATGATTATTGTAGGTCCTTATCCACTCTTCCATGTATATGGAGGTTGTATTTTTATGACCTTGTTTGCATCTTAGTCTATCAAGATAAATATGATTGTTATAGGTTAT